>MCJB01009999.1:74835-221170 GCA_002018475.1 Nicotiana obtusifolia | reverse complement strand
ATATATATATATATGAAAAATAACACTAGGCACACTGCTTAGTGAATTCGATTAAAAAAAAAGACCTTGGGAGGAGCTGACTTTTGGAGGAATTTTCCCCCCAACTTTTAAGGTTAGCAATTTTAACTTAGTTTTTATTTAATTTCATGATTTTTCATAGATTTTCACTCTTAAATCAAAATTTCATAGTGTAAAAATTGGAGTTTTGGGGATAAAACTCATGAGAGCTAATTTTGGGGATTTGGAGCTCAATTTCAGGTTGGATCTTGAAACCGATTATATATCTAGACTCGTGGGGTTATGGATCATCAAATTTTGGTCTCAATTTCGTATTTAGACTATGTGGGGTCGGGTTCACTTTTTATTGCATTTGGGATTTCATCAAAAGTTGATTTGTGGATATTTTCTTTTAGCAATGTTTGACTTTCTTAGACGATATTTGACTAGGTTTTGATTGTTTTGAGGACTATTACTAAGAAAAGCAGTATTGAATTGTTGAATTTATTTAGAAATGTGTAAGGGTCTTTCCTAGCTTTGTTGAAGGAATTTTTCTAAAAATGATATTATTTGCTATATGTGGGGGTGATGCACATGCGATGTGACTGTAACGACCTGACCAGTTATTTTCCTTTCTAGAATCTCGTTCCATATTTAAAACTTCCTATAAGTGCCTTTCCTGTTTTATGACTTGTGGGGCAAGCTAGTTTGGTTTTGGAAGGGCTTGGTTGAATTCGTAACACTTAGTTCCAAAACAGTGGCCTCAGGTGGCCAAGTTTGACTTAAATTAATATTTTGAGTAAATAACCTCGAAATTAGGATTTGAAGGTTCCAATAGGTTCGTATGGTGATTTTGGACTTGGTCGTATGTTCTGATCGAGATTCTGGTAGACTGAGAGTATTTCGGCACTTATCGTTACAAGTTGGCATTGTGAAGGTTTTAGAGTTTTCTAAGTAAGACTTGAGGTGGACTTTGGTATTATCGGATTCCATTTGGAATTTTTAGCCTGGGAGTAGACTCATTTTGTCATATAGGACTTGTATGTAAAATTTTATTTCATTCCGAGTTGTTTAAGTATGATTCATCGCGTTCGGAGGTGATTGGAAGAAGTTTGAAGTTTAGAAGTTGATTAATCTGGTTTGGGGTATAATTCTTGATTGCGATATCATTTTATGTGTTCCAAGACCTCGAGTAGGTCCAGATTATGTTTATGTACTTGTTAGTATTATTAGATAGAGTCCAGGGTGGCTCGGGTGAGTTTCGGACCACCTGGAGCAAGGTTGAAATTGTCAGATTTTGCTGATATCTAGTGTGTATCGCGATAGCGGAGAAGGCATCATGATCGCGAAGTGTTGTGTGGAGCTTAGGAAGACTTTTTCTTTGCAAAAGCACAGGGGGTATCGCGATCCCAAATGGTGGTTAGGCAGGGCTTCGCGTTCACGTGGCTGAGGTCGCGAACGCGATGAGTTAGTGGCTTGGGCCACGGAAAACAGTTGGTCTACGCGATCGAGTTAAGTCAATCACAATCGCGGAAGAGGATTTGCAGGGATAGGTAGGCGTTGGCCTTCGCGAACGCAGAAGTTAGAACCGCGAATGTGGAACATTAAGGGCAGTGTGCATCGCAAATGCTTTGTGATTGTTGCGAGAGCAATGAAATATTTTTGGGTAGGGGCAGGTTGGTCATCACGACCGCGAGGCTATTTCTCTGATTACAATGAAGAGCACCTGGGCAAAAAGTGATATTAATACGGGATTTAGGTTCATTTCATCCCATTTTCTCTTAGCTTGGGCGAATTGTCATCTTTTGAAGGTGCTTTTTCATCAAGTGTCATAAGTTAAGAGATTCTAACCAATTGTGAGTTAAATAGATGGATCAGGTGTGGAGTGGGGTTAGGAATTGACTTTAATAGTTGAATTATTAGTTTCTGAGCATATATTGATTGGTTTGTAAATCCTTTGGCTAGTTTCGATTTTCTCAACGTTGATTTGAGGTCATTAGTGAGTTGTGATCCAAGTAGTCGACTTGGAAGCAAGGTAAGTCTCTTGCCTAATATTGTAAGAGAGAATTATCCCGTAGGCATTTTAATTATTGTGTGCTACGTGTTATAGGTGCTATGTGCGTACGAGGTGACGAGTGTCTGTGAATAGCTAAATTTATATTTGTGTCGAGGTAGGTTTAGACCTACAACATGCCTTAACTGTATTACTTGAATTAAACTTGCTTGTTTGATACTTGGATTCTTAAATGAGATTTAGAATATAATTTACGTATTGACCGAGCTTCTTTACCTTGAATTTTGGCGGGATATTTGATTTTTTCTTGTATTTCCATCCTCGTGTTATGTTTATGTAATTAGTAGTTCCGTGTCTTCTTGACCCGTACGTATCTTCGTGGGTGGGAAAGTCTTCTCTATTCTTGTGGGATTGGCGGTACGCCTTGGCAGTGCTACAAATAAGCATTATGGATTGGGTCATACGACAACATCAGCATTATGAGATGCATCTATGGATCGGGACATACGACCTCGACAGTATACACTATTATTATGGATTGGGCCGTACGACTTTGGCAGAATCCGTGCATAATGTTCGATAGGGTGTCTGAGTATACATGTGTTATTCAAGACTTGAAATTTGACATTATCTTGGTTATCCTTGTTTCATTCAAGGAAGCATATAGTACTTGATGATTTTTCAACTAGATTTATCTATATTGTTGCTACTTGTTGGACTTCATGCCTGTTTACTTTTACGTACTTTGTTATTGGACCACTAGTAAGTCTCGATATCGATCCCTCGTCACTACTTCGTCGAGTTTAGACTAGATATTTACGGGGTATGCGTTGATTTACTTACTCATTCTACACTTCTGCATTAATTTGTATAGGTACTGAGGCAGGTACTTCAGGTGGTCACCCGAATGCGTAGATGCACCAGCCGTAGACTTAGTGGTGAGCTACTTTCCATGCTTCGATCTCTATCACCCAAAGTCTCCTTCCCCCTATGTTTATGTTGTTCTGACTCTTTTCATTCCAGACAGTAGTTATAGTGGTTTTGTATATTCTACTAGATGCTCATACACTTGTAATACCGGGTTTTGGAAATTTTTAGTAAATATTCATGATTGTAACTAATATTTATATCATTACGCTTTATGTTTCTTTCATACTTCATGAGTTAGTACTAATGAAAGTATAAGCATGATTTCTAAACTTAATTTTGCTCTATTAAATGAAAGTCTTGATTTAAAAAGTGTTATGAACGGATGACTGTGTTGGTGGTTTACTGTTGGCTTGCCTAACGACAGTGTTGAGCGCCATCATGGCTTATGATAAATATTGGTCTATCGCAGCGGCGAGCATATATACATGTGTAGGGTTGTCCATGCTAGGGGAAGATTAGATGCTTCTTTGTGCCTTGTTGAACTTTATAATTTTTTTGACTTATGTTTCACTTGCTTCTAGTATTATATGAGTATAATTATCCATGCTAGAAATCATATTTAGACATATGGCATCTTAAATGAGCATCATAGGCTAATCTTGAAATTCTTGATATACTTGAATTGATCATAGTCATGTATTATGCCACGAAAACATATCTATACATGTTATTCTTGTGTTACTTGAGATCCATATGAAATATCATTATTGGGGCCTTAGGGAGATATTTGGCATGATGGGTATTTCCGTGCGGTTGCTATGATATTGGTACGATGGATATTTTCGTGCAGTTTGATATGAAATTGGTACGTTAGTTATCTCCATAGGAAGAGGATTGGGAGGTTGACTTTATGTTATGGTTGTTCGTTCTTACATACATACATACACTTGACCTTGGTTGATCCTACATGCTTTCATATCTTGTTTATTACTATTACATCTATGTTTCATGCTTGATTTGTTACCGTTATGTCTCTGCTTTTTACTCGGTTCATTACTGTCACATATTTGTCTTCTATCTTGATTATTATCATAATACTTGTTCCTTTTATCGTCTTTGTTATTATTATTTATATGCCTTCTACATTGTTTGTTGCTATTATATATATGCCTTTCGACTTGTTTGTTAAGGTTATCCGATTAGGTTGATGGTTTGGTTGTTATTATTTTGTGCATATATTATCTTGAATCCGGCGCACACTGTGCTGTATAATATATTGGATCGGGTTACACATCGTGAAAATATTACGACCCTATCGGGTTGCTCGCAACAACAGTGTTGTGATTTGTTGAATTGGGTTGTTGACATGTGAAATGTATAGTTATCATTTGTTATGTAACCTACATGCACTATCTGCAGATGCTTTTCAAACATTTCTTACATATGTATAGTACTTGTTAATAAAGAACATTCATGTTCTCTATTTGCTTGCTAGTGTAACATCTATGTTTTACTATCTTGTTTATTACATGCTTTTATGTGATTCATGCTTTCACTTATCACATGTATTTACTTGTTACATATCTTTACTTATTGTATGTCTCTATTTGTTACATGCATTTACTTATCACATGCTTATACTTATTTCATGCCTCTACTTGTCACATGCCTACTCGTTACGTGCCTCTACTTGTCACATGCCTACTCGTTACATGCACTTACTTATCACATATCTATACTTGTTTCATGACTTTAATCGCATTTGCTCTATGTCTTTACTTGTTTCATGCATGACTCTCATATACTATGTTGGATCGTGTAACTGCTCGATTATTCACGTGTTAAAGACTTGATCGAGTCCTTGATAGGATATATGTCTAAGTCTAGCATTAAGATATTAGAATGTCTGTCACATCTTATTTGTGTTTATCTTTTCTTAATGAATTATGTGTATTCGTCCTCTTTTCTATTATGATATAGATTTCTGACATACTTGGTTACTTGTTGGGTATTACTATATGAGCTGGTATGGTAGATCGGGTGTCCGCTGCAGGATATGTTATGATGGGATGGGGTTGCAACCGCAGCAGCTTTGTGTTTGGGACCGGGCTGGCGCACCAACATATATGTTATGAATTTGGTGTTTGACTTGTATCAATATCCTTTTTTTGTGGTTTGGATGTGTTATTTTTGGATATCGTTTTACCCCGTAGACTTGAACTGTTGAGGTGAGTTTGGTTGTTTCATTCGAGAAATGTGGTTATTAGCTCTCTTATTGAATCTATTTACTATTTTTCGCATACATTCATCTTATTACTATTGTTACTTCTCTTGCTATTTCTATGCTTATAAACTACAGGTATATAAAGTGGGTATCTTTCAACTTAAACATATCGTCGCTACTTCACCGAGGTTAATTAAGATATTTACTGAATACATAGGTCGGTTGTACTCATACTATACTTCTTTCACCTTGTGTGTAGATATGTGGAGCTAAGCAGCTACTGAGTTCGAAGGCGTGCATTAAAGACTACTGCTTTCCAGTCATCTACTATCATTTTGTTTATAATAGTATATTATTTGTATTTCTATTTATGCAATTTCCAAACAAATGATGTATTTTTCTTCCAATATTTTAAATTTCAAATCTTAGTTGCTAATGACTTGTACTTTCAAATCTTCGGATAGTTTATTGAAATTGTACTCTTGTTTCTGTATTTATTTTTTGACTTTGGTTTGGTTGTTGTCATATGTTAGTTGGCTTACCTAGTAGGTTTGGGTTAGGTGTCATCACGACTAGTTGTGATTTTGGGTCATGACAACTCCGATACACTTTACATTAATCTTTAGGCCACCGCCAATAGATTATTTTCTATTACATAGAACTAGGATACATGGAGTACATATTAGAAACCAACACAAAATACACAAAAGGGGATACCGTTCAACAGAGGAGATCCAAACTAGGATGCAATTTTATGTGGCTCTGATACTATTATTAGTAAATTTAGTAATATGGACATGAATTTGTGTACCTATAACGTAGCGGAATAAAAATCACAACCAACGAATTGTTCCTAAGTTGATTTTGTCTCTCTTGGAAATAGAGATTTATCCACGAACTTAATATCTTTGTTTTATGTGTTTTATGTGAGCATCCCAGAAGAAGTTTTCTGTGTCTTGAAGTTATGTGGAAAGCATACATGCTTTTCTTCTTTTAAAAAAACACAAGATGTGGTTTTCTTCTAAAAAACCAACTCCTCACTTTTTTATATTTTTTTTTTTTTTTTTTTTTGTTATGCAGTAACTTCTTTAAAGATAACTTCTTTATCTCTTTTATATGGGTTGGTCAGCTAACATAGAACGACCTAAAACCAAAACCCCAACATCCAATAGCTTGTTATTTCTTTTCCTAATCATCTTCTTAATATAAATCATTGGTATAAGTTGGCTACATTAGGCCCTAAAAGGTGTTCATATTGTTTTATATCGTCTTATTTCAAATAAACTAATAACAAATTGACCTTTCAAAGAATAAATTTGAACCGTTTATGTGTACGGCCTACGGGCACAATGATTTAGATATTGAGAACTCAAAATTTTGTCACTAAAATGACAAATAACTCTCCAAATTGTAAAAAACATAGAGCAGTAGTAGCCATACGGTCCGAGTCCACCACTACGATGCTTTTGATAATTTTTATTCTTGTAATATAATCAACATGAAAGTGGAGAATCTAAATGGCGGCAACGACATGTTTGTCTGCTCCTAACTCAACCAATTTTCCTCTGTTTGTCTAATCTCCTTACACATATGTACTTGGTCCTACTTTTATCTTCCTTTTATGGGACTTGGGGTTCTGAATTTTGAACATTCTAGACATGTTAATGGCAGACAAACATCCCTTATTTTCATACTTCTATTCTTCGTTTTTTATTACCTCATCAATAAAATACGATGTACACCACCCATTCATGTTTTCAACTCCTTCCCTTTCAATTTATTTGACTCGACAAGGAATTTGAGAAAGAAAAAAAAATTTTGATTTTCAAAAACAATTTAATCCAGCTACTATTTGTTTTTAATAAACAACTTAATTCAAACGCAACGCAAAATCCAATCCAGATAGACGTATAGTTGAAAATATTCTCCAAACACATTGTTATACCAACATTTTCAAAACCTAAACCAAGACCAGGGGAAAAAAAAGAACGAAGACGAAGTTTAAATCCTTTAATTGACTTAATTGGTTCGTTGTTATATGAAGGAAGATTCGTCCTAGTTTCTAAACAGTATATGAAATTGACCCCCAAAAGAAAAGGTTCACAAAAATAGACCAGCTGGTGGAGCTCTTTGATTTGACCAACTGCCCTTGAAATAAGGCAGAGCATGCAATGGCAAGTAGGGAACTGTCCTGCTCAAGTGAACCACTATTAGATATGTTCTCATTTAATTATATATTATACTCCTATATAATTATCAATAGTTTATGAAGTGATATATCGTATATGACCCATTTTCTCTCCCTATTCAACCCAGCTAATGGCAAATTTCGACTAGTAGTAATCTATTTTTTCCTCTTGTTCGCCCATCCTCTAATTCCAATATACTCTCTTTGTTTCAATTTAAATGATTTAATTTGATTTGGCATCAAAATTTAAAAAAAAAAACTTTTAAAACATGTAGTGCTAAAAGCTTGGGCAAAAGTTTAGTAGGGTTATGATATTTATGTAGCTATAAAAGTTTCTCATTAAGGGTAAAGTGGTCGAACGAAAAGTTTAAAGTTAAATTGTTTCTAAATATAGAAATATGTCATTCTTTGTGGATCGAACTAATAAGGAAAGTCTATCATCTAAATTGAAATGGAGGTAGTATACAATAATATTTCTTCTGTTCGCTTATCCTCTATTTCCATTAGGGGTGGGAATTCGGGCAATTCAGGTTAGATATAAAAATTTCAGTTTGGATTTTCAGTTTCCGGATTAAAGAAATGACAATCCAAATAAGTTGGGATTGGATCAGATTTTCTTAAGTTCGGTTTTGTATTAATCAGTTTGGATATTTCTGATTTTTAGATTTCATATGTTGAGATGTTTCTCCTTCTTACAAAACGAACATCAAAATCAAGTATTCATGTAAAATTGCCTAAAAAGTTTCTCATTCTCACCACAATCATCTAAATAAAGTATTCAAGTAAATGAAATTATCATCAAGGAAATGCAACACACACTAATAAGGCCGATAAGAATTAGCAATAGTAAATCATATCCAAATAGAAAGTATTATGGCGGTAACTTAGTAATTAGTATTGATTAATTATATGAGATAATGGGTGCGGTATTGGGCATATTACTATTTGCACATGGATAATGGACTAAATATAAAATATAAAATATAAAATTTTGGATTTTCGTATGTCCAAAAATCCGAAGTGCCAAATCCAACATCTAATTCAAAATCCAAAAATTTTAAAAATTAAATCTGAAATCTAAGCCGTAAACCAAAAATCTAAAAAAATTTCGGTTTAAATTTCGGGGTTGCCCAAACTATGTCCATTCCTAATTTTCATGGCTCCCATCAAACCATGATGATTAATTCAGGGGCTATTTAAACTTCAATTTTTAGATAAAGCTTTAGTAAAATAGAGGCGTACATTAAAATTTTTGTAAGCGGTGTCGATATTAAGGAATGGCGGCAAAGATGATTTAGAACGACGATAGCAAGTTAACATGTCTAAAATTTACAAATCGCAAAAGTAGACTAACCTTTTTAAAATTATAATTTCAAATTACGTCATATATGCCTAAATAACTTCCTTTATGCAGTCAAATATTTTTTTATCATTTAAAGGCCGTGGAAGTGGTCAAATTTAATTGACTTTTCTTGAAGATGAGATTGAGGGTTCTAAATCTCTATAAACTCTACTTTGTCGAAGATCAGTTAGTTAGAAAGCAATATCTGCTTGTGGGACCTACCTAATATTAAGACGTTATAATCTAGGTGGTTAGGCGGTTAGAGTAGTTAGTTCTCAGTAGAGTAGCTTGTATAAATACTCTGTACTTGTACATATTCTAATACAATGGAATGAAGAAGATAACATTCATTCTCTCATAAATTCTCTCTCTAAGCTCACTCATAGAACCTACGACACGAGTCATAGATCACTGACAACTTCGGTTCCTCTCCATAAATCATCTTTGTTCT
Organism: Nicotiana obtusifolia; assembly: GCA_002018475.1. Lineage (NCBI taxonomy): Eukaryota > Viridiplantae > Streptophyta > Magnoliopsida > Solanales > Solanaceae > Nicotiana > Nicotiana obtusifolia. Next base: position 212,084 of record MCJB01009999.1, on the reverse strand, counting down.
CTCAATTTTGGAGTGAAACTGTCTCCGAGTGATTTGAATCGAAATTAGATTTTGTATAAATTGTTCGGCTTTGTGTGAACTCATATGGATCATTCATGGCGATTGGTGATGAAACTAGTACTACATCGGTCGGACTTACTGCCAGAACCTCTGATAATGCAGTTGCTCGTAGCCACAGCAATGGCTTGCCCACATTTGATCACAACCATCCTATGTACCTGCAGCCAACAGATACTCCAGGTAGCTTTCTAACTTCACTTCAACAAATAGGATCTGAAAACTGGAGTAGATCTATGAGAAGTGGACTTCTAGGTATAAGCAAACTAGATTTTGTCGATGGTCGATTCCCTAACCCTAGCTTTGAGCCAGAATTACATGATCAATGGTTGAAAGTGAATGTAGTAGTCCTATCCTGGATCATGAATGCAGTTAGACCAAGGTTGCTGAGTAGTGTGGTGTCTGCTTCAAATGCACACAAAGTCTGGGAGGATCTAAGAGAAAGGTTTGACAAAGTGAATGGTGCTAGAGTGCAATACCTGCACAAGGAAATTCACTCTCTCACTCAGGGGTCAATGACTATAACATACTATTTCTCTAAACTTAGGGACCTTTAGGATGAGTTTGATACTATAATGCCTTGTCCTAGTTGTCCTTGTCCTGAATCAAAGAGGTATCTTGAGCACTTTGAGTACCAAAGGCTGATGCAGTTCTTAACTGGTTTAAATGAATCCTATAGCCAAGCTAGGAGTCAGATCACAATAATATATCCCACTCCCTCTGTGAACAAAGCATACTCAATGATAATAGACCAGGAGAGCAAAAGGAACCTTGCTAATTTTTGACAAGTGTCTCAAATTATTGAATTAGTTGAGAGCACATCTTTGTTCAGCAACAAAGGAGGATATCATGCTGGTAACAATTTCAAGCATGTGCCCAGAAAGAGTACTCTGGTCTGTGAATACTGTCACCTCAAAGGTCACACTAAAGAAAATTGCTACAAGCTGGTAGGCTATCCACCAGACTTCATGTCTAAGAGAAGAGGAGGCACTGCTGGCAATACTACCTCTTATACAAATCAGATCAACTCTAACTCCTATGTAAATCAGGCTAGTTGGATGACACCTCATATAGGAGAGGCTGCATATGGAGCCAATAATGCTGGAATAAAATGACAACAACAACACCTTGCAGTTAGAGGAGGCTTTAACTTAATGAAAATGCCAACATCTCCACAAGCCCCTACTTCCTTCTTTACACTAGAGTAGTATCAGCAGATACTTCAGCTACTCAATAAGGGACTAGATGAAGGATCCTCAACCAAGGCAGCTGCTGCAGGTACAGAAATACACCTAATGTCAATCTATAATGATAGGGAGTGGATTGTGGACACAAGTGCATCTAATCATATGGCATCTAGCTTACAGATGTTAAAAGCATATAGGCTAATGTCACAATCAGACAGGAGCAAAGCTCACTTACCTACAGGAAATGTAGTCTCAATCACACACACAGGACTGGCCTCTGTGTTTAATAACCAAGACATATCTAATGTGTTATATATACCTAAGTTTAAGTTCAATCTTTTCTCAGTGTCCAAACTCATTAAAAACATAAATGCCTGGTAATATTCTTTCTTGACTTCTGTATCTTCCAAGACCTCTTCAGTGAACATGTGAAGGAGGTTGGTAGGAATAAATATGGTCTCAATGTGTTACAGGAGAGGCAGGAGAAGGGAGCAAGTCAATGTTCAAGTCAACAAGTAACTACTAGTACTAGTACTAGTTATTTGAATAAGATTAGGCATGCTCGTATGTCTGCTGTATCTGATTCTAGTAGCCTATGGCACAAGAGCATAGGTCATGCACCACTATACATAATAAGGAAACATGAAGCATTTAATCATCTAAAGGCTGATGCACATCAATATTGTACTGTTTGCCCCTTGGCAAAATGAACAAAGTTACCCTGTCAGCTAAGCTCTATTGTATCTAAATCTGCTTTTGATTTGCTTCATTGTGATATCGGGGGCCCCTACTGAATTCCAACCTATGATCGCAAGAGGTACTTTGTCACTGTTGTAGATGATTATATTAGGTTTACCTGGATATTTCTAATCCAGTCCAAGTCTGACACTATAGTAGTTCTTAAAGAATTCTTTACCAAAGTACAGAACATATTTTCTACTTCTGTTAAAACACTTAGAACAGATGATGGCTGTGAGGTTTTTAGCACAGATTTCAAGGGAATCCTCTCTACTCTTGGCATTGAACACCAAAGCACTTGTGGGTATACTCCACAGCAAAATGGAGTAGCTGAAAGAAAATACAGGACCATCCTTGAAATAGCTAGAGGATTAAGGTTTCAGGTAGGCATCCCACTAAGGTTCTGGGGTGAGTGTGTCACCACTGTTGTTTATCTACTCAACAGGTTACCCTCCAGAATCATTGGCTTCAAATCATCATTTGAGATTATTTATTTGCATGCTCCTTTTCTTAGTCACCTGAAGGTCATAGGCTGTCTCTGCTATGCAGCTGTTCCAAAATGTTCTGACAAATTTGCGTCAAGGGCCATTCTTGCAGTTCTCATGGAATATGCTCCTTCACAAAAAAGGTATAAACTATATGATATACACTGTAAGAAACTCTTTGTGAGTAGAAATGCGGTGTTCCAAGAGGTTATTTTTCCCTTCAAACAACTGAAATCTGCAGGCAATCATATGTTCCCACTATTAGACCTGTTGTCACCAGTAGCATCTAGTGATACTATGAATCAGCTAGCTGCTAACTCACCTAGTACCTCTGATAGTTTAACTCAGGGGGAGATCCACTCACTTTCTTCTCCTGCTGCAGTTAATGAGGAGGCACTTCCTACTGAAGCCAATCCAATACTTCCTGATGCAGCTCATGACTCACCTAAATCACCCAATTTTGATGCAACTCAAGAGCTCATAAGATCTAACATACCAAGTAGACCTCCTGTGTGGTTGCAAGATTATGTCACTAAACTAGCAAGTCACACCTGTCCATATCCTATTTCATCCTATATAACATATTCCAACGTGACACACCTTATCAGCATCTACTGGCACTTCACTCAGATATACTTGAACCTAAGTCCTTCAAGGAGGTTGTCTCAGATCCCAATTGGGTACAAGCCATGAAGCAGGAAGTATCAGCTCTTGAAGATAACAACACCTACACCATTGTAGACCTCCCCCGGGCAAGCCTCATATTGGTTACAAATGGATCTTTAAAGTCAAGTGTAGGGCTTCAGGTGAGGTTGAAAGGTATAAGGCTAGGTTGGTAGCCAAATGGTATAGTCAGAAAGAAGGTCTTGATTTCACTGAAACCTTCTCCCCTGTGGCAAAGATGATCACTGTGAGGTTTGTTATTGCCCTAGCTGCCTCTCAAAACTTGCAAATTTACCAAATGGATGTGCACAATGCATCCCTCAATGATGACCTTCTTGAGGAGGCTTATATGCATATTCCTGAATACTTTTGCAGACAAGGGGAGACTCAGAAGGTCTGTAAACTCCAAAAGTCCATGTATGGCCTTAAACATGCTCCAAGACAGTGGAACATGAAGTTCAGAGGCTCAAGTAGAGATGGGATTCCAGAAGAGTCACTTTGACTATTCTCTCTTCACCAGAAAACAGAGTATGACATAGTTGTAATCCTAGTCTATGTAGATGATCTGATCATCACATGCACCAATCCTAGTCAACTAAACCAAACAAGAGATGACCTACAGACTAAGTTGAAAATGAAGGATCTTGGGGAGCTGAAGTTCTTTCTATGCATTGAATTTGCTAGATCCAAAGAAGGGATTGTAATGAATAAGATGAAGTATACTATGGAGTTGATTTCTGAATCAGGCTTAAGTGGAGCAAAGCATGCTGGCACTCCTCTTGAAATGAACCAAAAACTAACATCAACAGACTATGACAACTGGATGAAAACTAATGCAGCAGATGAGGTGCTGAAAGTTCTTAGCAGCTATCAAAGATTGGTAGGGAGGTTGCTGTACCTCACCATGACCAAACCTGACCTTGACTTTGTAGTGCAGGTCCTTAGCCACTTCATGCACTGTCTAAAGGTATCAAATATAGAAGCTGCTCTTAAGGTGGTGAGATACATCAAGGCTAAGCTTGGATTGGGTCTTCTAATGCCTGCTAATAGCACAAACAAACTTAGTGCCTATTGTGACTCAAACTGGGGAGCTTGCTTGCAAACAAGAAGATCTGTCATTGGCTATTTAGTAAAGTTTGGGAATGCATTAATATCATGGAAGTCCAAGAAACAAGAGACTGTTTCTAGTAGCTCAACAGAAGCAGAATTCAGAAGCATGGCTGCATGTGCTGCTGAAGTAACTTGGCTGATAGGACTCTTTGGAGAGCTTGGAGTGAAGATTGAACTACCTGTTGAGCTACTATGTGATAGTAAGGCTGCAATTCATATTGTAGCCAACCCAATCTTTCACAAAAGAACCAAACTTATAGACTTAGATTGCCATCTTGTGAGGGAAAGAATATTACAAGGAGCAATGAAGACTAAACACATATCTACAAAAGAGAAGTTAGCTAATCTCCTGACTAAGAGCTTGGACAAGCAACATGACTACCTGCTGAGAAGTTTAGGAGTAAAGAACCTATTCAAGCCATCAACTTGAGGGGGAGCGTTGAAGATCAGTTAGTTAGAAAGCAATTTATGATTGTGGGACCTAATATTAAGACGTTATAGTCTATGTAGGTGGTTAGGCGGTTAGAGTAGTTAGTCCTCGGTAGAGTAGCTTGTATAAATAATCTGTACTTGTACATATTCTAATACAATGGAATGAAGAAGATAGCATTCATTCTCGCATAAATTTTCTCTCTAAGCTCACAGCACCTTTTTCCTTAATTCACTCATAGAACCAAAGCTTCCATCTATGGAAGTTATCATACTTTTTCAACAGGACCATGCTAAAAAATTTTAAAAAGAAAAAACGTCTTTTGTTGAGGTCGATCCTCCGACATCATGTTGCAAAACCGCAATGCTTGAACACAACACTGAAGGCTGGTATATTCCATAAAAGGTCATTTATATTTATATTTGAGGCTTTGGCATAGAATTTCCCCGACGCCACTTGGGTAAATGTACATCTGCCCCTACAATAGAGAATGACTTATACTATACAATTTTTTTATTTGACCAGAATAGTTTTCTTTGTATTAAATTAAATTTAACTTTTTATTATACATAAAATTTATTAAAAAATTTCGTTACCATCATTAAAAAGCTTCGAAGCGCGAAATTGAAATTAAAATTATTATTTATTTTGATTGAGTATTATTACAAACGATTGAGAACATCCTTTGAAAGTTTATATCTTAATTTTGAGGGAGTCTGGTGAAGCTTCGAGTAATTTTGATTAAAATTTTAGATTTCAACTTGAATAAAAAGATATAAATAAATTGTATGTATTTTTTATGTTGGGTATACAAACGACAAATAAAATATATACAACTAATATAAATGTATGCAAATTGTATGTGTGTAATCATGTTTTGTACAATCAGCGTTATATACAAGTTATATATAAGTTAAATGTAAGCTGTATATTTTGATCGAGTTCTGTACAATAAAAGTTATATACAAGCTGAATGTAAGTTGTATGTTCTGGTTGAATTTGTATATATTTTGTAAAAAAACTCTAGCTTCTTTTTGAAAACCCAAAAATCTAGCTAAAGAGGGTAAATATTGTCCTAATTTTGTATCTATAGGAAAAAATCCCAAAAAAAGAATTTAATATCCATAAACTGATAATACAAAAAATATTTATACAATTATATCACTTATATAATAATTAGTGATATATTTTTCTTATTATCATTCATTAATAACATAATAAAATAATACTTAATAAACCTCTATAAAATGCTAAACTACAAGGATCATTAAATTTACACTAAAATTAACATTATTTTTTAAAATTACATTAATTCATTCCTTAATTAAATAGAGGTGAATTCAAATATTTTAAGTCAAGACCAAATGCCGCTTAACGCCTTTACCCACTATGAATTTCATGTTCAAACCGCTTGAAACATATACAGCTTCCACTTGTCTTCACAAAAGTAAATCTCACTGTGTAAAACGAACCTCAATTAAATATATCAACAAGGATTTTTTTTAAAGTTGTCAAATTCATATTCAGCTGGTGTTAGTTAAAAGTATATATAAAAGTAATTTATTCCTCAAGATTAAAGCAGAATAATGAAATTATTATTTGGTTGGCTACTAGTTGTATTTTTTTAAATTGTGCCCACCGTATGATTACCTTGTATTATCCCTTCCCTTTTTTCCCTCTTACTTTATTCTTCTTTTATCAACGGCCGAGTCAAAAAAAAGAAGTTCGAGTATAAAGAATGTTAGTAGGTAAGTGCACCTAATTTATCATAGCTTATACAAGAATAATTGCCATAAAAGGACTGTTTCCAAGAAAATAGTCCAGTAGGTCAAAAGATTACAATTCGAACTATAACAATCTGGATATCTAGTTGTGGCTTCCCCATTCTTTATAAATTAATTTAATGGTATTTGGTATCGAGATAATGTGTAATTAATATTGTTTCCCATGTTTCCTTTTACAACAATGTTCCACTTGAAAAACGAAATAGAAAAAGAGAATGGAAAAGTGGGAAACAGATTAATTTTTGGTCTAATCAGTACGTAAGAGAATTCAAGGAAAACTACATTGGAAGACATGTTGGAATAAATACCGTTAATCATGGATTTGGTTTGGATATAGTAATTATTATGAACTAATTATTTATTCAATTTTAATAAAGTTTTAAATAGATTATATATTGTGTCATTTGCTTATATAGTAGATGATTTAATGTATAGAGTTTAGCTTATACACGGAAGATTAAATCATCGATACTTACAAGTATAAAGTTTGAATTCACGATCGAATGATGGAAGTGGACAAACCATCAGGAATGATTGTAGCACAAGATTAAATAAAATTTATCTTGATTATGAAAATGGTTTATGTCACGACCCAAAATCCAACTAATTGTGATGGCACCTAACCCAACCCGCTAGGTAACCCAATAACCAACTATCCAATTTAATAAGATTGATCAAGAGAAGAAAAGATAATACAACTGTTTTTACACAATAATTTTCCCAAAGGCTGGTAGTACAAATCATGAGCTTCTAAGATTTAGATTTTTATAAAACTGATGAGATAATTACAATGTCTGTTTGAAATGTAATAAATAGAATTTGAATCTAATGCTACCAAGGACAAGTAATAGCCATAACTAGAACGCAGGTACATCTTCAATTCCAGCTCCCATCGGCAGTATCAACGTCTAACATCTGCACGCAAGGTGCATGAATACAACCGACCACACGTACATAATAAGTAACAAACCTAAACTTAGGTTGAAAGTAGTGACGAGCTGGAACAAAGATCGGAGTCCCACACCAATAGCCAATAATAGTTCATAACAACATAATGAAAGTGCTAAAAGAAATAACTCAGAGATAGCTCAGCTCGTCATCAATCTCTCCAGTCTCTCTGGCTCACAAGAATCATGATAATCAACCTAAACAATGATGATATAATGTATCAATGAATGATAATGGAGACTGAGATATGATATGAAGTTAATAGCTTTGACTGAGTGCGTGATTTCAAATTAAGCAAATAATTTAACATGTAATGTGACCTCCCTGGGTCCCAACGGTACCAACATATAGCCTAAGCATGATTTCTAACATGGCTTGCAGCTCAATTTCCCTAACACATGGGGAATATACGGATAACAACAAGATTATTCAACTATGCAGTTTCATGGAATTGACTAAATCACAATTCACACGGTGCTCATCCACACACCCGTCACCTAGCATGCGCGTCACCTCAACATCAATCACATAGCACGTAATTCGGGGTCTCATACCCTCAGCACCAAGTTTAAAAGTGCTACTTATCTCGAACAAGCCAAATCTGATACCGAGCAAGCCAAATGATGCTCCAAAAATTCCATCCCACGCGTACCCACCTCCGAACAGCTCGAAACTAGCCAAAAGCAACTCAAATACATCAAATAATGCCTAAGGAAACAATTCCAAATGATATAGGTCGAATCCTTAATTCAAAAAGTTCAAAATCGACCAAAAATTCAAACCCGGGCCCGCACCTCGAAACACGATGAAACTTATAAAATCCGAAAACCAATTCAATTACGAGTCCAACCATACTAGTTTCACACAAATTCGACTCCGAAACTCATTCTATGAAACTTTAGGCTAAAACCACCCAGTTTATCTTTACAATTCATAATCCAAAAGCCAAAATCGAAGATAGATTCATGAAATATGATCAAAAGCGAATAGAATACTTACCCCAATCCACGTGGTGAAAATCACTTCAAATATTGCCTCACCGAGCCCCAAATCTCAAAGTATGATAAAAATAACCAAAACCTCGATTTATAGGTTCTGCCCAACTGTTTTCGCATTTACGAACCAAATTTCTGCTTATGCAGACACGCATATGCGGCCCAATCTTCGTTTCTACGAACAAACCAAACTCAGCAGCCATCGGTTCTGCGAAACATCACTTCGCATCTGTGCACCCGCAGGTGTGGCTCTGCCATCGCACCTACGCCATACCTCACCCCTGCGATCCAAGGCATCGCTTCCGCGCTTCCGCATATGCGGCCTATTTCTCGCATCTACGGAGTCCTGCACCAGTTCCACTTCCCCTCCTGCGACTCTTTTGTTGCTTTTGCGGCTCCGCACATGCACCCATAACTTCGCAGGTGCGATCACACCAGAACCAGCAGCCTCAGCAATTTGCAACAGGCGACAAAATAATCTGAACCTCGTCCAAAGCTCAGCCGAGCCCCTCGGGACTCCGTCCAAATATACCAACAAGTGCCATGACATAACATGGACCTACTTGAGGCTTCAAATCACGCGTAACACCATCAAAACAACGAATCGTACCTCAAATCAAACTTAATGAACTTTTGAACTTTCAAATTTCAAAACTCGCACCGAAACATATCAAATCAACTCGGAATGAACTCAAATTTTGCACACAAGTCCCAAATAACATATCGAAGCTATTCCAAATTCTCGGATTCACAATCTGAATCTGATATCCTCAAAGTCAACTTCCTGTCAAACTTATGAGCTTTCCAAACCTTCAAATTTCAAACTTTCGCCAATTAATGCTGAATCACTCTAGAAATATCCAATTGCGAATCCAGACATACGTCCGAGTCCAAAATCACCATCCGGACCTAAAGGAACCATCAAAATTTTGTTCCGGGGTCAAATTTACAAAAGTCAAACTTGGTCAACACTTCCAACTTAAAGCTTCAATCATGAAATTCACTCTTCCAAATCGATTCCGAATAACCTGAAAACCAAAACTAGTGATTCACACAAGTCATAATACATCATATGGAGCTACTCGTGTCCCCAAACTACTGAGCAAAGTGCAAATGCTAATAACGATCAGTTGGGTCGTTACATCCTCCCCCACTTAAACATATGTTCGTCCTCGAACGTGCCAAGATTCATTCCAATGCCATCAAATCACCGTGTAACATTACCATGCACATACCCAGGGGTGATCTCGCATCACCCTAATTCATATAAGCTTGACGAGACAACCAAACTGATGATCCTTAATCCAACCTTAGCCCATAAACCTTGAATCTCAATTTCTAACATCTGGAATTCCCTACATGATCCGAATCTCGCATCCATACACTGTATAAGTCTGAACAAACTGTATCAAGCCATAACCATAGCCCAAGATGCAATCACATGATATACCACATAACTCAAATACTCATAGCAATAATTTCCGATCATAATAACTGCTCGAAACAAACCCGGTACCGGTAATAAATCTGATATCAAACAAAATCTCATTCTAAAAACTTCGTACACTGCCAATGAGGAAAGAAACACGCAGAAACTCATAACCACTTATCAGATCATCAAGTCATGGAGCTCCCTCTCCTTTGACAAGAACTATAGCCAATTTATATGCCAATCAGCGATATTATCCTTCCAAATATACCGCAAACAAATCCGATAGCACCCATTCTAGGTCCAATGACCTTACTTTATCAAGCTCAACTATCCTATTGACATGCCACGCCAATGTTACCTAGAATCACAACCTGTGCAACCCGTGCACCAATAAGCAACAACTCAAATGTACCCAAAATGGAAAATAACTCAAATGAGAGAACCGCCCCGCAAACTCAACTAGTACCACCACAATCGTGATCCTATGAACCCATCATACATGGTAGAACCGAGACCCGAAGATCTAACACAAAGGATCATATCCCAGCATAACTTCGCTACAATGCGTGACCCCATCCAAACACTAGTCCACATGAAATACCTCAAGTCACCATGCCCAAAATCAACAGCCACGCGCAACTCGACATCAAGTACCCAAGGTGCATGACCATAACCATGGAGAAGCAAATAGCACAATATACCACAGTCCGGAGAGAACATAATCAAGGCACAATCAACTATTTGACACACCCAATAACCATCTGTTGTGCCCCGTTTTCTCCCGAAAGCAGGTTTCGACGTGTGACAACTCTTTTAAGGAGGTATTAAAAGAGAAGAGTCACCACCTAACTATTTAAGGTGCGTTAGGGCACCTATTTGCAAGTAACTTTATTTTAACTATTCTGTGTACACCAAAGATCGGGTAAGTGCTCAAAGTATCTCGAAGAGAAGGTGTTAAGCACTCTTCGAGGTCCATAACTGTGGGTCCCGGCAAACCTTAAACTATGTGGATTATATAATTAAGCTAGGTGATCAAATAAACAAAGGAAAATATAAAAGTCTAAGAGTCTTATCATAACATATAAGATTTGGTACAAATCCTTGATGATTATAAAGATACAGCTACATTGATTTATGTTAAATGACTAAGCGTAAATAACAAGAGCATAAAGGAAAAAATTAGGGGGGGGGGGATCCTTAGTTTTTTAACCTAAAGGATCACCCCGTGCAACATAAATAATACTTCGCAACTCCCTTAAGGTAGGAATTGCTCATATTATTCAGCGGACACAGACTATCATCTCCTGCTACCCAATTACTATGTCGAAGTTTTTACTTAAAGGCGTTCTAATTCAATTTTAAATCGTATCCTGTGCATGCCCTACCCGTCCCATACCTATGGTCCAGGAGACTTTGGACCTACTACTTTGGTAGTTCTAGACTCTCCTTAGGCTGCTCAAAAAATGAGAAAACTAGGCGTGCATCCAAAACAAATAAGACTACACATAATCAACACCAAAGGCTCAAATTCACCTCCTCATATAGACACGAATGCACGATGTCAATTAGGCAGACAATTATAGCTATACTAGCGATGTTCAGGTTATTTAAACAGACAACTATAGATAAGTAGGTTTGGTATGTTAAATTGTTCTAGACCTATAGGCATGGTTTCTGTGTGATTTGAACTACTCAGCAATCAGTGTAAATTACGCATAGGCAGTGCCACTGTTCTAAGTTAACTAGTTTGGAGGTTATGTTACAAACCTAAAGATATGATTTCTAAGTTGTTTACGCAATGGGAAGTGAAGGCTATTAGAAACTGGGAATTACCAGTGTTTGATTCTATGGACGTGCCTTCTAGCGGAATAACAGTAGGCGAGATTTCTAATAGTTGGTATTTGAGCTCACTTTTATCATACTTATTCCTATAGGCATGCTATATAGGTGGAAGTGTAATAAAATGGCGGGAGTAGTTGATTGAGAGATTAGTGTCCTATAATCATGATATCTAGATGGACAGTACACCAAAAATAAAAGCAATCTGATCAATTAATTATCTGAAGTCCTATAGGCATGATAGCTAGGTTAGCAAAAGCATATACATCACATAGGCATGTTGTCTAATTACATAGTAATAACAAGTATGGCGATAAACAACATGTTTAAGATAGTGTACAAGTATTAGAAAAATTAGGTGAGGTGTGTTCAATTCCTAGAGACATGATTTCTATTAGCGTGCAGAAGTAGAGCAAATAAAGCACATAGACCATATAGGCATGTTCTCTAACCTTTATGCAAGAACAAAGCACACTCATTCTCTAATTTCACTATATCCCTAGTTATTCGTTATTACAAGTTACAGGACCAAAATAAAATAACCCAGTGAATTTCTAGGCCTTCAGCAACCTCACCAACCAACAGACCCAAATCTCAGGCTCATAAGGACAGTAAAATCTTCCTGAATCCAGTGCCTAGGTCCAGCAACACATATGGCCCAACACCAGGCCCAATGAATAACTCACTTAGCCAAATAGATGCCAAACTTAACCATGCAAATGACATAACACTCGCAGGATTAATTTAAACAACTTTTCAAACATAACTCCTAAAGTTGTAACTAACAACAGTTCTAGCCAAAGCACATAGGCAAGATCACATGAAATACTAACAAGTTTACAAGGCAGGTTCATGCTTGTATTCTCAGAAACAACGCCAAAGGGTCATAGGATTGTGAACTATTCCAAAGAGTTTCAAAAGTAAAATGATTCAGAATTAGCCTAAAGGACTTTAGACGCATGAAAATCTAATAGAGTTAAATAGAGCATAGCCTTCACACGAAAGTTTTAATATGAAGGTCTAGTGGAAACAACATAACAGAACAGGTTCATGATCAAGCAATTACTTAGTGTAGGATGAGAAAATTTGAACATGCTGAGTATCAGCAAAACTTATAATAAACAAAACACATGCCAATTTTCAGATCAATAGGACAAACAAGCATCAAACCTTGTATTAGTTGGCTACATATAGGTGAAAATGTTGGTTATGAGATTTACTCTAAAGGTCTTAACTAATACTAGCGAACACAGGCTGAGCAAAACAATAAAAGCATACAATAGAGTTACAAATAGCATGGGAATAGGTCATAGCTAATAGTAGAACTTCAGAAGGATAAAGAGTCGGGCATGAATATCTCAACAGGAATTAGAACGCATTCTGTGCATGAGTTGGTTATCTAAATAGTAAACAACAAGGCAAGAAACCAAACTCAGAATAAGCATCAGGTATAAGTAATCAACTATTCATAAAAATAATGATTAGTAATCATTCAGGTTAGACACACATAATGAGCATGCATTAAAGCTAGCATATCAGGCCAAGCATTTAGATAGACTTGCAGAGAAATAACAAATTATGCATAAAGGATTCAACATGAGGAAAGCAATTCTAAGCAAGAACATAGCTTCATAAGGGGTTTTAGTACAAGAAATTAAAACAAGGTTCAACAACCATCAATTAGGTTTCAATTACGAATCGGGCAGGCATCATGAATCAACTTAGCTATCCACATATGAGTTAAAACCAGGACTTGCATAGAATTGAGGCTAGTGGAACTCAAGCATAACATTAAAATAGGCAGAACTGCATACGAAGTGGCATAATATCGAAATTAACTCAGAGAAATCCAAGTTGCACTAATGCACATAACACAAACAGAAAGAAGTAGAATTGTGAGAGAATAGGGCACTAACCAGTTGCAAACGAAGTGAATAAAGAATTAGAAACTCAGAATCTCAGGAATAGCAACAATACCCCGAAATCCCCAGCGCTTCAGAGTTCACAAGAGCCTCGAAGTGGTTTACGAGCAGTGCTTGCACCGGGGGAGGCTAATGAATGGATTCCGGTGGCCTTGGCTTTCAGCTGGCCAAAATCAATGTCTCAGAATAGCATAGAATGAGTGAGAGTGAGATAATAGTAGTGGTAATAATAGTTAAGTAATAATCATTTTTTAAGGGGAACGGGAAAGTGGGTTTATATAGTGGTAAAAATCGAACAAGCAAATATGAAAAATAATTAATCAGTCACAAAAAAGGAAAGAATATCACATACAATCAGTACTAGAACTGGTGAAGAAGAAAAATTAAAATTTCAAACCCTAGTTCGGCGGAAATCAAAGATTGGCCGAAGATCTTGGAAAATCGGATCCTTATAGCCTTGCTATGAACGTATAAAGATGAAATATCGTCCAAATCTTAGAGAGTGAAGCTGATTTCCTTTGATTCAGAGACTGGTACTTGCCAAAATTGGGCAAGTACTAAGTAACACCATATTTACACAGGTAATAGCGGTATAATCTAGGAAAGGTAAGTAAATCATGGTAAGAATCCATGGATGACTTGGATTCGGAGAAGAATTGAGGTGGCGTCTAGGCTTTGTAAGGTAAGGGGAGGGTTTGAGGGAATATAGAGGCAGCTGACCGGATAAAATGAGGCTAGGGGTTTGAGGTCAGGTTAATTAGAAGAGGGGAGATGGAATGTGGGATGTTGTTTACCCAAGATCAACGGCCAGGATTTTAATGAGAGGTAGATCGGGTTAGTGGAGGGGTATGGGGTAGTGGATCGCTGCTCTTAGGCTAGGGGTTATTGAGCTGGAGTTTAGGGTGTTGGCTGATGAATTAGGTTCGAAATTTGGCCTGTTTTGGGCCAGGTTTTAAATAGAAGAAATTAAAGGAAAAATAATTTAATAAAATAGCTATATGATATAAAAAATAGTATTTATGCAACTTAATATTTAAAAAAATAGCTGAAAATTATAACAATATAAAAATTATTTTGACCCTGAATAAAATGACAAATGCAATTAATTGTAAAATATAGGTTATTATTGCAAAAATATGTAAATAGTTCAAAAAATGCAAATGTGATTATGGAATGAAATAAAATGTTATAAAACATATGTGTGGGTGTAATAATAAATTTGGATGATTAATTCATCCAAAAAAATAATTTAAAAGGATAATTAATAAATATTTAAGCAATTTAAATGCAAGAAAATCAATTTTAAAACCTTAAAAATGGTAAAAAAATTACAAAAGATACTTATATGACCCCTGTAAATTGGTGATGATGCAGGAATGATATTTTAAAATCATATATGACTTTTATAAAAACATGAGGACAAAATTGGGTATCAATACCATTTCGCTCAAATCCCGCTACAAGACCCAAACAGAACCGCACCATGAATAACCTCAACTCTACCGAATGGCACATCCCTCAAAAATCGCAATATGGAGGCAACCAATCCGACCTGGTGTAGAATATACATCCTTATTGGGTCCACAAAATGGGTCCCAAATCAATTCTCGTCATCCACAAATAGATATATAACCCTCTGAAAGTCCACAATGACCTAATCATAACACATACTATCATCTGGCTAGCGTTATCCACACCTTCACAATTCATAACAGGAAACAATCTGCTTCTGAGAAATTCTCGGTCTCGAAATCCATGGAACATGCGAATCACCATATCTGATCCCAACTCCACCGGCCGAATGTCTAACACATCTCTCATACACAATCATTCCATGAGGAATACTTCTAAAATTCTTCCGTGCCACATAGCAAAAATTTGAATATTAGCAGCTAATCAACCAGGCGAGTACCGCAATACCAATGAAGCATTCATAAGTCAACATACAGTGCGCCTTCTGAAATACGCACCCTTCTCAAGAATTACCAAGTAGTTATAACATTCATCTAAATATCTGAAACTGTCCATATTGTCCAAAATTCATGACCTTCCCTCCAAATCTGGACCGTGACCTTGCACATGCAAATCTCAACCCCACACAACACACTGCATCTATCATGCCATCATATGAAAAGTACGAGAATCTCATAATCAACTCTGAGTCCAGCAGAATACATACTTGATCAGTCAGAAACTTTCCATTTGATCCCATCCGGGAGAAAATCATAATACGCAGCATGCTCCTTGCGCCGGTAGGAAATATCCATCTCAAATCGTGGTAAAAGCTATCGAGAACTCTTCGAAACCCATTTGCACATAACCAAGCCATCAGAACTGAAACTCTCTAACTCAACCAAGCTACGCAGGTCGCCAAGCCCAAGAGTGTTGCCACAAACACCTGTAGAAACTCACCATATCATAAGTACCCAAAACCGATCATATCCATTACTGTGTTAATCCAACCTACTACTAAATTGTCCTATTTCTCCGAGTTCCTTCCGAATTTCCCTCAAGTTGACACTCCTCCTCGCCATAATACCTTGATCCTCCCCCAAAACTCACCCCATAAGATCCTAGAATAATTTCATTCCACCCTAAGGCCCATAAGCCGTTGTATTTCCTCTTAAGCACCCCCAAAGTACCACAACCGAGACACCCACTCAGAAGAGACCTTCCGTGAATCTAAAGTTATTTCCTTCACCTTCCTGATACTGAAATGTAGAATCCATAATGATATAGAAATGCCACAAGTCTCAACATCATCCAACTTAAATCTCATATTCTTGCCATATACAAATCAGCAAAATTCTCAATTGTTATATATAACTCTTGAATCCATTAGAACCTTCTCGAGAGTCATCCACTCTTCTCAAATATCAATTGCTTTGATCAGACGGGTCGAATGATCTGTGCCTCATTGGCACAACAACACTCAAATAAGTAATCCACACCTTTAATCAACCGAGCAATTTCCTACTCCATGCACACTACATCAGTCACGAATAGCAATTCAATCATTCCATGATTCTCATACACCCATAAAGTGTAACATAACCCGTATCCAGAATTCCTTTACTCAAGTCATCCTTGATCTTAATCTCTGCAAGTCATATCTGATTCACAAGTATGCCTCAAACCGAAACTAGTACAACACATAACCACGCAATCAAATCGTCGATAGCAGACTCCTCTACTTGGCTCAAAGCCGTGGAACAAAACACTCGATAACTCATAACACCCATACTCTATTACTGTCATAATCCCGCACCAAAATTCAACTCAATCCTTCATAAGCTCATGTAACACAAACCATCTAATACCTCAAATCACCTGCAAATCTCGCATCCATCCTCGTGACTGTCAGGTGAACTATTACCACCGATCCAAACTCAGATCACATAAATAAAAACCAGTGGTAGAAAAGGAAGCCTTTCACACAGCCTCATAAGGATCACACATCCGTAGATTACCCCGCAGGTCATAACCCACCTGCTTAGCTTCAAACTGGCATCTCCATATACCCCTTTCACAGCCACAACTACTACACAATCACTTAATCTTTCTGAGTCTAAACTCATCAACAAGACATGAGAACCTAATTTGTTCCATAATTAAATAACATGAAAGATCCTTCAACACACTCATAACCCGAGACTGTACGTCATGTCAAGATAGAAATCAAGCACCCAATAGACCTTTTTACATCTAAGCAAACTCTTCTAGTCACATTAAAACCATATGAACACATCCCCAGTCACATCCTACTCATTGTATAGCCATCCAACCACTCATCAAGCCACAAATTCCACTAATAGGGACAGTACCGGACGTATAAGTCCAAAAGCACGTGCTCATACAACCGAATTCCCCGTGCTCAAGTTACAGCCAAAACCCGGACTCAAGTCCTCTAGACTTGCCCATCATCATCACACAGAAATCACATCTCGCACCTCATCCATAGAATCACAAGTCGTGGATGCACAGCTGATACTGAGCGCTCACATGCGCATACGAATGCGTGGAAGAAATTTAAAGAGTCACGCTTCAAGCTGAATCAATATCGCACGATAAGGAAATAAAGATGGGAACTTTATCCTAAATGCCCTGTAGCCTCTCGAACATAGGTATGGACGTCATCATACCGATTTGCAAGACTCTACTAGAGACTAGCTCATGGCTCGTAAAACCTATGAACCTAGAGCTCTGATACCAACTTATCACGACCCAAAATCCAACTAGTCGTGATGTTACCTAACTCAACCCGCTAGGTAAGCCAATAACTAACTATCCAATTTAATAAGATTGATCAAGAGAAGAAAAGATAATACAACTATTTTTACACAAGAATTTTCCCATGGACTAGTAGTACAAATCATGAGCTCCTAAGATTTAGATATTTACAAAACTGAATTGAGATAATTGCAATGTTTGTTTGAAATGTAATAAACAAAATTCGAATCTGATGCTACCATGGACAAGTGATAGCCATAACTGGAATGCAGATACTTCTTCAAATCCAGCTCCCGCCAACGCGGCAACATCAGCATCTAACATCTGCACGAAAGGTGCAGAAATGTAGTATGAGTACAATCGACCCCACGTACTCAATAAGTAACAAACCTAACCTTAGGTTGAAAGTAGTGACGAGCTGGAACAAAGATCAGAATTCCACACCAATAGCCAACAACAGTTCATAACAACATAAGAAAAGTGCTAAAAGAAATAACTCAGAGATATAGCGCTTAACTCGTTCAAAATTTTGGAAAAATAGGCATGTTCAAGTATAACAGTAAAACCCAAATCTTTTACCGAAATCTCCAAAACATGAGTAATTTTGTAAAACCGTGATTTTCTTTCCAAAACTTTTCCACAGGTAAATGTTCATTATCAAATGGCGTGAGGAAAGTACATCTCAATGCCTACATGTCAATGTGTATGAGAAGTCATGAATGACGTGATACCGTACAACAGGAGGAAAATGCATCTCTATGCCTGTATGACAAGTCCACATATCGAATGCAATACAACATAGTGAACAACCATATGCATACTCTCAGAGTATCAATCTACTCAGTCCTCCCAGTCACTCAGTCCTCCCAATCACTCAGTCTCACGGTCATGCAGTCCTCATAATCACTCAATCCTCACAGTCACTCGATCCTCCCAATCCCTCGGCACTCGTACTTGCACTCAATAGGTATCTGCGCCCACTATGGATGTGCAGACTCCGGAGGGGAAATTCCAGCCCAAGCGATACAATAAGCCAATCATGGCATGAATCAAATAAACATGTAGCGGCGTGCAACCCGATCCCATAAATATCCTCACAATCAGGCCCTCGATCTCACTTATTCATCAATCTCTCCAATCTCTAGGGCTCACAAGAATCATGATAATCAGCCCAAACAATGATGATCTAATGTATAAATAAATGACAATGAAGATTGAGACATGATATGAAGTTAATAGTTGTGATGGAGTGCGTGATTTCAAATTAAGCAAATAATTCAACATGTAATGTGACCTCTGTGGGTCCCAACGGTACCAACATATCTAAGCATGATTTCTAACATGACTTGCAGCTCAATTTCTCTAACACATAGGGAATATATGGATAACAACAAGATTATTCAACTATGCAATTTCAAGGAATTGACTAAATCACAATTCACACGGTGCCTGCCTACACGCCCATCACTTAGCATGCGCGTCACCTCAACATAATCATATAGCACATAATTCGGGGTTTCATACCCTCAACACCAAATTTAGAAGTGTCACTTACCTTGAACAAGCCAAATCCGATACCGAGCAAGTCAAATGATTCTCTAAAAATGCCATCCTACGCGTAGCGACCTCCGAACGGCTCGAAACTAGCCAAAA
Source organism: Nicotiana obtusifolia (assembly GCA_002018475.1). Classification (NCBI taxonomy): domain Eukaryota; kingdom Viridiplantae; phylum Streptophyta; class Magnoliopsida; order Solanales; family Solanaceae; genus Nicotiana; species Nicotiana obtusifolia. Next base: position 192,611 of record MCJB01009999.1, on the reverse strand, counting down.
GCAACTCAAATACATCAAATAATGCCTAAGAACAATTCCAAATGATAAAGGTTGAATCCTTAATTCAAAAGTCCAAAATCGATGAAAATGTCAAACCGGGGCCCGTGCTTTGGAATCCGACAAAACTTATAAAATCTGACAACTCATTCAATTACGAGTCCAACCATACTAGTTTCACCCAAATCCGATCTTGAATCGGTGTTCAAAACTCAAAAACTCACTCTATGAAACTTTAGGCTAAAACCTCAAATTTCTCTTTACAATTCATAATTCAAATACCAAAATCGAAGATAGATTCATGAAATATGATCAAAAGCGAATAGAGAACACATACCCCAAATCCACGTGGTGAAAATCACTTCAAAAATTGCCTCAATCCGAGAACCAAACCTCAAAATATGATGAAAGAACCAAAACCTCGATTTATAGGTTCTACCCAGCGTTTTTGCATTTGCGAACAAAATTTCCGCTTATGCGGACATGCACATGTGGCCCAATCTTCGCTTCTGTGAACAAACCAAACTCAGTAGCCATCGCTTCTGCGGAACATCACTTCGCACCCGCGCTTCCGCAGGTGCGGCCTATTTCTCGCATCTGCGGAGACCTGCTCCAAGTTCCACTTCTGCTCCTGCGACTCTTTTGCCGCTTTTGCGGCTCCGTACCTACACCCATTACTCTGTAGGTGCGGTTACACTAGAACTAGCAGCCTCAGCAATTTGCAACAGGCGACAAAATAATTCGAACCTCGCCCGAAGCTCACCCGAGCCTCTCGAAACCCCGTCCAAATATACCATCAAGTCCATGACATAACACAGACCTACTCGTGGCCTAAAATCACGTGTAACCACATTAAAACGATAAATCGTACCTCAAATTAAACTTAATGAACTTTCAACTTTCAAAACTCGCGCCGAAACATATCAAATCAACTCGGAATGAACTCAAATTTTGCACACAAGTCCCAAATGACATATCGAAGCTATTCCAAATTCCCGGAACCACAATCCGTATCCGATATCCTCAAAGTCAACTTCCGGTCAAACTTGTGAACTTTCCAAACCTTCAAATTTTTAACTTTCGCCAATTGGTGCCGAATCCTTCTAGAAACATCCAATTGCAAATCCGGGTATACACCGGAGTCTAAAATCACTATTCGGACCTAACGAAACCATCAAAATACCATTCCGCGGTCAAATTTACAAAAGTCAAACTTGGTCAATTCTTCCAACTTAAAGCTTCAATCATGAAATTCACTCTTCCAAATCGATTCTGAATAACCTGAAAATCAAAACTGGCGATTCACACAAGTCATAATACATCATACAGAGCTACTCGTGCTCCCAAAATATCGAGCGAAGTGCAAATGCTCATAACGACCGGTCGGGTCGTTACAGTTAATTCCAACTTCTTGTGCTACTACGTTTTGTATGTATTGAACGGACCAAGTAGAGATAAGTATTTTATATTGATTTAATAAAATAAACTCTCTAGCCATTAAATGTACTTATACTCTTAATCTTGATATATTATTATTAGATGTGTATATTATTCTTGTTTTATTTTATTAAAAGGCGAGATTCTTTTGTGGGTCAATATGTCTGGTAAATTGGATAATAATAATGTACATTGGCGAAATAATAGTTAGTTAATGGAATCCATGTCTCGATTTAGAGATTGATGATATACCTTTATGAAAGTTTATAAGTTTTCATATGTAAACCCGATCGGTGGATTTTGTATTCGACACATGAAATAAGTTAGGCGAAAGTCTAAAGGAAATAATCAATAAGTTAAATTGTCAGTAATTTAATTTAATTGATTAGTATCTGAATCTTAACATGGGGAGTTAAAATAAGATTTAATGGGTGAATTTCGAAATTGAACTGAGGAGTACAATTATGAATTTTTAGTAGAATAATTCGTAATTTATTATGGTAGTATTAATTCCGCTATTTCGAATTAAGTCCATCATAGGAAGTCTCGTTAATTTAAATTATGTGGTCCCTGTTGTGCCTGGATAATTAGGAATTAAATGAAATACTATTTTTTGGTGGAAAAGGAAGACCCAACAAGTTTAGGAAAAGGTTTAAAACCCTAAAACCTGTGGCTATAAAAAGGTGGCTTATTCCATAAGGAGGCTACAGGTTTCTACTACACGTTTTCCATGGAGAAAATCTGCCCACACGATTTTCGCAATTCCTAGTATTATTTGGGTAACATAGTAGAAGATTGTAGGACTAGAGGATGATCTCGTGGACGATTTTTGCTCATGCTTGAAGGTATTTTCGCGATTGTGGTCACACTTAAAGAGATAAGTATCGATTTTATGTTTGATTAAATCTATACTTGTGTGTTGTCTATATTTCATGCAAGTGATCTTGACTATTTGTTTCCGTTGTTTATACCTGTTTTCGAACAAGACATACAAAGTAAGATGACAACACAAATATTAAAAATGTTCTATAAGCACTATGACTTTCATTTTTAAAATGTATCTAAGTTTAAAAGGGCTTTTTCCATCTCTGGAAAGTGAATTTATTAATATAGGAGTATACTACAATTGTCGAATAGCAGAATGAGCAAAATTTTCTTGTAAAAGAATGTGTGCTAATGGGAATTTTGAAGAGAAGAAAGTCCAAAATTTTGAGCCATTTACAACGTTTTGTGTGACTAACATGTCAAAAGCTTTATTGGAAGTAAAGAATAACAAAGAAAAAATTAACTAAAAGCATCTTTAGACAAGTATGACACCAATTCCTTTGAGTGGACGGTAAAAGTAGTTGTGATATTAAATACGCCTACGTAGCTGATGCAATCAATTTCTTCAATAAGAGATATAAACACAAGAAACCATGAAAATAAAGATGGCTGTATTCAGTTAAAGTGTGAAAATTTCCTAAAAGATGTATCTTTATAAAAGAATCATTGGATTAATTACTTCTTTTATTTGATTAAACATATTAATTAAAATAAATATGGATGATTGAAGGCATAGTGGATAAGTTAATAGTAATTAGACGTCGTAAAAGCAACTGAACCTTTTTCCCTTATTTTTAGATATATTTTTGGTGAGTTTAATTATGATTTGTGCATAAAAGGAAGTCTGTGACCATCGGACTGCAACATCAACTTGACTAATAGTAATTTAATCTCATGAATAATGATTTATGCATTTTTTCCTTATGTTTAAATAAATAAATTAACATAATTCTTTCCCACCCACCCACNCCCCCATCCCAAAAAAAGTCAAGTATGATAAAATATGAGTCAAACTATGAACCTTGAACCCTGAACTTTAAACCTTAAACCTTAAACCATGAGAATAATAAGTCCAAAGTGAGGTGTCTTGTCGTTTAATCCAACCCTCTACTAAGAAGTTTTATAAATTAGTAGTTCTTTTCTTTTTTGTAAGGTGGAAATATATTCCTTCTGTTTGACATAACTTGACTAGTTTAATAAATAAATAAAGACTTTTAAAATTTATAATTTTAAATATGATATACTCCCTGTAATCCACAACAACTAATTTTTAATGTTTTGGTACAGCCATCAAGAACATTACGTAAATATTAATTAAGAGGATTATTTGGGTAAATTACCATTTATATTTCCTCAACATTAATTAAGGAGTATTGAAATTCTTTTAGAAATTTATTTACATCATTTACTAGACGAGTAAATTTTAGAAAATATTGAGTGTGCGAACAAAGTTCACATTGGTAGCTGAAAAGATTATAAGCCTACATATAAGATGTACGGATCTCTTAATGTGTGAGGCCTTTTGGAAAAAATCGTGTGGGCTAGACCCAAAGCGGACAATATCACACCAATGTTAAGAGTGTATTTGGGCTAGTTTAGCTCAACAACTGATATCAGAACCCAGGTCCAGTAGCACCAGTATGGAGATGGCAAAGTGATGGTGCGGGGTGGTGCACACACAAGAAGAATAGTTGCGGGCTTCGATTGTAATAATACTCTAACAATATGGGTGGCACACAGTAAATCTCAAAAATTGATCCGTGGATCGTTGCAATGGTCACATGAAATTTCATTCGAGGGGGAGACCCGTGAATCGTGGAAGTGAGCCATGCAGAACTTAGTTCGAGAGGGAGATTGTTGGGTGTGCGAATAAAGTCTCACGTTGGTAGCTGAAAAGATTGGGAGACTACGTATAAGGTGTAGGGATCTCTTAATGGTGTGAGGCCTTTTGGGAAAAATCGTGCGGGCTTGACCCAAAGCGGACAATATCACACCATGTTAAGAGTGTATTTGGGTTAGTTTAGCCCAACAGAAAAAAATATCTAATACCTTCTTAATTGTTGAAAAGTTACTTAATGCAGGATAAGGTTGCGTACAATAGACTCTTGTGATCTGACCTTTTTTCGGATCCTACGTATAGCGAGAGCTTAATATACTGAACAGACTTTTTTATTGTGGACCAAATTTACGAGGGTAGAAAACAGTTATTATGAACCGTGGCTATAAAAACTTGTGAGTAAAAGTAAAATAGAAAGTTCTGAGTTAAACTTTTTCCAAATGTTTTATAAATATACTATCATTCTTTTTTAAGGGATCAATAAAAAGATAGTGGCTAACTTTAAACGAAAGGAGTAATTAGAAGTATTACTAGTTTAAAAGAATTTATTTTTTATTTTAGAATTACCGGAACGACGAAAGAAACCGCGTAAGGGGAGACTGGCCAATTGAAAAGCCACCGTTCAAAGTCGTTTTTTCAAGAATCAAACTCCAAGACTGCTTTTAAAAGCTCTATATTCTATAGCAAAGCAAGACTCATGAACCCAATTCTCCTGACTTTTGGTCTGTCCCATGACAAAACACAACTTCTCTTCTTGCCAAAATACCATTTGTTCCTAAACTTTTACAACATTTTTATCCAATTCTTCCATTTTTTTTCGCTTTCTTGATTTAGACAAACTTTATTGAAATCAAGCAGCTGAATTTTTTTTGTAATTTTTTCTTGGTTCTTTTGTAGCTACAGTCTTTTTATATAATCTGAAAGAAAAAAGCTCAGACTAGTACTACTAATGGTGACAAAGTTTAGTATTTTTATTTTGGTGGTGTTGTTGAGGTTTTTTTCATTTGGTTCTGTAGCCTCGAGGGAAATTCACAATTTTGATATTAATCTGAATTCTAGTGCTTCTGGTATTGAATTCCCTCAACATCCAAGTTTCAACTCAGTTACTGCTTCTGGAAATTCAGATTGCAGTTATGGAACATCCAAGAAATCAACAACCACCCATGTAATAACTCAAGAAGAAAATAGTTCTGATGAAAAAGAAGATGAAGATTTAATGGTATCTAAAAACCAGCCAAGAGAAGCAGTCAAGTTTCACCTAAGGCACAGATCAGCAGGTCAAAATATAGAGGCCAAAGTCTCAATATTTGAGTCCACAACAAGGGACTTAGGTAGAATTCAGACATTGCATACAAGGATTGTAGGGAAAAAGAATCAGAACTCTATTTCAAGGCAAACAAAAAATAGTGAAAAACCTACACAATCTTCTTCATTTGAATTCTCAGGCAAGCTCATGGCAACATTAGAGTCAGGTGTGAGTCATGGTTCAGGGGAGTATTTCATGGATGTTTTTGTGGGTACACCTCCTAAGCACTTCTCTTTGATTCTTGATACTGGTAGTGATCTTAATTGGATTCAGTCTGTTCCTTGTTATGATTGTTTTGAACAAAATGGTCCTCATTATGATCCTAAGGATTCTATCTCTTTCAAAAATATAAGCTGCCACGATCCTAGGTGTCACCTTGTTTCATCTCCTGACCCTCCACAGCCTTGCAAGTCTGAAAACCAGACTTGCCCTTATTACTATTGGTACGGAGACAGCTCGAACACGACTGGTGATTTCGCGCTTGAGACGTTCACGGTTAATCTCACAACCCCTAGTGGGGATTCAGAGATCAAGAAGGTGGAAAATGTGATGTTTGGTTGTGGACATTGGAATAGAGGCTTGTTTCATGGTGCTGCTGGTTTGTTAGGACTTGGTAGAGGACCGCTTTCGTTTTCGTCTCAGCTTCAATCTTTATATGGCCATTCCTTTTCGTATTGTTTGGTTAATAGGAACAGCAATTCTAGCGTAAGCAGCAAATTGATTTTTGGTGAAGATAAGGAACTCTTGAAACACGCGAATTTGAACTTCACTTCACTGGTTGGTGGGAAAGAAAATCATTTGGAAACATTCTACTATGTGCAGATAAAATCAGTTATAGTTGGAGGTGAAGTGCTGAATATACCTGAGGAGACATGGAATTTGTCTACAGAAGGTGTTGGTGGAACAATCATTGATTCAGGAACTACTTTGAGCTATTTTGCAGAACCAGCATATGAGATTATAAAACAGGCATTTGTTAACAAGGTGAAGCACTATCCAATTTTAGAAGATTTTCCAATTTTGAAACCATGTTACAATATTTCTGGAGTGGAGAAACTAGAATTTCCCTCCTTTGGGATAGTTTTTGGTGATGGAGCTATATGGAATTTTCCAGTAGAGAACTACTTCATCAAACTTGAACCAGAGGACATTGTTTGTTTGGCAATGTTAGGAACTCCTCATTCGGCCATGTCGATAATTGGCAACTACCAACAGCAGAATTTTCATATCTTATATGACACCAAAAGGTCAAGGCTGGGATTTGCACCAACAAGATGTGCTGATGCTTGATAGTGTTGTTTAGCTTTTTCGGGTTGAAGGTGGAAAACTGTAAACATAATTGGGTTAAGGATTGTGCTCATTCTTTTGCTGATTTTTGAACTAGTATAAGTACAATATGTAGGTTATATCTTTTTCTCCCCTTAATTTTAGGTGTTTAGATGATAAGATGATTATTATACATTGTTTGACAGGAAACTGATTATAATTTATGTAAGGAAACTTTCAAGAGCTTTTCGCCTGAATAACTGCTTTTACAATTTACTACATTTTTCCAATCTAAACTTGGTTATTCTAGTTAGGAATGTCTCCAAAAAATAACTTGCATTTATTTGCTGTTGAGTTGCAGCCCAGAGATTGAATGGTCAATTCAGAAATGTTAGAATTAATTTGGGTGCTTAAAATGGCTTGTAAGTAAAGTTGTAGTTTATGCAGCGGCTTTTTTTCTGGCTTCTCATCCGGTGCTCGGTACTCACATTGGGGCCCGACTAGATCCGGATTCGCACCGGGAAATCCCTCATTGGAGGGGGTAAAGCGTTCCGTAACAAAGTCGACTCCATACCCATGGACTCAAACCCGAGACTTTGATTAAGGATGAAGGAGTACTTACCACTCCATCATAGCGGCTTACATTAGCCCAAATTCACTTTCAGTAGTACTTTTGTTAGTCAGGTTGGATAGCATCTTCTGAATGCTACAAATTAAGGCGAGACTCATAATGACAAGCATGCATCATTTTCTGGTTTAGAGCTGTTTCTAGGTGGTGGTTCTTGGTTGAAAGTGGTGTCCATGTTTTTGGTTTTGTCTGATTTTTTTTGTTCTACCAAATTTAGAAGCCTCATTACTCCTAAAGAAGATGCTAAATTTTGATGAATCAGAGTTTTATGCTCCAATGATAGCGGGGGCTTAAATTGTTGAAGCATTTTTCTGTCCCATGCAATTCTTGATATTGTTATTCTTTCTTATAAGTAGTTCCTACATTGGTTTTTTCTTTCCTTTTTGAGTTTCGTAGGGTCCTCTGTCTTCAGAACAGCTATGTTTGGGTGATATTTTTGATTCTTACAATTCCTCTGACCTGATTTATTAAGGCTGGGTTTGAGAGAGAGTGTGTGATATGGCCGGTCTAATTATAACCAGCCCAATTTCCTTGTATCCGAAAGAGATCATAAATGTTACGTCTAGTAAGGAGACTGAGAGCAGAGGCAGATTAGATTTTTAATCCAATGGATATGAAGCACCAACGCACTCACTATATTTTGCGGCAATAGGTATGAATTATCTCTAAAATACATATATATGTAGTTTAAGTTGAAGTCAGTGGATGCGGATGCACTTGCTGCCAAAGTTCTACCTCCATCACTGAGGATATTACATTTAATCGAAACAATTGCCTTTTGTAGATTATACTGGGAGTTCAAACTACATGTACAACTGGAAGGTTTCTGTTTGCAAGAACTTGGTGTCCTTACCTTACAAAAAAGATTATCTTTCTAGTTAAAGTCCAATTTGGATCAAAATGACTACTCGTGTGAAATAGCACACATATTTCTCCCAGAAATTGGAGAATTCGACTAACCTTGTTATCCATATTATTTCGTATATTTAATCTTAGGATAGATGTGTAAGTAACATCATGTCAATAAAACAAATTGATATTCACGTCACAGTATATGTGCCATCACTTTTGCATTTCTTAGCCCATATTTCCCCTATTCCTATATAGTATGTCGTGTGAATTAAGGATTTTAGTTCTATGAGTTCAATATTTAAGGATTTTAACGTTGAACCTGTTATATTTTAAATATTATGGGTTCATCTCTACAATTTTTACAATTTTGGTAAACTTTTGTACATAAATTTATACTGCGCATCAGATGAACCCACAACTAAAAAGCTGCATTGCCATCCAAAGTCAAAGTTACAGCAGTACAGACTACAGAGTCAATAAATGATAAAAATCCACATCTTGTCAGAAACTGTCTCGCAAGCGATTCCCAAGAAAGGACGAGTTAGAGGTTATTTACCAAGGTAATCTAAAAGAGGCATTAATTTGCAGAAATAACATGTGACATTTATTTCAAAACTGGAAGAAACTGTTCACAAGATTTAACAGCAAAATTCAAGAAATTTTCGTCAGAAAAAAAAACAAAATAAACTATAAGAAAAAAAACACATCAGATGTTTGTTCCATTTGGATATACTACTAGTTAATATGAGTATTCAAGTCCAGTTGAACTGGATTTCCATTCAACTGCTGAAGGTTCCCCCCTTTTTAACTTGTCAAAAATATAAGAATAGTAAATCCTATTCGTGAACTCTTATATTCAATCTTCTAAGCCAAATGGAGTGAACGATCATGTGGAAAAGATCAAATCTTTTGGGAGGTCCATTAATCACAAAATGCCTCTGAACTTGCTTCACTCTCCTGTGCATTCTCAAGTACTGACTCTGTGAAATGCTCATTAATATCTTCTTAATATTCTGTATGTCCTTCACAGCCACTGTCACAGAAAATGATTTCCAATTGAGGACATCACTAAATGGTGGCACATAACTATCTGAAATCAAGACAGGAATACATTCTGCATATATTGCTTCCACAACTCTTGGACTTGCAACTTCATAGCCACTTGGGCACAAACAAAACTTGCTCTTCTTTAACATGGATTCATAAGATTTGCCTCTTGGAAGTTTTTCATAAACCAACACATCTTCATCTTTCCCTTTCCATTGTCTTAGCAGATGGTGTCTAATGTTACCATGTAAACCACCCGCGAAGAATGCAAGAATTGATCTTGTTGATGGTGAGGGACCTCCTATGAGTCCCTTGATATCGCCCGTCTTGAGATGGATTTCCGGTAGAGATACATCTTTTATAGGATTAAAACCTTCTGAGGTATTGGCATTGCATAAAACTCTTATGGAGTTGTTGAAGAGATGTGGAACGTATGAAGTCGAACGCGGCCCCTGGAGATCAATACAAAAGTTTTTCATCAAAAAGGCAAATTTGATGACAATGTCAATCAACTGTTAACTATGTAACAATCCTAAACTAGTTGGGATCGACGGTTTGATGCTATCCGATGTGTAATCACTCGAGGCGTCACTAAGGGGCTGTTTGGTTCAAGGAATTAAGTGAGTTATCCCAGTCTAAACTTTGGGATTAAATTTATTTCCTGTTTTATTGGAGGTATATATATTAGCTAAAACCAATATTATTTTTATACCAAAATCATGGTATAAATTATCCCATATGAAAGGTGGGATAAGTTATCCAGATTATACTCCAGGCTTCACTCCTTTCCGCATCGGGGCTGATAATGGGGGAGGGGGGGGGACATAAATTGGGTTTTTGGCTCGCAATAAAGCTAGGGCCTGGCGGATTTTGAACGAAAAGACGCCTAAGAGTATTTAAGATAAATAAAGTAACACAGTACTTGTGTTCCCTTGCTTACCCAGTCATGACAGGAAAGCATGAAGTGATCAGCACCAAGACTTCTGTTCCAAAAGGTATGTCTTGAAGAAATGACTTTAACATAATCAGCAACAGTTGTACCGATGGTATGCATATCATGGGCACCAGGGACATAGAGGTAATGAACCATCACAACTACACTAAATGGCAGAAAATACACCATAGCCTCATCTGGATCTTTTGTTCTGTAGAAATTTCCCTTTTCCATTTCATGTATAAACCTTCCTTCTGTTGAATATATGCTCCTACATGGACCATTATGGAATATTGGAGGTTCTCCTTCCTCATACACATATACCTTGAAGTTCTTCTCCATTTCAAGATAGCTCCTACAATATTGTTGCAAAACATATATAAATAAATGCCAATGTAAAATGAACACCGGCCGCAATGTTACTCGGACTCTCCAAAAAATTTTCTGGGTGCGTGTCAGATCCTCCAAAAGTAATGTATTTTTGAAAGATCCAGCATGGGTGCGGCGGCATTTTGAAGAGTCCGCGCAACATAGACCGGCGGTATTGGTGATCTAGTTTAAGTTTTATGCGCTAACATTATAAAGGTATATACACAATCAGGTCACCTAAGATAATTACAAGTAAATCTCTATAAAACGAACTAACGAGTAACATGTTAAAAACGGTAACTGACATTCCATATGTACATATTAAACTACATTGATAGCGTAAAAAATCTTTTAATCAGATTGTGAGGCTGAATCAATACCTGTGGAAGGAATTTGCGTTATGGTACATGGGGCCTTGAGGAACATAATCAGGGTCCTGATGGTTAGATATCATACTCCCATTTCGAGCAGCTTCTCTTATGGAAGACCTGGCTTTTGCCAAAATGGCTTCAACCCTTTCTAACCTGCTGTACATTTTAAGTACCCCTGCAGTTGCATTATTACCATGTTCTTCTCTTTCATTTGATATTTCATCCTGCTCAATCTCTGACTCTCCTTCCTTTTATATACAAGGTCGCAAAACACAAAGAAGAAGAAAATAAATTAGTGACGAGTTTAAGTTCTATTTACTGACTGTATAAAAGGTGTTACACAATCAGATTACTTATAAGGTAAAAATAGTACTACTGTAACTAACATGTTTAAGTATTACTATGTTAACTAACAAGTTTATGCTCTATGCACTATGTAAAAAGTACTACACAATCAGGTCACTATAAAGTAAAAATTGTAACCAACCTACAATCATCGGTTGAACTCCATTGACAGTATAAAAAATATTGTCAGTATATATAACTGAAATCCGTAGTAAACACACATAAGAAAGAGAATACAACAAGAAAACAAGGGGAGAAGTGGGCTTTACTTGGGGAGGTTGATGAGGAATTGAGTCTTCAGCTACCAATGAGTTGTTAAAAGGAGAAGAAACAGATGGAGCCTCAGCTAGGCCAACTATCTGTAAATGCTCATCTTGTTCTTCATAACTACTTAAAGACCTCAAAGAATAAGAGGTCAAAATTCCAACAGACTTAATCCCATTCCAAGAAGAAGAAGAAAATGATGACACAAAAGAACTACCTAATAATGTACAAGCAAGAATTGAAACCAGAACCAAAGGGATGAAAACCAAGAGAGCCAAATTAGAAGACAAAAATGAAGGCAACTGCAGCTTCTTGAGACACCACATTTCTAAAACTAAACTATTTTTGCATGGCCTAACAAACAGTGCTTTACTTCTTTAGTACTGCAAAATATCAGAGGAAATAATGAGATAAAATTTTGTTAGTCAGTGTACATTCTGAGATTCATTACTTCACCGCAACTTATTCTTTGCTGCATATTTGCATTATTCTTGCACATCATGTGTTTAAAATAAGCCAAAAGGTGCATTTGCTAAATAGCCAGCAGCTTTATGGGGATTTTCGTCGAGCAAAGTTTCCTTAAAGTTGAAGTCTCCTTATTCTCAAAGCCAGTTGTGTTACTTTTATAATTTTTTAATACTTCGATTGATTTTACGGTGCCTAGTTGTGTGAAGCTTCTTTTTATCTCACATATTAGTGGACCCATATCTTACACATTTGGATCCACCAAATTCTGGGACCACAAAATTGTGAGAAAAAAAAGAGGTCTCATACAACTAGTGTTAGTTGTGTGAGACACAAAATAAAATTTTTCTTGTTGAATACTGATTTTCATTAGTAACTAATGAATATAAAAGTTCTTTTGGCCAAATTTCCATATCTGCTCGTAAGAAAACGAATATGCAAGTGATCTATGCAGAAATCAAATGAAGTGAACATGGCTCTTTCCTCTTTCGGTTATATGAACATATAGTTATTGACATTTACTTCGCTTTAAACTTCATATATTTTAAAAATTTCTATTATTTCGATCAAATAATTTCAGATTTTTAATTTTAAACATTACTAAAAGGCGACCTTTACTCACGTTTGGCTTAACTCAAAATGCAAGGTAAACATTCATTTAAGATATCACCCTAAAGTCAAAATCTTTGTTTCCTTTTAATAATTGTACAATTGGACTATTCACGAGGCAAAATCGCCCTCCAACTTGTGAAATTCATGATGATATAGCAAATACCAAGAATTATAAGATGTACTATATATATCACGAAAATCAATCAATCTTAAAAGCTTATTTTTCACAGTGGTAGTAATATTTTGACCAATGGTAAGTTGACTAAAGTATCAATTACACTTGTAAATGCCCTGAGATTGCAGCTAAAAGGGTCCGTTACCGTAACGCAAATTAATTAGCAATCAATTTTTAACAGCTCTATGATAAATTCAGCAGTCCAAGGCGCTCAATACGTCTGGAATTTAACTATTCAAACCAATATATATGTCATGGGTTTTATAAATACGTAAATTTTTTTAACATAATTCCCAAATCCCAATTTATATTTTTAAGGTTTAGATATTCACAAAACTTGAGAATCACATGACCTAACGTAGCACATAGTTTCGTCAGATTAAAACTTGAAGCCCAGTGGTCAGAAAATTGATTCAGACCAATAAATGGCAGCATTTAGCTCAATTTCCTTTTATTGGTACCCTTTTGGGAATTCATTAAAAATTAGTAGTACCAATGAATTGATTCTTCAAACCAATTGATTTTTTTGATTTCCCACTCGATGTCCAGTATTCACATTGGGCCTCGATCAAATTTGGATTTGCATCGTAAAATTTCACATTGCGATAAAGCGCTCTTTAATAAAGGCAACTAATTTGCACCATGTGGATTATTCAACCTATTTGCAAGTACTATGATTTGAATTAATTATTTTCCTTAGATCTGATCTAGTCGGAACTGAGCATGAGAAGCAAACACTAGATTTCATGCAAACTGACCATGAGAAACAAAGACTAGATTTCTTTCAATGAAGTTTCTGTTGCTTTTACCTAGCCTCTACATCTTCTTTTCTTCCCCCTTTTTTGTGGATTGAAATGGTGTTTTGTGTTGTTACAGTGAAATAATTTATGGTTATGGTATTTTTGTGATGGTGGAGCCGCGAAGAATATATGAAGGGGATTTTCACACTGGTCATATTAATTGTTTATTTTTTCTAGCTATATACATAGTTATATATTGATTATACACAGTTATGCACATGTAATACATAAATTATGCATATATTAAACATTCACTGATTATTTTTAATTTAAGTGGTAGGGTGAACAGATATTTGGGTTAATTCTTCTATATGAAAATGGAGGAAAATAAGTTTTTGAGACTGTGTATATTTGCCTATATATTTTTTATATACAGTCAACTTTCTCTATTACAGTCTCGTTTGTTTCGATATCTTTTTGGCTTTTATAGTAAAAGACTATTATACACCAATAACAACATTTGACGTTTAAATATTTTTGGCTGTTATAAATAAAAATTATCCAAAAATCGATTATTTTTCCTTTTTTAATGTTACATATAAAAGATAAGAAAATTATTCAAATTTAAAATCACAAAAGATATGCATATTTCACTAGTTAAATATTGAAGAAAGATAATACATTATTAGTAAATTTATAACTAAATGTATAAAGATTTAAACTCTAAGGCATACATTTTAAAGCTACCTAGAAAAATAAAATCTTTCAAGATTGATAGAAGAACTTTGTAATTATAACTTGTTTCGTAGATTTCATTCTCTCACTAGCGATATAACGCTTGAATTGGCGAAGGTTTGTCCAAATTTTCAGTAAAAAAGTATCTAATAGTTTTCCCTTGAAGACAATCTAATAGCTTAAAAATTAAATTTTTTATCTAAATATTTTTTGGAATTTATTCAATGGAGGAGAAGTCATGTAAAAGTCTTAAAATCTTATATCTTATGCAAGATAGAAACTTTATTTAATTTAAAAGATTATGTGCATATTTTTAGAATTATTATTAGTAATCTTAAAGATTCTATACGGCTGTTATAGAGGGATAATTTTATAAAGAGTGGTCTACTATAAATATAACTGTTGCTGTTATAGGTTAAAAAAAAATTATTATACAGAGGTAAAATATAACTTAAAAAAATTAGTTCTGAGGAAACCTTAGCTTTTATAGTGAATGACTATTATATAGGGATACTGTTATAGAGAGTTCTGGCTGTATCTGTAAAAATCTTATATGTCATTAAAATTGCATTATCCATGAAAATCTTGTGATATACATTTATATACACAATATACACATTTGATATACATTATTACAACAATTTCAGCTATGAAATTTGACTCCAGACCAGTCTGAATCACCTATAAATTTTTTCAAATTCTTTATATAGCCTCATTTAGGTGTTTCTAATAAATTTCAATAACACCCACTCAAAGTAAAAAAGAAATTGAAAAAGTATTTTTAGATGGAAAAGTAGAATTAATCTTGGACAAAAAATGTGTCAGAAATGTAGCTTTCCGGCAACCTGCATATTCATTTGGCTATGGAGAACTACAATGAGAATTATATGCGTTATTGTCAAGACCCAAATTCCCACCAGAGTCGTGATGGCTCCTAACACCGCTTGCTAGGTAAGCCAACAATTAAATAATAGCAATAATTACAATAATGGGACTAAATAATCTCAATAGCGGGACAATCATAAAAACATTTGAAATAACAGTAATAACGTAGCTGCAACTATACCATGATCTGGTGTTAACGAGTACATGGGCACTACATAATACCAAAATACAAAGTAAACTCCTAAATACAAAACTTCCCGAATGATAGAACACTGATAACAAAAATAAACAAAAGAGAACTTCAAGATCAGCAAACGACATAGAAGCTACCTCGTAGTCTCCATGAGTTGGAATTAGTGCAAACTCTAGCAATCACCACGCCCAACAATACCTGAATCTGCACATTTAGTGCGGAGTATAGTATGAGCACAATCGACCCTATATACTCAATAAGTAATAAACCTAACCTCAGGCTGAAAGCAGTGGCAAGCTCGGAAGAAGGTCAGTGTCCAACACCAATAATCAATAATAACACATGATATAATGAATACAGTAAAGTAAACAACTCAAGAAATATCATGTTCAACTCATTCAAAAATGCAAAAAATTAGACATGCTTTCCAGGTATAACAGTCAAAGCCCAATCTTACTACCGAAAACACTAAAACATGAGTTTATCAAGGAAACCATGATTTCTAAACTTTTAACATTAGGTAAGACATTTCAGTTACAATCTTACATGAGAAAGATACATCTCTATGCCTACATGTCAAATATACATGTCAAGTCAATAACATCACAATGAAGCCATTAGGTATACTCACACTCAGCACGCTCATGGTGCCTGGCACAAGTTGCCTCCCTATCACACACACATTCACACTCAGCACTGTACGGGTGCCTGGCACAAATGCCCCTCACCGAAGCACATATATAGCCTTATATCTGCGCTCACTGTGGATACAAGACTTCAGAGGAGCGGGTTGATGTGCCTGGGAATTTCGGCACATATTGATACTATTTGATTAGAAATTGCTTGTTACACTTGATAATTATCACGTTATTTACTTAGTTTTCGTTTAGTTTCAGTACAGGGATGAAAGAAACCCAAAAGCACGAAAAGAAGGCCAAAAGTTGTGCCAAGGCAAGAAAAGAGGCCAACAATACAACAGGAGTAATTCTGCGACCGCAAAATGGATCTGCGAATCGCAGAATTCGAATGATGATCGCAGAGTCGGGCAGAAACTCAAGCCAAAGTTAACAGAAGAAAGCTGTCGACAATGCGACCGCAGAATGAAAATGCGAATCGCATTATCGCCGCAGATATAGACAGAGTTTTAGGTGAAGAATCGAAGGGAATAGCGATCGCATTCTGCGATCGCATAACCAATCTGCGGTTCGCATGCTGGAATGCGATAGGAAGGAAAAGCACTGGGGTAGTCTGCGATATAAGATGCCATTTCTGCGGACCGCATTCCCGTTATGCGATCGCAGAAGACTAAGTCGGCCGAGCAGCTATTCCAGTTCGCCTTGGTTTTTGGTCCGCTATAAATAGCCTTTCTAGGGTTATGTGCGGAGACTTGTCAGATTTTAGAGTACAAACATAGTGCTTTTGGTTAATTTCAACTTGGGAGAGATATTTGGGTGATCAAAACTTGGAAATCCTTATTTTTGTAAGATAAATTCAATTTCTATTATTTGTTCTTTAGTTCTAAATATGTGTAGCTAAATTTTAATACTAAGGTTGTGAACCCTAGATGGGTAGAATGTTATTGAACAATTGATTTTGATTCCAATTTCGTAAGAAGCTTGATGTTTATTTATTTCTCGTTCTTAATTGAATCGTTAGTGGTTGCAAACATTAACGGGTGCCAATTTACACTATTGAACCTCGGAAAAGGGAGATAGGGTTTGGTAGAAATAAGTAACGACGATTCAAGGTTTTAACCCTTGTCTAATAAAATCACTTAGGAATAAGAAGATTCTAAGTTGGCAAATAATTGGGTACTTGTAATTTCGACTTTAATGTATTCAGGAGAATCATGAAAGGATACGTTGCCTAGATATTGGAAAATATTGGATAGCACACTATTAAGACCCAATTGCATATCAAGAGCGGGAATTAATATCAATATCAATACATTCTACTACATTAGGGGGAGCACAACCTTAGTATCTCGACTTCATAAATTTATTCAATTAATCTTTTCAATCTGCACTTAGTAGTTTAATCATAGTTACATATTCAACATCAATATATTTTATTTTGTTACTTGATCGAATTAAGACTAAGCGAAATACTACGTTAATCAGATATTCGTTTCACGCCTATTCCCTGTGGGATTCGACCCCAACCTAGTTGGGTTACTATATTTGACATCGATCGCTTACACTATTCTTAAGGTGTAATTTGAGCGGATCACGGATCCTTGCCTAAGCGCTGATCAAATATAAGCCAACAATCAATATAACCATGCGGCGAGCAACCCGATCCAATATAAATCATAATACGACTCTATGGTCCACATCAGCCATCAACCGCTCAAGTCCCGATGGCTCACGTCTCATAGAACACATCCAAAATAGTATCACCTATAGAAGTCATCAACAACATGTTATATGACATATAAATAATGTACAGAGACCGAGATATAACATGCAAATGAAAAGTTATGACAAGGAATGTGATTACAATCAAGGCAAACAACTCAAAATAGCAACAATGGCCCTAACATGTCTCAATAGGTAAGCATATAGCCTAGACAAGATTCCTAGCATGATTAATAGCTCAAGTACTCATACAAGTAGAGAAAGAAACACATAAATAAGAAAGCATGATAGAAAACAAGTCTCATAGTAGCCTAAAGTCTACCAGGATCATGAATACCACGGTGTATACATACACGTCCGTCACCTAGCATGTGCGTCACCCCCAACACATCTCAAGTATCATAGTACACAGGGATAATTACCCTCAAACCATGTGTAGATATGTTACCTACCTCAAAGCGCGTGAATCAATACTTCAAAAATTCATTCCCATGCGAATCGACCTTCGAGTGACTTGAATCTAGTCAAAACAACTTAATATCATCAAGAAAAGCCATAGGAAATAACCCCAAATAATAAAGCTATGATATTGAATCAATTAAGCAAAGTTAACCCAAAAAGTCAACCTCGGGCCCGCACCCTGGAATTCGATAAAACTCATAAATTTTGAACACCCATTCCAATATGAGTTCAAATATATGTGTTTCATCCAAATTGGACCTCATATCGACCCTCAAATCAACAATTTTTTACTTTAGAAAAGTTTTTACCAAAATCCTCAATTTTTCACTTAGATTCACCAATCAAACGCTAAAATCAAGGTTGTAATCATGAATAATAAAAAATCCGAGTAAAAAATACTTACCCCAAGCCAAATCGTGAAAATTCCCTCAAAAATCGCCTAAATTCAAGCTCCCAATCTCAAAATATGTTAAAATAACCAAAACCATCGAAATAAAATACTTAAAGGTCTGCCCAGGCATACCCTTCGCGGACGCGGCACGTACTTCGCGTTAGCGAAGCATAAAATGATGACTGCCTCCCATAACCCTTCGCGTTCACGTCCATACACTCGCGAACGTGATGAACAACTGACCCAACCCTACGCGAACACGGCCTTGAACTCACGAACACGTAGGCCAAACGCTCCCACCTCACCAGCTACTTCACGAACACGATGCCCAACTGCGAATGAATGAAGGGCGATTGCCCAGCTCACACTAACCCTCCGCGAACGTGACTTCTCTGTTGTGATCGCGATGAAGAAAACCAGACACTAGCATCAGTAGTTCAAAACAAGGGAAAAATGATCAGAAATCCATCCAAAACACACCCGAGGAACCTGGGACCCTTTCCAATCATACCAACAAATCTCAAAACGTAACACGAGCCTACTCGAGACCTTAAATCACACAAAATAACATCAAAATCATGAATCGCACCTCAATTGAAGCCTAAGGAGCTAATCCAAATTTCCGTATTCCAACTCTCAGAATCAAAATCCCAACCCGATATCATCAAAATCAACTCTCGACTAAACTTATGAACCTTCCAGACTTTCAATTTTCCAACATTTGCCAAAAAGCACCAAATAAACTTACGAACCTCTAAATCTAAATTCGGACATATGCCTAAGTCCAAAATCACCATTCGAAACTATTGGAACCATCAAAATACCATTCCAGGGTTGTCTATGCAAAAGCCAAACTCCAGTCAACTCTTACAACTTAAGCCTACCAAGGGACTAAGTGTCCCAGTTCAATTCAAAACTCTTCCAAAACCACGAAAACCATCCGCGCAAGTTATGTAACCACAAATACACATATTTAAAGCATAAAATAGGGGAAACGAGGCTAAAATACTCAAAATGACCAGTTGGGTTGTTACATTTACCCCTCTTACACAAACATTCGTCCTCGAATGAGTCTAGAACCACACTTGAAGTCTAAAAAAGGTGAGGATATCTTCTCCGCATCTTCTGCTCGGTCTCCCAAGTAGCCTCCTCGACCGGTTGACCTCTCTACTGAATCTTCACTGATGCTATATTCTTCGACCTTAACTTTCGGACTTGTTGGTCCAAAATGGCTACCGGCTCTATATCATAAGTCAAATTCTCGTCTAATTGCACTGTGCTGAAGTCTAATAAATGTGAAGGATCCTCATAATACTTATGGAGCATGGAAATATAAAACATTAGGTGAATTCCCAATAAACTAGGTGGCAAGGCAAGTCTATTGGCCACCTCTCCCACTCTCTCTAGCACCTCAAAAGGAGCAATATACCTAGGGCTCAACTTGCCCTTCTTCTCA
This sequence comes from Nicotiana obtusifolia, assembly GCA_002018475.1. NCBI lineage: Eukaryota > Viridiplantae > Streptophyta > Magnoliopsida > Solanales > Solanaceae > Nicotiana > Nicotiana obtusifolia. The sequence goes on along the minus strand of MCJB01009999.1, from coordinate 172,662 downwards.
AACCTTATCACACCCTTCATGGGAGAAACCTTGAGTAGAACCTTCTCACCCACATGTATGCCATATCATGAGCCTTACTGTCCACATAACACTTCTATATGGATTGCGCGGTATGAAGCCGCTCCTGAATCAACTTCACCTTCTACAAAGCATCACCAACCAGATTAGTGCCCAACAACCTAGCCTCCCCAGACTAAAACCAACCAACTAGAGAACGATATCGCCTCCCATATAAGGCCTCATACGGAGCCGTCTGGATACTCAACTGGTAGCTGTTGTTGTAGACGAACTCTACTAATGGTAGGAACTGATCCTATGATCCCTTGAAATCAATGACGCATACTCGCAACATGTCCTCCAATATCTGAATAGTACGCTTGAACTGTCCGTCCGTATGGGGATGAAATACCATACTCAGCTTGATATGTGTGCCAAACTCACGCTGCACTGCTCTCCAAAAATGCGATGTAAACTGCGTGCCTCGATCCGAGATAAAAAACACAGGCACACCATGAAGACGAATGATCTCACGAAGATAAATCCGAGCCAGCTGCTCCAAAAAGAGTAGGTAGTCATGACTGGAATGAAGTGTGCAAACGTGGTCAGTCTGTTCACAAAGACCCACATCGCATCAAATCTCATCAAGGTTCGTGGGAATCCAACTACAAAATCCATGGCGATACGCTCCCACATCCACTCTAGAATATCTAGCCTCTGAAGAAAACCACCGGATCTCTGATGCTCGTACTTCACCTGTTGACAATTTAAACACTGAGGAACATACTCAACAATATCCTTCTTTATCCTCTACCACCAAAATGATGCCTCAAATCACAGTATATCTTCGCGGCACCTGGAAATGGAACACCGCAAACTCTGGGCCTCCTCAAGAATAAACTCTCACAACCCATCCATATTTGGAACACAGATCTCAACCCGGAAGCCTCAGTACCTCATCATCTCCAATAGTAACCTCCTTAGCATAACTGTGTTGCACCTTATCCCTTAGGACAAGCAAGTGGAGATCATCATATTGATGCGCCTTGATGCGCTAAAAAAAAGACAATCGTGATACAACACAAGCAAGAACCCTGCTAGGCTCAGAAATATCCAACTTCATGAACCTATTAGCAAAGGCCTGAACATCCAAAGCTAACGATCTCTCCGCAACTGGAATAAAAACAGGACTCCCCATGATCTCAGCCTTCCTACTCAAAGCATCGGCCACCACATTGGCCTTTACTGAATGATAAAGAATGGTGATATCATAGTCCTTTAGTAGCTCTAACCACCTCCGTTGCCTCAAGTTCAGATCCATTTGCTGGAATAAGTGCTGGAGACTCCTGTGATCCGTGTGCACCTCATGGGGCTTCAACTGACGAGAAGCATAAGCAATCACTCTCATCTCCTACATCAACACACACCCAATGCCAATTCGTGAAGCATCACATTAGACTTTATAAGAACCCCATCTCGAAGGTAAAATCAAAATTGAAACTATAGTCAAGGCAGTCTTAATCTTTTCAAAGCTCTCCTCACACTCATCAGACTACCTAAATGGGCCCCATTCTGCGTCAATCTATTCAATGGGGATGTTATAGATGAAAACCTCTCTACAAAATGGTGATAATACCCAGCCAACCCAAGGAAACTTCGGATCTTAGTAGCAGAAGGCGGTCTGCCAACTTTGAACCGCCTCAATCTTCTTCAGATCCACCTTATTCCCCCACCAGACACCATGTGACCCAAGAACACCATCGAGTTTATCCAAAACTCGAACTTATAGAATTTAGCATATAACTTATTCTCCCTCAACATATGAAGCACAATCCTCAAATGATGCTCACGATCCTCCCGTATGTGAGAATACACCAATATATCATCAATAAACACAATAATGAAGGTATCCAGATAGGGATGAAACGCACTGTTCATCAAGTGCATGAAAGTTGATGGGGAATTGGTTAACCTAAACGACATCACCAAAACTCATAATGGCCATAGCGGGTCTGAAAAGTAGTCTTCAGAATGTCTGAAGCCCTGATCTTCGACTGATGGTACTTTGATCTCAAATCAATCTTCGAGAACACTCTAGCACCTTGAAGTTGATCGAATAAGTCATCAATATGTGGTAGTGGGTACTTGTTCTTGATAGTAACCTTGTTCAATTGCTTATAGCTAATGCACATCCTCATAGAACCATCTTTCTTTTTCACAATAGCACCGGTGCACTCCAAGGCGACACACTAGGCCTGGTGAAACCCTTATCAAGCAATTCCTATAACCATTCCTTCAATTCTTTCAAATCCACTGGTGCCATGCGATATGGTGGAATAGAGATGGGTTGATTGTCCGATACCAGATCAATACCAAAATCAATATCCCTATCGAGTGACATGCCCGACAGATCTGCAGGAAAAACATATGAGAACTCCCTCACTACTGGAACTAACTTAATAATAGGAGTCTCAGCACTAAGATCTCTCACAAAGACCAAATACACCAAACACTCCTTTTCAACCATCCTTTGAGCCTTCAAATATGAAATCACTCTACTGGGAGTATGACTAAGCAAACCTCTCCACTCCAACCTAGGCAACTCGGCATCACAATGTCACGGTCTTAGCATGACAATTAAGAATAGCATGGTACGGAGATAGCCAATCCATATCTAGAATCACCACAAAATCAACCATGCTGAGCAATAAAAGATCAACTCTAGTCTCGTAACCTTTAATGATAACCACACAAGACCGATATACACAGTCCACCAAGAAAGAATCACCCACCAGTGCAGATACATGAATATGCATATCTAAAGAATCGGGAGGCATATTCAAATAATGAGCAAAGTTTGATGACAAATATGAATTAGTGGAACCAGGGTCAAATAACACTAAAGCATCCCTGTGGCACACGAAAAGAATACGTGTGATCACGACATCGTAAGCAATTGCGGCTAACCTGATGGGAAATGCACAACAATGGTCCTATTCACCACCTAACTGACCTCCCCCTCTAGGGCGACCTTGTCCCTTGTGACCTCCACCCCGAGTTGGCTGAGCGGGTGGTGTAACAACTGGTGCGAGGGTCATAGTCTGGCCTTATCACAATCAAAAATTCACCTAGTTGTGATGACAACTAACCTAACCCGCTAGGTAAGCCAAACAACAATCAACACAACTCAAATAAGAATAATAAGAAATCTATAAGTGAAATAACTGAATTTTATATAATAACACAAGGATTGGTAGTACAAGTAATGAGCCACTAAGACTTAGATTTACAAAGCTGGTATAAAAATAAATACAACATCTTTATGGAATGTACATAAATAGAGTTAGAATCTAAAACTACCTAAGACAAGTGGTAGCTATATCCAGAAAGCAGGTACATCTTTAGTGCCAGCTTTTGCCATCCATAGCATCTCAGCTCCAATATCTACACGAAAGGTGCAGAAGTGTAGTACGAGTACAACCAACCCCATGTACTTAGAAAGTATCATAGCTGACCTCGGCGAGGTAATAGAAGCAAGAATTATAAATAATACTCGTCAATCACCAGTACAATTCATAAATTCCAACAAGTACAGAATAGTAATATGAACAAATCATGAAATCACATATAAGACCACCTTGGTGCATGCAATTTTCTTAATGTACTCTGCTTAGTCAACAATCTATCATATAAGGAAGATATGCAAATAAATCAGGTAAACAACCAAGAAAATTGCAAGTAAAAGGAAATGTAATAACCAAATATTAATCCGTTGCAGCGCACAACCCGACCCAAATAGAAATCACAATACGGCTCTATGGCTGGCACCCGAATCTCAATAACCGAACCAAAACACTAATCAGTCTTTCCAATGCCCACATCAACAGAAACCCATTGGTTTCTCACAATCCATGTGTACACCATCAAGAAGGAACATGAGAGGGTGACCCTAGGGGGATAGATCCATATCCACATGCTGTACGGACAAATCATTTGCTTCACGGATAACCATGTGCTAATAATATCAACCGCACAGAAAAGTCACGTCCTGCACGGACAACTCATGTGCTAATAGTAATATCTAAGATCCACACGTGCTCAATATCACAATCCATATAGCATGGTCACATGCTCAATATCAAAATCAGCCCAGCGTGGTCACATGCTTAATATCATAATCCGCCCGACGTGGTCACATGCTCAATATCACAATCCACACGGTGTGGTCATAGGCTCAATATCATAATCTGCTCGACATGGTCACATGCTCAATATCACAATTTTCCTAGAGTTGTCACATGCTACTAGTCCAATCGATATCACACAAAAAGCAGACATTCAAGAATACATGTACATGATCAAAGAACATCAAATTTCATACTCCTGTACTGGTATAAGTGACATGCTAAGGCGTATGCATGTGCAAAGTGTGCTATCATAGCTCAAATCACACAAATACATCACAAAAGTTGCAATTGTCAAATTCAATCAGAAGATTAACCTCTATGTAACCTTAAACATGGCTCAAATAGCTCACAACAGTGGTACAAATATAATAATCATCACAGCATGAAGCTTAGCAATCAATCCAAGGGATCTCATTGCCTAACACTACCCCGAGCATGAAAAATACCTCGGTGCACGCACATGGCCTCAACCCCACACATGTGTGCCACCCGTAGCACGTAGCTATCACAAATAACTCAGGAAACTAGTGCCTCAACCAAGTTTACATACGATACTTACCTTAAGCAAGTCAAATAAATACTCTAGAAGCACCACGAATCGACCTCTGATCGGCTTGAAACTATCCAAAAGCAAATCAAAAACATCAAATAATGCCATATGAAACAAATCCAAATGATAAATGCCGAATCTTTAATCAAATACTCAAAGTCAACCAAAATGCAAACTTGGCCCGCACCTCGAAACCCAACGAAACTAAAAAAATTTGACAACCCATTCAAATACAAGTCCAACCATACTACTTTCACTCAATTCCGACTCTGAATCGATGTTCAAATCTCAAATATTAACTTTTGAAAAGTTTTGACAAAAACCTTTAATTTCTCTTTGAGACTCATCAATCAAATGCCAAAATCAAAGATGGAATCATGTAAAATAATCAAATCCAAGTAAACAAAATACTTATCCCAATCAAACTTGTGAAAGTCACCGGAAAAATCACCCAAATTCGAGCTCTAAACCTCTAAATTTGATAAAATAGCTCAACCCTCTAATTATAAAGTCTGCCGAGGAATCTCCGCATCTGCAGATGAAACTACCGCATCTGCGACAAATAACTCGCATATGTGAATTACACTGAAGCGCCAACCTACTGCATTTCAGACACCTCCTCGCATCTGTGTACTCGTAGATGCAGAATGACCTTTGCATCTGCGCACACACCCGGCCTCCGCTAGCATCGCATATGTAGACACCCTAACGCATTTGTGGTCCTACTTCTGCAGTTAATCTCCGCATTTATAGACTTTGATCCCAGGACACCTCTTTCTCTTCTGCGCACCAGTTACGGTAGATGCACCATCGCATCTGCGCACCTCCTTTTGCAGGTGCGATTGCACCAGGTCTGCTAACCTTCGCCAAACTCAACAATCTTCCGGGTGGCCCGAAACTCACGCGAGCCCCTCGGAACCTCGCTCGAGCATACCAACAAATCCCAAAACATAATATGGAAGTACTCAAGGCCTCAAATCACACATAACAACCTCAAAAACCATGAATCAAACCTCAATTCAAGCATAACGAGCTATTTCAAATTTCCAAGTTCTATACTTACACGAACACATCTAAACAACTCGGGATCACCTTAAATTTTGCACACAAGTTCCAAGTGACATAATGAACCTATTCCAACTCCCAGAATCTATAAACTTTCCAAACCGTTGTATTGCCAACTCTGCCAATAAGAGACAAAACCATCTAAAAGTGTCCAAATGCAAATCCGGGCATACGCTCAATTCCAGAATCACCATCCGGACCTAACGGAGTAAGTAAAACTCCGATCCGAGGTTATCTACACAAATGATAAACTTGGTCAATGCTTCCAACTTAAAGTTTCCAAATTGAAAATCGTTCTTCCAAATCAATCTCGAACCACTCAAAAATCAAAACGATGATACTCACAAGACATAATACACCATATGAAGCTACTCATGACCTCAAACCACTGAACCGAATGCAAATTCTCAAAACGACCGGTCGGGTCGTTACATTCTCTCCCACTTAAACATATGTTCATCCTCGAACATGCCAATAGTCGTTCCACAGCCATAAAATCACTGTATAACCACACCATACACATACTCATGGGTGATCCCACATCACCCCTATTCCATATAAACCCGACACTACAACCTAACTGAAGATCCTTACCTTAGACTTAGTCGATAAACCTAAGAACCCAATCCCCAACTTCCACAATTCATCATAAGACCCGAATCTCGCATCTATGCACGGCATAAATCTGAACAACCTATATCAAGACATAACCATAACCAAAGATATAATCACATGATATACCGCACAACTCTGATACTCATAGAAATAACTTTCGACCACAATAACTGCTCAATAACAAACCCGATACCGATAACAAACCTCATATCAAATAAAACTTTGTTCTAGACCTTCGTACTCTACCAATGATAAAATACATACCCAAAAACTCATATCCACCCATCAAATCCACAAGTCGTGGGCCTCTCTTGCCCGATAAGAACCATCGCCAAATTCTAAGCTAACTAATGACATTATTCTCCCTACTTGCATTAATCAAATTTGATAGCACTCATTTTAGGTCCAATAATCTCATCCCACTAAGTACAAGGTGCTCATTTGACATGCCACGCCAGCACCACCTCGAACTACATACCGTGCAATTCGTGCACCAAAACAATAACAACTCAAATGTACTCACTGATGGAAAGGGAAATCAAATGAGAGAACCGTCTCACAAGCTAAACATATATCACCCCCAAGAACAATGCTATGAACCCATCACATATAGGAGAACCAAAACATGCGAAATTAAACATAAAGGATCATATCCCAACATAACTTTGTTGCGATGCGTGATGCCGATCCGCATGGAATATCTCGAGCCATGATACTCACAATCAACAATCATAAGTATACCAACAGCAAACACGCAAAGCGAATGACCATAACCATGGATAAACATATATCATAATATACCACAAATAGGAAAACCATAACCAAGGTGCAATCCATCATTCAACACCCCAAGAACCATTTAGTTCGAATTTCGCTGCAAAGCCCAAATGAAACCGCATCATGTGCAAATAGTCAACAGTCTCGCAACCCCCTCGTAGGATAGAAGATTAACACATGGAACATACCCGCCACAAAAAAATCAACTAAACTGAATGACACACCCCTCAATAATAGCTATGTTGAGTAAACAATCCGTCCGGATGTAGAAGACACATCTCCATTAGGCCCACCAGTGGCCTCTAAATCAATTCTGATCCTCCCAAAATAGGTAGATAACCTCCGAAAAGTCCACAATAACCTATTTGCAACACATACAATCAGCCATCAAACTCTTAACATACCTTCGCCTTCCGCAAACAAGGAACAATCTGCCTTTGAGAACTCCCAGTATCTAAATCCCAAGAAAACAAGAATCTCCATATCCGATCCCAACTACACCACTCAAATAACTGACACATCTCTCATACCCAATCATCTCATGAGAAACACTCCCATGAGTCTCTCGTGCCATGTAGTCAGAATCTGAACATCAGTAACCAGTAACCTGGTGATTACCGTAATACCAGTCAAGCATCCATAAGTCAAAACACAGTGCACCTTCTGAAATGTGCACTCTTCTTAGGTGATACCAGATAGCACCAACATACTTCTAAACATCTAAAACCATATATGCCGTCTAGAACTCATGACCTTCCCTTTGAAATTGAACCGCAAATTTATATATGCAAATCTCAATCCCACATATCGCATTGCATCTATCATGCCATCATATAAAAATATGAGAACAATATTATCAATCTTGAATCACAAGCAGGACACATATTCCATAAGCTAGATCTTTTTACTCGACCCCCATCTAAGAGAAAATCACAACACGCAACATACTCCTCATGCATGTCAAAAACATCTCCCAAACCGTGGTAGAAATCATCGAGAGCTCTTCGAAACACATTAGTACAAAGCCAAGCCATCGGAACTGAATCCCTCTAGCTCCACCAAGTCACTAGGTCACCAAGCCCAAGAGTATTGCCATAAAACATCGTAGAGATTTACCACTAAAGGAACCGATCACTTCAATTACTATGCTGATCTAAACCACTACCAAGCGGACTTATTTCTTTGAGTCCCTCTCGAATTGCCTTCTAGTTAACACTTCTTCTTGTTACTACGCACGATCCTAAACCAAAGCTCACACCAAGAGATCCTTGCATGAAATCACGTTGTCTTAGGCCCATAAGCCACTATACTCCCTCTTAAGCACCCACTAGTGGCCCGACCGTAATGCCCACTCTGAAGAGACCTTATAGAATCACTAATGATACATAAATAGCACAAGTCTCAGTACCATCCAATGAGATCTTAGCCATATATTATTCCGAGGAACCCTCAAATACCACATATGAATCTTGAAAACTCATTAGAACCTTTACGAGAGTCATCCACTCAGCTCTAATCTCCAATGCATCGCCAAAACGAGCCGAATGACTTGTGCTCCATTAGCACACAAACACCTAAAGAAGTAACTCCCACCTTTCAACAATCGAGTGAATCCCTTCTCTTTGAACACTTTGTCCACCACAAATAACCAACCCGAACCTCCATATATCCATAGAGCGTAATACATCATGCATCTAGAAATTTTTACTCGATTCTTCCTCGAAATAAACCTATTAAAGTCATAACTAATCCACGAGTATGCCTCGGTACAAAACTAATATAACACATAACCATGCCACCTGATCGTCGATAGGAGCCTCCTCCACTTGGCTCGAAGCCATAGAACATAACATTCAATAACCCACAATACTCTTACTCCATGACCGCCATGATCTCGCACTATAATTCAACTAAATTCTTCATAAGCTTTTGTATCTTTAATCATAAAATACCTCAAGTTATCTACTAAATGCACATCCATCCTCGTGGCACTCGTGCGAACTCCCTCAAGCGATCCGAACTCAATACACATCCCGATGGTAAAAGGGAACTCTTCATAGAAACATCATAGGGATCACACAACCTCAGAACATCCGGCAGGAGATAACCCACATGCTTAGCATCAAACTAGCATTTCTCTATGCCCTAACATGGTCACACCCATTATGCAATCGCTAACTCCTCCCGAGTCTAAATTCGTCAACAAGACATAAGAATCTACTTCATCCGACAAATGAGCAACTGAAAGATCCCTTAACACACTCATAACTCAAGAATACACAACACATCAAGACAGAAATCAAGTACCGTAGTACTTTCACATCCAAAGCCAAATTATTTTCATCAAATCCAAACCATCAAAGCACATCCCGCAGTCATATTATACTCACCATATAGCTATCCAACTACTCACTGGGCCATCCACCCCACTCCTAGGGACACTACCAAACATACAAGTCCGAAAGCACATACTTACATGACTGAAACTACCGAGCCAAAATTGCAATCTAAACCTGGCCTCAAGTCCTCCATACTGGCCTATCTCCATAACAAGAGAACACATCTCGCACCTCATCCATGACATGACAAGCCGTTGATGCATAACTGAAACCGAGTGCTCACATAACATACGAGTGGATGGAAATAAATCAAAGACATATGCTTCAAGCTAAATCAAAGTCGTACGATAAGAAAGAAAGATGGGAATTTTTTTCCTAGATGCCCTGTAGCCTCTTGAAGAAAGTATGGACGTCATCATATTGATCTGCAAGAGTCATTAGACACTTGCTCATGACTCGTAGAACCTATGAACCTAGACCTCTGATACCAACGTGTCACGACCCAAAATCTACCTAGTCGCGATCACACTGACGAGCGCAAAACACAGACTTGAATTCTGCTCACTAATCAAATATAGTATAGTATAATATCGTATCCACAGGGATTGAAATTAAATAGTATTCTTGTAGTTTCTAGCTTGATTGCTATTCAAGATGATCAACAATTGAGATTTCTACGATTTCTAACTAAAATTAACTAAGAGTCTAAAGCTATTGACTAATGACAGTCGAAACAAAGATAAGCAAGGAAGTTATAAGCGGGAGAAAATAGGGGTTGATAGGATAGGTGCAAGATAATTGGTTGGGATCTAACTCTAGATAATTCACTTCTAATGATCAGGTGAGTCCCTCGAATTCACTCAATTATTAGTTCAAATGTTCAGCAAAAACTCCTCTCTCGATTAAGTCTTAACCTCACAAGATGAACCAATTTAAGCACATGAAGATATGCAAGAATGCATAGTGGATTGGTCTTTAGGAAAACCTCTTTTGATTATTCTCCTAAATAGGTTTAATCAATGATTCAACTAGCCTCTTTCGATTACTAAGAAGAATTAACGAAGTCAACCAATAATATAATGTAAAGATATCACAAGTTATGCCTCTTTCGATTACATGAACAAGTGAATATTGATGCAACAATTAAATCATCCCAAAATGCTTCAAACATAAAACTAGAGTTATAATCCACAAACAGTCATCAATACACCAAATCCATCAAACCCTAAAGAGAACTACTCCATAATCATGAAGAAATTCATCACAAATATAATTAAAGTATAGGAAAACATAGATTCGATCCAAACTCAGGTCTTGAGTGAGAAAGGAATGATGAAATCCATGTGCTCGTGGTCTTCCAACTCCTCCTTAGCCTCCTTAGGTCGAATATGTGTCAAAAGTCCAGAAAATAACGTTTTCCCATGTATTTGTACCAAGTAGGGTCGGGCCCAAACGAAATCACATTTTCCTAGCCGAAATAGGAAATTTACTCTGTAAACATTACACAGGCGCGCCGCATGGGGCGACGCGCCATGCAGGGCATTAGTGGGGAAATCTAAAGAGCTCAACAATTCAACAGGCAACAAAAATACAGTGCTGCGTCGCACTATGCCTCGCACACTGCATTGCACTAGTGCAAATTTCTTATAGTACGTCTCAAATCTTGCGTTTTGACGTCCAGACTTGGTCCTCGACCCCCAACAAGATCCCGGCTTAATCCCTTGGACTTTTACTTAGACTTCAAAGCTCCAAATCGCTCAAATTCATTCCATGGCATCTACATAGCTCGGAATCACTCCTACAAGGCATAAAACACATAATAAGTGCAAAACACTATTAATTAAAGCTCAAAACAAGAGAATTACAATGAATTAGAGTGCAATAAGCGACTAAAATACGGGATTATAGCCTACCATCAGACACCTAACCCAAACTCCTAGGTAAGCCAAACAATAGTCAACACAACTCAAATAAGAATAATAAGAAATCAATAACTGAAATAATTGAATTTTTAAACAATAACCCAAGGATTGATAGTACAAGTCATGAGTCACTAAGACTTAGATTTACAAAGTTGGTAGGAAAATAAATACAACATCTGTTTTGAATGTACATAAATAGAGTTCAAATCTAAAACTACCAAGGACAAGCGGTAGCTATATTTAAAAAACAGGCGCATCTTCAGTGCAAGCTACCACCATCCATATCATCTCAGCTCCAATATCTACATGCAAGGTGCAGAAGTGTAGTATGAGTACAATTGGTCCCGTGCACTCAGCAAATATCATAGCTAACCCAGGTGAGGTAATAGAAGCAAGAATTATAAATGATACTCGCCAATCACATGAACAATTCACAAATTCCTACGAGTATAGAACAATAATATGAACAAATCATGAAATCATAGAAAAGACCGCCTTGGTGCATGCAATTTTCTTAACGTACTCCACTCAGTCAACAATCCAGCATATAAGGAAGATATGCAAAACAAATAAGGAAAATAGACAAGGATCGCAAGTAAAGAAGAAATGCAATAACCAAATATTAATCTGTTGCGGTGCACAACCCGATCCAAATAGAAATCACAATACAGCTCTATGGCCCACACCAGAATCTCAATAACCTAACCAAACCACTGATTAGCCTTCCCATGTCCCACATAAATCAAAAACCCATCGGTTTCTCATAATTAGAGTGTACACCATCAAGAAGGAACATGAGAGGAAGACCCTTGGGGAATGGATCTATATCCACACGCTACACGGATAACTCACCTACTTTATGGACTACTCATATGCTAATAATATCAACCACACGGATAACTCACGTGCTGCATGGACAATTTATTTGCTAATAATAATAATATATCAGATCCTCACCGAAGACTCACGTGCTCAATATCATAATCTGCCCGACATGATCACATACTCAGTATCACAATCCGTCCGGCATTTCACAGGCTCAATATCACAATCCGCTCGACATGGTCCCTGGCTCAATATCACAATCCGCCCGGTGTAGTCACATGTTCAATACCACAATCTGCCTGGTGTAGTCATAGGCTCAATATCATAATCCCGTCGGCTTGGTCACAGGCTACCCAGTCCAATCCATATCACACAGAAAGCAGACATACAAGAATACATGTACATGATCAAAGAACATCAAATTTCATACTCCTGGACTGGTATAAGTGACATGCTAAGGAGTATGCTTGTGCAAATTATGCTATCAGAGCTCAAATTAGGAAAATACTTCACAAAGGTAGAAATTATTAGGCTCAATCAAGAGATTAACCTCTATGTAACCTCAAACATTGATCAAATAGTTCACAACATGGGTATGAATATAAGAATCATCACAACATGAGGTTAGCAATCAATCCAGACATCTCATAGCCTATACACTACCCCGAGCATGAAAAAAACCCCGGTGCATGCACATGAGCAAGACCCCACGCATGTGCGCCACCCATAGCACGTAGCTATCACAAATAACTTAGGCAACTAGTTCCTAAACCAAGTTTAGGTAAGATATTTACCTCAAGCAAGCTAAATCAATACTCCAGCAGCACCATCCTGCACGAATCGACCCCTGATAGGCTCAAAACTTGCTAAAAGCAACAAAAAAACATCAAATAATACCATAGGAAACAAACCCAAATGATAAAGGTCGAATTATCAATCAAATACTCAAAGTCAAACTAGGCTAGCACCTCGAAACCCTACAAAACTCCCAAATTCTGATAACCTGTTTGTATATAAGTCCAACCTTACTAGTTTCACTCAATTCCGACTCTAAATCGGCGTTAAAATCTCAAATATTCACTTTAGAAAAGTTTTGACAAAAACCCTCAATATCTCTTTTAGATTCATCAAACTAATTCAAAAATTCAATATGGAATCATGTAAAATAATCAAGTCCAAGTCAAAAATACTAACCTCAATCCAATCGTGAAAGTCGCCTAAAACGTTTCCCAAATCCGAGCTCCAAATCTCAAAATGTGATATGATAACTCAACCCTCGAATTATAAAGTCTTCCCTGACATTTCCGCATCTACAGACCAAACAGCCGCATCTGCGGCATATAACTCGCATTTGCGAGTTCCACTGAAGCTCCGACCTACCGCATCTGCGGATACCTCCTCGCATCTGCTGACTCGTAGATGTGGAAAGACCTTCGCATCTTCGCACACACCCAGCCTCCGCTATCATCGCATATGCGGGCACCCTAGCAAATTTGCGCTCCCGCTTCTGCGATAAATATCTGCATTTGCAGACTCCGCTCCCAGGCCACCTCTTTCGCTTCTGCACATCAGTTACCGGTGTGATTACACCAGGTCTGCCTTCATAAGGGTTCTTCCAGTAGCTAAGAATGGTCTCCCCAATATAATAGGGATTTCCTTGTCCACAACACAGTCAAGAATTACAAAGTCAGCTGGTATATGAAATTTTCCAACTTTCACAATCACATCATCTACAATACCAACTGGTCTCTTGATTGAGCAGTTAGCCATATGCAACCTCATGCTCGTCGGCCTTGGCATTCCTAATCCAGCTTGTTTGTAAATGGCAAGTGGCATAAGATTAATGCTGGCCCTATTGTCACAAAGTGCCTTTGCAAAGTCGCGCACTCCAATAGTGCACGGAATAGTAAATGCTCCCGGGTCCTCTTTCTTCTTGATTGGATTTGTAGCAATAATATAGCTAACCCGGTGAGTCATATTCACCACCTCATTCTTGGTGGTTCTCTTTTTCGTGATCAAACCCTTTAGATACTTGGCAAAACAAGGCATTTCTTGGAAAGCCTCCAAGAACGGTATATTTGATACGCTCAAATTACACCTTAAGAATAGTGTAAGCGGTCGGTGTAAAATATAGTAACCCAACAAGGTTGGGGTAGAATCCCACAGGGAATAGGTGTGAAACGTTTATGTAATTAGTGTAATACTCGACTAAGTCGTAATTCTATCGAGTAATTGTAATAAAGAAAAGGGATATTGAACGTAAGAATAAACGAAAACTGATTGCAATATTGTGAATGTAAATAATATGAATTAAAGAAACCAAGGTTGTGTCCCCCTTTATGTAGTAGAATGCTCTTGATATTAATATTGAATATTTCCAACAGAAGAGTTCTTGATATGCAATTGATGTTTAATTTATTATCAAATATTTCCCAATAGCTGGATAATTTATCCTCTTTACGATTTTTTCAAATACAAAAGAGTTGTGATTAAGAACAATCAATTAATGCCAAATTAAAACCGACTTATTCCTAAGCGATTTTATTAAACAAGGTTTAAAGCCTTGAGTCTTTGTTATTTATTTCTACCAAATTCTATCCCACTTTTCCAAGATAAGATAGAATTAATTGGCGTTCGTTAATGTTTGCAACCACTAACAATTATTTGAAGAACAAGAAATAAATAAATATCAATCTTCCATTGAAATCATATTCAATATCAAAATCTCAACAACATTCTACCCATCTAGGGTTCACAACCTCAGCGTTTGAATTTAGCTACTCATGCTGAAAATTGAAGAATAAAGAATAGTAATTGTCATCATCTTACAAAATAGAAGGTAATTGATCCCAAAAGCTTCCAAATATTCAAACTAGTTAATTGCCCGTACTTTGTACTCTTAATTCTGACAAGATGTGGCTCACAAAACCATATTAAACCTATTTATAAAGGCCCAAAACCCGAGGAGAATTTTGAAGTGATTTGCCCCTGCAGTAATAATGCGGACCGCATTTCTGTCGCAAAACAGAAATGTGAACCGCAAATCTTCATCGGCTGTCGCAGATTTAACCCTAGAGTTTTTCCTTCATCGCGTTTTGGTTTGCGGTCCGCATGTGGTTATGCGATCGCGAAATGCGATCGCATTCTTCACTCTGATTTTCACCCAGAAACTCTGTTTGCGTTTGCGATTTCACCTTGCTATTTTGCGGTTCGCATTCTTATTTTGCGGTCGCATTTGCGACCGCATTCTCAACATGAAGTATTGCCCAGAGTTCTGTCCTTGTTTGCGATCTGTTTGTGAAATATGCGGTCCGCATTTGCTGTTTGCGACTTCATACTCACATTTGCGATGCTCTTAACTTCTTTTCTTGTCTTCAGCTAGCTTTTTGAACTTTTTTCCGTACTTCTGGGTCCTTACACTCGATGTACTGCAACTACACTAAAATTACATAAGTATTAGTAGAATTTGCACGTAAAACAAGTTAAACTTTAAGCAAGTAGTATCAAATGTGCCGACATTACCCGGCATATCAACACCCCCAACTTAAACTCTTGCTTGTCCTCAAGCAACTAAAACGATACTATCCTAATTTAGACTCTACTTATCAAACATGAAACAATACTGACTATGGACGGTGTTTGTTGTTAGTATCTCGAGTATATCTCTTTGAACACTGTACCCTCCTTGAATCATCAGTATATTCAAGAACAACCAATCAGATCGTGAACTTTGAGCCTCAACAAAGTAACTAAAGGCTACCTTCAGCTGAATACACTTATGCTTTACTCAAAACTCGACTTTCTATTAACTTAGCAGTTTATGTGCCCTCACTGGAAGTCCCACTCTCACAATATTTATCATGGCAACACAAAGGGACTAAAGTGCAAATACACTCACTCTCAGAACAAAATTTCAAGTGTCGCCACACACCATACCATAGGCTTGCCCTTATTTTAATTCGTCGCCTAGTTCTAAGAACACTCGGTTGGAGATCACATAAGGATTTTGTAAGCTTGTAATATAGGTTTAAGGAAGGGTAGGATATATATTTAGATATGAGTGGCTACATCCTCCTTGAACACTAATTACATTCTTCTTTCATTTATTATTTTGCTTCTTTTCAACCACATAGCCTCAATGGCGTTTAGTTCCCAAAGTGGGCCCGCCTTAAATACCTCTCAAATCTACTTTAGAGCTCCCTTATTGTAAATACATGTATAACTATTTTCTTTTTCTTTTCTTTTTCTTTTCTCTTTCTTTCTCTCTTTTTTTTTTCTTTGGAGCTTTCATAAATTCACATTAGCAGGCTCTCACCCTCACTTCACAACCTTATCCATTTCCATTTTGACCCACACCCCCAACTTAGGCTTTTAGCCCTGTTTTCAATGTTCAAGGAGGAACGGGTTCAAAAGAGGTCATTGTTTTACGAACGGGAAAGGTTTGTAATGAGGAGGCCAAGGAAAAGGCTAAAAGGCTCAAATGGGGAACTAGTGATATTATTTATACACAGGTAGGCTAAAAGAGGCTAAAAAGGTTTCATACATAAACAAAGAATGCCTAAGATCCTTTCTCCAACTCAGTGCACTTATAATAAGCGTCGAAAAACCAACGGGGCAAGTTCTAGATGGCAGAAGTGAACACAAGAATTATCTAAACAAAGAGCTCACACACCTTGGCACATAAACCGTTTGGTTAACATAGTTTACAGCTTTAGAGTTAACATTTGGTCACTCAAGGCTTTCCTCCTGTATACGTACACGACTCTAGGTGGACCTAGAGTTACAAAGTGAGCCTCAAGTTCACATGGCTGATTTGTTAACGAGGGTATACTCTACACACAGATTCACATACTTGATACTAAACAATCTCACCCTCCCGGTCAATATATCTCATATTAATAAACCTGGTTCTACTAGTACACCCTTGAAAAAGAACCCGGCAAAGAAAAAATAAGGGGATTTTATTGACAAATTTTATTTTACTAACTATTTAATTACAACAGCATATATACATAAATCATTAATCATTACTACATATTGTACAGTTATCAATGTTGCTAAACATGCTAGAAAATAGATCAAATACACAGATAAGGCTACCACCCCCAACTTAAATCATGCATTGTCCCCAATGCATAAGAAAAAAAAAATAGAGTGCAAGGGGCTCCCTGGGGCGCATTTGCGCGAAGAGATGCAGTAGCCTAGGTCTCCTTCGGAGCTGCAGGAGGGCTGTGGGACTGATCTGGAGCAGGTTGTGGGGCCGCTGAGCTGCTAGCTTCGCCCACTGGTGGCTGTGTGGCTGATGAGTCTGCAGGGGCAGCCACTTCCACTAGCGATTGCTGTATGGCCCTCTCAATGTCTGCTTGCTCTTCCTTTTCCTCCAAAGTTGGCGCAGCAATTGCTTTGCCCTTGTCCTTGGGGTCATCACCCTCATCGGACCCTGAACTTGCATCCTCTAATTCTTCCCCTTCGAATTCTGATGACCCCTCCGATGTCTCGTCATCAGTGATGTCTACCGGTACTGGAGGAGCGGGAGGATGAGACACTTTAGCAGACGAAGGTGCAATGTCTGCCATTAGCGCCGTGAAGTCCAGGCCCAAGTCTGGTGCAGCAATATCAGCACCCTGGTCACCCTCATTGGGGAGGAGAGATGTTATGTCGAACTCCAGATTTTGCATTTTATGGAGTTCGGTCTTCATGGATTTTACTTCCTCCCTCAACTGGGGTAAACCTCTAACCTCACCTCTTTCAATCTGTTCAACCCTAGACTCAAGCTTGTGCAACCGATCTCCGAACAAAGATTGTTATTGTTAGAGAGCGGTCACTGACGTTTGAATCAGAGTCAGGGCCTGTTTAATCAGGTGGGGCAGGGTTTTCAAGAGTTGGTCCATCTTGGAATTTGCGTGATGTGCAATTAGACCAAGTCTTGAAAGGGCTGGCATTGTTGAGGAAGACAGACCAGTGGTAGATGGGGGTGCAGTCTCATCAGCAGCAGTGGAGGTTTCTGGATCTTGGGGAGAAAGGAGATTTTGGGAGTCAATATCTTCAATTGGGGTCTTTGGTGGAGCAGCAGAATCACTTATACGAGTGATATATATATCTCTCGTTGACTTACCGAGTTTGTCTGCTTGTGGTAAGAAAGGAACATTCACCTCTTGGCAGAGGGTTGTGATCAAACTCGGGAAGGGAAGTGTTGTGGCCCGCTGCGTTGCCCGGATGCCAATTTCCTGGAAAATAAGACTCCCCACATCAATCTTAATACCAGTCATAATACACGCAATGAGAAGTGCCTTCTCAATGCTGATATCCGTTTCATTTTTGGAAGGTATTAAATGGGAGGTGACAAAGTTTAGCCAATATTTTCCCTCCCTTGTGAGGTCTTCTTTGTAGATTTTCTTTCCAGGGTTAATCCAGGCAGGAGTCCCCTTGGCAATAACGGACGCTATCCATCCACGTTCGTGTTCTCTATTGGAGTACTTGACATCGTACTCAGCTGTGCCTGATTCCCAATCAGGGAAGTAGAGTTCATTAATATGCTCGCTGTCGCAAAACACAGCCTTACCCCGAACGTGGACGAGGCCAGTGAATATTCTGTTGCGTCTATGGTACCCCGTTCGTGAAGCTCCGTAAGACGCAAAGAATTCCCGGACCATTGACTCATTGTATTCTTTGGGGTCTGTAGTGAAGTACTCCCATTTTCTCGTTTTGATGTTTTCGAGAATATGAAGGTACTGTTCTTGTAATCCGTTCAAGCTTAACTTTTTCTACATCAAAATTTTCCTTTTTGTTAGCCCTTCCCTGAACAATGTTATGGAACCTTCAACACCGAATCGAAGCTGAAGGTCATCACCGCGTTTCCGTCTGGCCTCAGCCACTAAATCGACTTCCGGTAAGCGTTCCTCCTCGTGCTCGGCACATTTGATTCCACTCTTACCCGTTTGGGTTGTGCTGAGGTAGAAGCGGATGCTGGTTTTCCCTTTACGGAGTGCTTTTTGGCTGCCATATCTGCATGAATAGGATATGTAAGCGACATTATCATCATTAGAGAAAAGCAAAACAGGAATAATCAACAAAAACTTACAGAAATGCGACGTGGTTTGCGGTCGCATATCCACTATGCGAACCGCAAACACGTTGCATTCCTAGCGTGCACGACATATGGCATTCTACGGTGGATTATGCGAATCGCATAACCACTATGCGAATTGCATAACCATCGCAGAATGTCTTTGTGCGTAGGCCTATTGGATACACACAAATGCGATCGCATACTCGTCGCAAAGCGAGATATGCGATCGCATATTCACCGCAGAAATTACTGGTGCTAACCAAATGTTCTGGCCGTGTTTGCTGTGGCTTTGCGGTCCGCATAGCTATTATGCGATCGCAAAGTCACCGCATTTGTTGTCTTCCTCAGATACCTAGGGTTTAGAGATGCGGTCAAAGGGCGGTCCACATTTTGATTTTGTGGACCGCAAATACCTTAAGATACACAATTATGTTCATCCCCCAAGAATTAAAACCCTAGATTCTTGACTTCAACCCCCAAAAATTTAAAAACTCCATTGAAACATCGAACCTAATCTTGCAAAATTTAAAATTTACAGATAGCAAAGGTTGAACATACCTATGAAGAGGATTTGAGGACTTTTTACAACTTATAATCAGCTTTTTTTTTTAATGTTTGGTGAGCTTGAGATGCAATTTCCTCCGGTAATGTCAATCACGGTTCGTTCTCTGTTGTGTTTTTTTTTTCTTTTTTTTTTAATTTATATACTAGGTTGAAGGATTAAGAGGAGGAGAGAATGCGAACACGTACCTGGTAGTATGCAATGATTAAGCCAACGCGTACTGTAAATGTGAACCGCAAAATAGGTTACCTCACCGCATTTGTGTCATACTTTTGAACCAAATTCTCTGTCTCTGTTTGCGTTGAGAATGCGGACCGCATAACTCAAATGCGATCCACAAAATGCGGTGCTTCGTCGCATTTATGCCAGCTATGCTTACTCAACTTTCTGCTTCAGTTTGCAGCACAAATGCGGGTTCGCATATTGAAAATGCGATCGCAAAATCCGGTGTTTTTTCTGCAATTCCACGAACTCCTTTTCAATTTCTGTATCCTTTTGTCAAATTCCTGCATCCTAAAACATCCTTCAAATGGCCCTAAGTACAAATATGATATTAAAACTTAACTAAAGATACAACTACAAACAAAAGTAAAAGTTACCACACATGGGTTGCCTCCCATGAAGCGCTTGATTTAACGTCGCGGCACGACGAAGCTAGGCACCTCTGCAATCATTCCATGGGTGGGCTTTGACTATCCTTTAGAGCCAGCTGCTCTACCAAATGTTTCTCTCCATCCGCTCCCAAGTAGTGCTTGATTCTTTGCCCGTCTACCTTGAAAGTTCGGAGCCCATCCTCCGATGCTAATTCAACAGCTCCAAAAGGAGAGACATCAACAACTTGAAATGGTCCTGACCATTTAGACTTCAGTTTCCCCGGAAATAGTTTTAGTCTTGAATTGAACAGCAATACCAGATCCCCTGCCTTGAACTCTCTTTTTAAGATCTTCTTGTCATGGACGAATTTCATTCTTTCTTTATACTGCTGCACTTTCATATGTGTGAAGTCGGAACTCCTCCATTTCATTTAATTATGCTAGCCTTAGAGCTCCAGCCTCCGCCCAGTCCATGTTTAATCTCTTTAAGGCCCACATAGCCTTATGCTCAAGTTCTACAGGTAAATGGCACGCTTTTCCGAAGACTAGCCGATAAGGGGATGTACCGATAGGGGTCTTGTACGCTGTACGGTATGCCCATAGAGCATCATCTAGCTTCTTTGACCAGTCGATCCTGTTTGCATTCATCGTCTTTGCTAGAATGCTCTTTATCTCCCTGTTGGATACCTCAACTTGACCGCTCGATTGTGGATGATAAGGTGTGGCAACCTTATGCTTTACCCCGTACTTGTCAAGGAGACCTTTAAAGAATCTGTTACAGAAATGCGAACCCCCATCACTGAGAATGGCTCTCGGGGTGCCAAACCGGGTGAAAATATTCTTCTTTAGAAATGCGGTCACACTCCGAGCTTCGTTGTATGGTAAAGCAACGGCTTCCACCCATTTGGACACGTAGTCCACAGTCACTAAGATGTATTTCATCCCACATGAGCTTATAAAAGGGCCCATGAAGTCAATACCCCAAATGTCGAATAGTTCGATTTCCATCACAAAGTTCATAGGCATCTCATGCCTCCTAGAAATTGGGCCCTGTCGTTGGCATTGGTCACAAGACTTCACCAACTGATTAGCGTCCTGATAAATGGTTGGCCAGTAATAACCACATTCCATGATCTTTGCTGCCGTTCTATTCCCCCCATGATGACCCCCAACCGGTGCGTCATGGCAAGCTTTCAGAATTTGTAGCATCTCTTCCTCAGGAACGCATCTCCTAATTATGTTATCCGCACAGACACGGAACAAGAAAGGTTCTTCCCAATAATAGTTTTGACAATCCCTTAAGAACCTCTTCCGTTGGTATGATTCCAACCCTTCCGGAATGAGATCACTGACGATGTAGTTAACGATGTCTGCATATCATGGTGCAAAGGAATTGGATAACGCCAGTATTTGTTCATCTGTAAATGCGTCATTGATTTCCAACTCTCCTGTTTGTCTCCCCGATTCTTCAAGCCTAGATAAGTGATCTGCCACTTGGTTTTGTGTTCCCATTCGATCCATAACTTCAAAATCGAATTCTTGCAGCAGTAAAACCCATCGGATTAGTCTTGGCTTTGCATCTTTCTTCGCCATCAGATAACGAAGAGATGCATGATCAGTGTACACAATTACTTTAGAGCCCAACAGATACGCACGGAACTTCTCGAACGCATACACAATGGCCAACATCTCTTGCTCAGTTACAGTGTAATTCATTTGCGCCCCATTAAGTGTTTTGCTAGCATAGTATATTGGGTGTAGAACCTTATTGTGTCTTTGTCCCAGCATAACTCCAATATCTACACCACTGGCGTCACACATTAGTTCAAAAGGCAGCTACCAATCAGGTGTGACAATAATGGGTGCCGTGGTGAGCTTTGTCTTCAGTTCCTCAAAAGCTGTGAGGCATTTCTCATCAAAGATGAACTTGGCATCCTTCTCAAGTAGTTTACACATTGGATTTGCAATCTTTGAGAAGTCCTTAATGAACAGACTGTAGAATCCAGCATGCCCCAAAAAATTACGGACACCTTTGACGGATGTGGGTGGAGGAAGCTTAGAGATGATTTCTATTTTAGCTTTATCCACCTCTATGCCACGCCTTGAGATTTTATGTCCCAGAACAATACCTTCATCCACCATGAAGTGGCATTTCTCCCAATTTAGTACAAGGTTTGTCTCTTCGCATCGCTTTAGCAATTGTTTCAAATTCTTCAAGCAATGCTCAAAAGTTTCACCAACTACCGAAAAATCATCCATAAAAACCTCAAGGAAATCCTCTACCATATCGGAGAAGATAGACATCATACATCTCTGGAAGGTAGCTAGAGCGTTGCATAAGCCGAATGGCATTCGACTAAAAGCAAATGTTCCATATGGGCATGTGAACATTGTCTTCTCCTGCTCCTCCAAGCTATGTTGATCTGATTATAACCGGAGTATCCGTCAAGGAAATAGTAAAAGGACTTTACAGCTAGCCAACCATGCATTTGATCAATAAAAGGCATAGGGAAATGGTCCTTGCATGTGGCACTATTTAGCTTTCTGTAGTCCATGCATAACCTCCATCTAGTTACTGTTCTTGTTGGAATAAGCTCGTTCTTCTCATTTTTGATCACAGTCATGCCTCCCTTCTTTGGCGCGCATTGCACCGGACTCACCCATGAACTATCAGCAATTGGGTAGACTACCCCAGCGTCCAGCCATTTGATTATCTCTTTCTTTACCACTTCCTGCATTGACGGATTCATCCGTCGCTGATGCTCCACACTCGGTTTTGTCCCACTTTCTAATTGAATCTTATGCTCACAAATTCCAGCAGGGATACCCCGAATGTCTACAATTGTCCAACCAATGGCTTGTCTATGTTCCTTCAAAACTTGCAGCAACTGTTCCACCTGCACATCATTCAACAACGACGAAACAATTACCGGTAAAATATTATTTAAGCCAAGAAATTTATACCTCAAATGCGAAGGAAGTGGTTTGAGCTCTAATTGAGGTGGTTCGATAATGGACGGCTTTGCAGGAGGTGTAGCTCTATTCTCCAAATTGAGGGAAAGTTTTGGTGGAGTATACGAGTAGGAGCCACGTCCCTCTAATGCATTCACCGATTCCATAAAGCCATCCATGTCATCACCATTGAAATTTACTAAGATAGCTGCCAATGCTTCACCTAACCAGTGCTCTTCCATATTTATCTCCACAACATCATCTACTTCATCAACAATACTAATCACTGAAATGCTCTCGTACTCATTTGGTAACTTCATACCCTTACTCGCTTGGAAGGTAACTTCTTCGTTGTTCACTCGGAATTTAATTTCATTACGCTCCGAATCCATAAGGGCTCTTCCAGTAGCTAAGAATGGTCTCCCCAATATAATAGGGATTTCCTTGTCCACAGCACAGTCAAGAATTACAAACTCAGCTGGTATATGAAATTTTCCAACTTTCACAATCACATCTTCTACAATACCAACTGGTCTCTTGATTGAGCAGTCAGCCATCTGCAACCTCATACTCGTCGGCCTTGGCATTCCTAATCCAGCTTGTTTGTAAATGGCAAGCGGCATAAGATTGATGCTGGCCCCATTGTCACAAAGTGCCTTTGCAAAGTCGCGCACTCCAATAGTGCACGGAATAGTAAATGCTCCCGGGTCCTCTTTCTTCTGGATTGGATTTGTAGCAATAATAGAGCTAACCCGGTGAGTCATATTCATCACCTCATTCTTGGTGGTTCTCTTCTTCGTGATCAAATCCTTTAGATACTTGGCGAAACCCGACATTTCTTAGAAAGCCTCCAAGAACGGTATATTTGATACGCTCAAATTACACCTTAAGAATAGTGTAAGCGGTCAGTGTCAAATATAATAACCCAATAAGGTTGGGGTCGAATCCCACGGGGAATAGGTGTGAAACGTTTATCTAATTAGTGTAATACTCGACTAAGTCATAATTCTATCGAGTAACTGTAATAAAGAAAAGGGATATTGAATGTAAGAATAAACGAAAACTGATTGCAATATTGTGAATGTAAGTAATATGAATTAAAGAAACCAAGGTTGTGTCCCCCTTTATGTAGTAGAATTCTCTTGATATTAATATTGAATATTTCCAACGGAAGAGTTCTTGATATGCAATTGATGTTTAATTTACTATCCAATATTTCCCAATAGTTGGATAATTTATCCTCTTTATGATTTTTCCAAATACAAAAGAGTTGTGATTAAGAACAATCAATTAATGCCAAATTAAAATCGACTTATTCCTAAGCGATTTTATTAAACAAGGTTTAAAGCCTTGAGTCTTTGTTATTTATTTCTACCAAATTCTATCCCACTTTTCAAGATAAGATAGAATTAATTGGCGTTCGCTAATGTTTGCAACCACTAACAATTATTTGAAGAACAAGAAATAAATAAATATCAATCTTCCATTGAAATCATATTCAATATCAAAATCTCAACAACATTCTACCCATCTAGGGTTCACAACCTCAGCGTTTGAATTTAGCTACTCATGCTGAAAATTGAAGAATAAAGAATAGTAATTGTCATCATCTTACAAAATAGAGGGTAATTGATCCCAAAAGCTTCCAAAATTCAAACTAGTTAATTGCCCGTACTTTGTACTCTCAATTCTGACAAGATGTGCCTCACAAAACCCTATTAAACCTATTTATAAAGGCCCAAAACCCGAGGCGAATTTCAGACTAATTTGCCCCTGCAGTAATAATGCGGACCGCATTTCTGCCGCAAAACAGAAATGTGGACCGCAAATCTTCATCGGCTGTCGCAGATTTAACCCCCAGAGTTTTGCCTTCATCACATTTTGGTTTGCGGTCCGCATGTTGGTTATGCGATCGCGAAATGCAATCGCATTATTCACTCTAATTTTCACCCAGAAACTCTGTTTGCGTTTGCAATTTCACATTGCTATTTTGTGGTTCACATTCTTGTTTTGCGGTCGCATTTGCGACCGCATTCTCGACATGAAGTATTGCCCAGAGTTCTGTCCTTGTTTGCGATCTGTTTGTGAAATATGCGGTCCACATTTGCTATTTGCGACCGCATACTCACATTTGCGATGCTCTTAACTTCTTTTCTTGTCTTCATCTGGCTTTCTGAACTCTTTTCCGTACTTTTGGGTCCTTACACTCGATGTACTGCAACTACACTAAAATTACATAAGTATCAGTAGAATTTGCACGTAAAACAAGTTAAACTTTAAGCAAGTAGTATCAAAATGTGCCGAAATTACCCGGCACATCACCCACCTTCAGCCAAACTCAACCATCTTTCAAGTGGTCCAAAACCCACCCAAACCCCTTGAGACCCCTCCTAAGCATACCAACTGTTGGTACCCAATTTTGCCCTCATATTTTATAAATATTATAAATACTTTTAAAATATTATTTTGCACTATTATCCTATTTACTGGGGTTATATAAATATTTTCTGTAATTTTTCCATAATTTTAAGAATTTAAAATTAATTTTCTTGCATTTAAATTGTTCAAATTTACTAATTACCATTTTCAAATTACTTTGTGATTACTTAATCATCCAAATTTATTATTTACATCTACATATATGCTTTATAGTATTTTTATTTTATTTCATACAATTACATTTGTATTTTTGGGCTATTATCACAACTATTTGCAATAGTAGCCTATATTTTACAACTAATTGTATTTATTATTTTATTTAGGGCCAAAATAACTTTTTATATGTTTACAACCTTCTGCTGTTTTGTAAGTACTTATTATTTCAAATCGACCGTTGATCTCAAATGATCAACGACCCATAATAAAACCCTCACTCTCTTTATATTCCTCACCCTAAACCCTAAAGACCATTTTGCTCGCCCAGCCGCCTTTGCGTTCTCTCATCTCTCCACTCTCACACTAAACCCTAGCCTCCTCCTCCCAAATCCCTCAAAATTCGGCTAAATTATGAAGTTCTTTCACGATCTGCTTACCTTATTAACACTATCCTGTTATCATTCATACGCTTGTGGTATTACTTAGCACTGGCCTAATTTTGGCAAGTACTACCTCTCCGAATCAATCCGTCTGTATACACACACAACAAGGTCATATGGGTCCGATTCGCCGAGATTCATGGCTAAAATTTTACTACTTGTCAAACTAGGGTTTGTTCGATTTTTACTTATTCTGATTTGGAATAGGCTATGCATGTGATTTGCCTTTTCCCTACTTGAACTTGATTGATTTTCTTTCCTTGTTTATCTGCTTAATCGACTACTATATAAACCCCTCTTTCACGTTCCCCTCTAAGGCTTAATGACTACTAATTAGCTACTATTACTACCACCATTCTCCTACTCTCACTCATTCCATATTATTCTGAGACTTTGATTTTGGCTGGCTGAAAGACAGGGCCACCGGAATCTATTCATTGGCTTCCTCCAATGTAAGCGCTGCTTGGAGCCCACTTCGGGGCTCTTGTGAACTCTGAAGCTTTGGGAATTTGGGGTTTCACCGTTCTCCAGCAATCAAAGCTATCTTGAGATTTTGAGTTTCTCATTCTTTGTTTACTTTGTTCCCAACTGGTTAGTACTTTATACTCTCACATTTCTACTTCCTTTTGATTATGTTTATGTTATGTGCACTAGTGTTACTTGGATTTCCTTGAGTTAATGTAATTTCGATGTTATGCCACTTCGTGTACTAGCCTGCTTGTCTTAATGCCATCCTGTAGAGTCAATAATTTCAACTCTGTTCAAATCTTGAATTTTCCATGGTTATCTAAGTTGATTCGTGACATTTTCTTTGTTTTTAATTAAACCTGATTGATGTTTGTCGCACCTTGTTTTCATTTTCTTGTACTAAATCTCCCAGGAAACTATGTTACTGCTCAAAATTGCTTTTCCTGTAGAACCCCTTATGCATAACCTGATGTTTCTCTGCGAATCATGTGACAGCACTGTCTAAATACTTAGCCTAATATGCTATCTCTTGACATTATTAGCCTTAGTGCATGCCCATTATAGGTGTCCAACTTGATTGATTGCTAACCTTCATGTTTAAGTATAAGTGGTTACTTAAGTTCTGTTGGTTATCATGAATCCATGACTTAGAATCTCCTTGGGAACTAATGCATGCCCAGAACTTATTTGAATGTGTTTTTGCTAAGTCTTTCATGTACAACCTTCTACTTCCCTGAAATCCACTTGTGATTACATGAATTCTATATGCCAATACTGTTAGAGTTCTGACTTGTTTGTTTGCTTTGATATTGTGTGCTCACTGACTGCTTAAGACTCCTAGAGTGAATCCGATATGTGTCTAGCCTATTCTCCCTATGTCGACTAGAATAAGTCCCAGCACTCTTCATGTGATGCCTGTTTTCCTTACTCATCTGAAAGTCAGTTTCTTCTCATCTGCCATAAATGCTTACCTGTTGGATTTAGAACCTTGAGAGGTGACTAGTATTTGCCTGAACATTTTACTTGTTAAGTTCTCAAGTTAGTTGGATCATTAGGCTCTCCTGTCAAAGTTTTCTTGTGAAGTTGTTTAACCCTTTGTTTGTTCTGATTGTGGCTCTTCTGGGCTTCCATGTCAAGACTCCTATGTCTAGAGTCCTACTGGGATTAGTTTGGAATCATGCCTACTTTGAACTTCTGCTTTTGTTGTCCTATAATGATCAAACCTATCATTGAGAACTTGTTTTTGTCTATGCCATATGTGCCTGTTAGGGATTTTGTGTAAATTTACTCTTGTGTCTTTGAAATCCTTGCTCTCTGTTAGCTATGGTGTTAAGGGATAAAATTCCTAAGTCTTAAAGATTGTTTGGCTGGCTTAGTACCTAGTTGGTCAGTTGTGTTGTTATGGCTATTTGGTATTCCATGGGTAAGCAAGGCAGATATCTTATGGTTTGGGCCTAGCTATTGGGCCAGTTTGGTACTCAGAATTGAAGCACAATAATAGCCACCTAGAGTGTGGGCTTGTTCATCACCTAAGGTTCCAAGCGTAGTTGAAGGCCAAGAAGTAGCCCTAGGTAGCCTGTATTTGCTGTATTTGGGCCTATAGTCACCTTATCAAGCCTGTAATGGTTTCATTATTCTATTTGGGTCTGTAATATCTCGTAATAACGAATTATGGGGAAATTAATTAAAGTGGGGCTGGGATACTTTAGTTTTCATATAAAAGGGTAGAGAACATGTCTATAGAGTCTATGTGCTCTATTTGCTGTTTTTGTTTAGTGTACTTTATTTCTGTACACCTGTAGAAATCATGCTTCTAGGAATCACACACACTTCACTCAACCTGTCTAATACTAGTACACCATTCAAAGGGCTCCAACTAATCAATCAATCAGCCGCCTCTATTGCTTTAGTACACTGCTCACCTAGATATCATGACTATAGGATCTTAATCAACTAATCAGTTATTTTGTTGCTTCATTCTATTGGCACACTTAGATGACTTGCCTATAGGGATAAACTATTATAAAATCAATTCCTATTGTCAACTGTTAGAAATTGTGCCTCTAGGATACTATTACTCATCTTAGATAGCATGTCTACAAAACAAACATCGTTAACCTCGAGCTTTCGAACAGTCTTACAACCTCTTTGAGCAAACAATGTAGATATCATACCTACACATTTGAAATATGCTCAATCGGCAATTTCGTTAATCTAGAGCAGTAATGCTGCCTGTATAATACTGGAAATCAGAATCATATAGAAACCATGCCTATAGGATTTAATGACTCGAATGCGTCATGACTGTCTAATGCCTAAATTTGCATGCATGCCTGTTGCTTATGTGTGGAGGCAAACTTGAGCCATTTGTTGTCTTTATGTGAAGTCCTACATGTTTTAAATGTTCGCCTAGTTTTATCATTTTGAGCATCCTAAGTAAAGTCTAGAGGTCCAATGCCTCCTGGACCATAGGCATGGGATGGTTAGTGCACGCATAGGACGCAACCTAGAATTGAATTAGAGCCTCTTTAAGTAAACAACTTTAACATAGTAATCCGGTAGCAGGAGATGATGGTTTGTGCTCGTTAAAAATATGGGCCATCACTACCATAAGGGAGTTGCGAAGTATTATTAACGTTGCATGGGGTGATCCTTTACGCTAAAAAACTTAGGACCCCCCCTCCCCTTTATATGTTTGCTATTCACACTTAATCATCAAATACAGACCAAAGCAGTTATATCCTTGTAACTTCTAAGACTTGTACTGATTATAGTCTAATCCTTGTGCTGCTTTCTTTACACTTGCTTATGTTACAATGTAACCTTTAAATTCCATGTCTCTCCTCACTTGCATGATCACCTAGCTTAATTATAATAATCCACGTAGCGTAAACTTTGGCCGGGACCCACAATTGGGGACTTCGAAGAGTGCCTAACACCTTCTCTTTAAGGAATTTGAGCCCTTACTCGATCTTTGATTACACAGACTAGTTAAAACAGAGTTACTTGCAAATAGGTGTCCTAACGCACCTTAAAATCGTTAGGTGGTGATTCTTCTCTTTTAATACCCGTTTAAAAGAGTTGTCACATGTCGAAACCCGCTTTCACGAGAAAAAGGGGCGCGACAGCATGGCGACTCTATTGGGGATTTACACTTAGGCTCTTACCATAACGAAGTTGACTTGCGTGGATTATTTGATGACATGAACATCCCTTCCCTTGCCTCTTTCATTTGTTTAAATTACTATGACATGCATATCCCTTTCCTTATGTTCCTTTACTTGTCTAAATTACTATGACATGAAACATCCCCTCCCTATTTCCCTTTATTGCTATGATATGTACAAGACTGCTATATCATGTTACTCCCATCCCTATCCCTTTATTTGTTTCATTTAAATCTCGCACGTTTTCGTGAGTTAAACTAACATCCCTCTCTTGTCTTTCCTTTTTCTTTCCTTTGCCCTGTTCATCTTTATCATATTACTTACTGTTTTTACGCACTTTCATCATGCAAATATTTGGCAACGTGTGATTATTTTGCATAAAGCATGCCCCACATCATACTCCATTCGTGCCTATTATTAACATAACAACGCTTGATGAGTGTCCGCGCTTTCCTAAAAACACCCTTTCAAACAGGAAAGGCTTATTTGCGGTAGACTAGTCGATCAACGGTGCATTCGACGGTCCCGTGCCTTTCCCTCTGAAGTTGTCCACTTGAGAGTACCAGTTGTAGACCTTTCTAGAAACCATATTCCGATTTAAAATGTAGATGCATCGTGCAAAACCTTGTACGGATTGAGATGTCATTGACGTATCAACCCGCTTAGATGAAACTTGTCCAAAGTCCAACGGGATTTTCATAATCCCAAAGGACACCATCATATTATGTGCATTACTTGGAGAAAACGTGCCAACATGTTGATCATTATTGCATAAATAGCCGAATCTGGAGGGGGAAAGGCTAACTTTTATTTATTTACAGAAAATGAAGCATGAAATTCTCAGGTTCGATATGGTCCAGAATATCCCACCTTTTCTAATTGACTGGTAGAAAGACGTTGCGCCCTGTGACAGAAATCATCTGAGGAGAGTACTTGGTGACCTGCCATCTTTGCTGAACATTCGACCAAATAGGGAACTGATCGAGGCTGCTACTATGTTCTGGGATGATAAGAGAGCCATTTCCTAATTTGGAAATATAGAAATGACTTCTTTCTTGGAAGAAATAGGGGGTTTCGCCAAGCTACCATGGGATAGTCCAAGGCCATTGGTGCCAAGGAATCGCACTCCACGCGGTTTTCTGAAAATGATGGGTTTTAAGAAGAATGACAAACTGGTTTGTCTGAAGAAATCATACATCCCCTTTGAATTTCTCTATGAGCGTTACGGGTATAGCAAATCATATCTCATTCACCATGAGAAGCTAGACATTACCTATCTGGGATAGATGCATCGCCGGGTTTATGTTTTTATAGTCTGTTTCTTGGGTTTGTTGATCTTTTCGATGCAAGGGGGAAGAATTCATACTCGCTTAGCCATGGTTGCCAGGACATTAATGAAGGGTATCTAGGGTGGCAGCAAAAGTACACTATCATCCCGATGATCTTAGCTGAGATGTACCGTGCTCTGGATAGGTGCAAGCATGGATCCAGACACTTTGAGTCTTGTAATCTTTGCTACAAGTTTGGCTGTTGGAACACTTATAGAGGGGTGAGTATTGCCAGGAGCTTCTATGAAGGCCGCTGAATGACTACATAGCCAGTCATCATCCAAAGAAGATGACATTCATCCCAGAAAGGTTTGCAAAGCCTGGAAATGTTGTAGGCTGGGTGCATTTCTTCAGTAATCTGACAGACGAGCAAGTGCATTGGATGTTTGAATGGTTTCCTAGTAGTGAGTTCATTATCAGATACAAAGGAACTACTCACTTAGTACTGATCGGGCTACCAGGCATCTACCCTTGCACTCCTATAAGGGTAAAGAGGCAAGCTGGAAGGAAACAAGTCATACCTCAGGTTTTCAACATGGTTCAGTATAAGGTAGATTTCAAAGGAGATATCATCCCATTTATGTTCGAAGCACAACACATGTGGAACCAAAAGATCATCGTGAAAGGAGAGAGTATCGATATAGACAAGTATCACGCCGATCATATGTACTCTCTCATGGTTGAAGGACGACATAGTCGGGGACATCAAACCGGGGGTCAATCTGAAAGATAGGATCATAGATAAGGTGGCTGAAGAACATGTGAAGTATAAGAGGCTACGCAAAAAGGTGTTCGAATCGGAAGCTAAGCATCTGGAACAACATAAAATGAACATGGAGGCAATAAGGGAATGGAAGGAGATTGCAAATAAGTCGAAGAGAGGTTGAATGTTTAGAGCAAGGATTAATGGAACTAGAGGGGAAGATGAGAAAGGGCTTTTGGATTTTCAAGGCATGGACGATGATCAAGGAGGGAAGCTAGCAAAGGCTTACTTGCTACTGGACATGCGCGATCTGGGAAATGTGATTGATGGGGTCAAGAAAACCAAGCATGGAGAAGGTCCTTTAGGGACCAAGTAGACTAGGAGATAATGTTCTTTAATGATTTGTAGATTAGATTAGATTTCGATGTAATAAGGCTTAATACCATTAGTGACTTTATAATTATTCTCGATTTAGTGGAAGATTGATTTGGCTTATTTTCGCACTAATGGAATGAGGCGAATGTTGGCATGAATTTTCTCTATGTATCACTTAGGCTTACCTCAAGCACAATGAGCTCCCCAAATTAGGACGCGATATACTGCATGGCCTTATGTAATACATGATTAAATACTACAAACACTCTTTTACTTCGTCTTACTGACTTGGTTATCTTTTGTTTTTTTCTTCTTTTCTTTTTACTCCTATTCCCCAAGGTTAATTCGTGCATTCTGGCATCATCAGCTTACCACAACAGACCCAGAGGTCCTCCACCTCCTCCTCCACCTAGCGATACGAAAAACAAAGGCAAGGAAAAGGGAAGATGGATGATCTAAGTGGTAACCAAAGAGAAAATGCTACCATAGCAAAGAATGTTGAAACCTCGGACGAAAGAAGCACGCCGGGACAGAAGGAGTCGGTCTTACATTTGGAGTAGAAAATCCTGGAGCTGCAGGGTGAGCTTGAGCAGGTCTGAAATCTGGCAAACCTTTCCCTTACTCTAAATGTCCCTGACATCAACCAACAAAACACCACCACTCAGAACCAAATACCACCGCAAAACACATAAAACCAAAATCCACTACCCATAGCTCCGAATCCTCCTACAACGCACCAATATCACCATCCCGCACCTCCCCAAAACCTTAACCCACCACCAATGCAAATCCCTTGACAACTCCATCCTCACCCGACCCAATATACGCAAACCACCACTTATCACACTCCTCAAAACGCACCACAACTTACCCCGATCCCCCTCAAACTTCAATCATGCTCACCCATATATACCCAAGTTCCAGGAACTCATAAAGGCAACCCGATATACGTGGAAACCTTGCCCCATACCCCGCAACAAACCCTATACATACCTGAGCCAACAGAGAAGGACTTGCTCATTCAAAACATGGCAGAAGAACTCAAGAAACTGACAGGGAGAATCTAGAGTATTGAAGGTGGGAAGGGTGTTGAAGGTTTAAACTACAATGATTTGTGTATCCAGCCAGATGTAGAACTGCCGGAGGGTTAGAAACCCCCCATGTTTGAGATGTTTGACGGCATTGGTGATCCAATGGTGCATTTGAGAATCTACTACGACAGGCTTGTTGGAGTGGTTAAGAATGAACAAATCCGCATGAAACTATTCATGCGAAGTGTTACATAAGACGCATTATCTTGGTATATCAGTCAGAATCCGAAGAAGTGAGCGAATTGGGTGAGCATAGCATTAGACTTCATGGATAGATTAAGATTCAATAAAGAGAATGCGCCTGAAAGTTTCTATATTCAAAACCTCAACAAGAAGCTGACAAAAACCTTCCGCAAGTATGCTATTCGTTGGAGATCAGAGGTAGCCAAGGTGAGGCCACCACTTGAAGAAGAACAAACAAATAAGTTCTATGTCTGAGCTTAGGATCCACAACATTACAAAAGATTGATGGTTATCAAGAATCATTAGTTCTTAGACATCATCAAGTTAGGAGAAAGGATAGAAGAAGGAATCAGGAGTTAGATGGTGACCAATTTTGAGGAGCAGCAAGCCACAAACAAAGCCTTACAATTAGGAGGCATCTCGAAGAATAAAGAAGTGGGTGCCGTGACGGTAGCTCAGGGCCCTAAGTCTCCCTTTACACACCAAACGCCTCCACCCACATATCAACCCTCACCTCTAAATACCAATACCTTGCCACCACCTACGATACCTATAACACCCAGCCCGCATATTACCATTTACCTACACCTGCCCGCCAAAAATTACCCAAAGCCACGATCAAATTTTGACTGCAGAGCTCCCAGACAATACGCCCAATCGCTAAACCCATAGCCCAACTGTATGAGAGACTAAAGGCCGCTAGTTACGTCACCCATATTCCTGCTGTTGCTATTGAGAACCTTTCCCACTAGGTTAACCCCAAAAAAACTTGTGCCTATCACTCAGGCATGGAGGGTCACACCATCGAGGAATGCCGCATGTTGAAGGACAAGATTCAAACACAAATAGACAACAAAGTTATACAGGCAAAGGAAGCCGCACTAAATGTCCGTAATAACCCTCTCCTGGATCATAGGGGCGAGGGACTGAATGTGATAGAAACTGATGAGGAATGGAATCAGGAAGGATCCATCAACCTTATTCATGAGGGGGATTCTGCTAAAACCTCTCAGGTCACCCTCTCGCCAATTGTGGTGCAAACCCAGGCACCGTTTGAGGTTGAGGTAGGCACGCTTTTCACTGCAATAGTAGCTCCAACACCGTCTTACAATTCTGATGTCGTCCCATGGGATTATGTTGCGGAGGCAAGAAGAAAAGGAAAAGCCAAGATGGAAGAGACAGGTGCTGCGCAAGGTATGACTAGAACTGGCAGAGTTTACACACTTAAGAATCTTGGAGGAACATGCAAAGAAACTGTATCTAAGCCACCTATCGCTAAGATGGGCAGTGATGATCTTTGGAGGAAGGTACAGGTGAGGGAATACTCTGTTGTTGATCACCTAAACAAGACTCCCGCCCAGATATCCATATTGTCACTGTTGTATAATTCGCACACACACAAGAATGCCTTGATGAAAGTGTTAAGTGAAGTTTATGTACCCGCCGATATCACCTGTAGGGAGATGGCTAACATGGTTGGACAAGTGCTGGAGAGTCACATTGAGTCACAACAAAGCCTTGCACATCACTGTGCAATTTGAAGATAAGTTCATTGCCAGGGTCCTGATAGATAGAGGCTCGAGCCTGAACATATGCCCACTGACCACTCTAAAATGATTAGGTAAAGGCCTGCATGAGATATGGATGGGAAGCATGAATGTGAAAGTGTTCGATGGATCTCAGAGAGCCACTATCGGAAAAATCAACCTTGATCTACAAATGGGCCCGACCTAGTTTGATTTCGAATTCCAAGTGCTAGACATATCCGCCACCTACAACCTGTTATTGGGATGACCACGGATACATGTAACTGGGGCAATCTCTTCTACTCTGCATTGAGTGGAATCATCAAGAGGTGATCATTCATGGAGACGAAAGCAACCCTATCTACACCAACCAGACCATTGCAGTCATCGAAAATAGAAGGAAATTAGGAGGAGAAACAAACCAACGCATTGAACGGATAAATGCAATTGAGAAGGATTGATGGTGGAGCAATAATATAGAAAGCATATTGATATGGTCGGGATATGAACCAGGCAAGGGTCTTGGCCGAAAGATTCAGGGGATCACTGAACCCATACGACCAAAGTACCATGGCACAACCATTGGACTCGGATATGAATAAACAGTGCAAGAATACAAGGATTGGACACCACCGTGGAGCACTGATTATTATCAACTGGAACAAAACATTCCCCCCGATGCACCAGACATTTCGCCAGACTGACGTGATTTAGGGATCCGAGGAAGATGAGATTTTGGCCAGTATGAAGAAGCTATTTATAGACGCAGAAAATATGGAGTAAAATGCAATTTTAGAGGAAGAGGGGGAGGAAAATCTTACTATTCAAACAGTGGGAGAAGAAGCTCTTCTCAAAGAACTGGACAACTGCATCGTCCCGGGCTCGCTGAGTACCTGGGTAGCCTTGGAAGAATTAGCATGATTTTTTTTTTTTTGAGCATTTAAGATATTTTCAGTACTTTGTTTTGGAATAATTACCCGAGCCATCGAGTCGTACTTGTTGACAATTTTATGTTTTATTAATGTATTATTGCTTTTCATTTATTTTTTGTTATCTTTCTACATTCTTTTTAGCGTAATTATTACATATCTTGATGAACCTACGACTATGACATGTAGTGAGTCAATGCAACATATAGAAAGTGATTCAGAATATTTGGAAGATGATATAATACCTAAGCAAATTGTCAAAGATGTAGAGAATTTTGAGAACAAACCAAAGTCCAACTAGGAGGAAACTAAGGTAGTTAACTTAGGGGATTCTAAAACAGTCAAAGAAACTCGCAGAAGCATTCATCTATCACTATCAGAGAAGGAAGAGTATATCAAATTTCTAAAATAATATGAGGATATTTTCGCATGGTCCTACGATGACATGACTGGGTTAAGCACATCCATGGTAGCTCACAAGCTATCTACCAACCCCATGTGTCCGCGGGTAAAGCAAAAACTCAGAAAATTCAAGCCAAATATGAGTATGAAGTAAAGGAGGAGGTTACCCAGCAAATCAAAGCCAAGGTTCTTCAAGTGGTTAAGTACCCGACCTGGTTAGCCAACATTGTGCCGGTTCTAAAGAAGGATGGGAAAGTTAGGGTGTGTATTGACTATCGAGATTTGAACAGAGCAAGTCCGAAGGATGATTTCCTGCTGCCCAACATACACATATTGATCGACAACTGCGCCAAGCATGAACTCCAATCCTTTGTGGATTGCTTCGCAGGATACCACCAAATTTGGATGGACGAAGAGGACACTGAAAAGACAGTCTTTATCACATCATAGGGGATATATTGTTACAAAATGATGCCATTTGGTTTGCAGAATGCTGGGGACACCAACAGTTGGGCCATGATGACTCCTTTCCACAATATGATACACAAAGAGATACAGGTGTTCATGGATGATGTTATCAACAAATCGAAGAAAAGTTCAGATCACGTAGCAGACCTGAGGATGTTTTTCAACCGACTTCTAAAATACAATTTGAAGTTGAACCCTGCAAAATATACCTTCAGAGTCCCTGCTGGGAAGTTGTTGGGTTTCATCGTCAGCCGCTGTGGTATTGAGCAAGACCCGTCAAAAATCAAAGCTATTCAGGACTTGCCACCGCCAAAGAACAAGAAGGATATGATGAGTTTCCTGGGGATGCCTCAATTACATCAACCATTTTATAGCACAAACAACGATGATATGTGAGCCAATCTTCAAAATGCTAAGGAAAGATGCTGCGACGAGCTGTACTGAAGAATCTCAAAAGGCTTTCGATAAAATCAAGGAGTACTTATCCAAGCAACCCGTGTTGGTCCCGCCAAAGCCAGGAAGACCTTTGCCGATGTATCTGTCTGTGTTTAATGGAGCCTTTGGTTGCATTCTGGGGCAACATGATGAAATCGGGAGGAAAGAGCAGGCGATATATTATCTGAGTAAAAAGTTCACACCTTACGAGGCCCGGTACTCTTTGCTGGAGTGCACCTGTTGTGCTTTGACATGGATAGCCAAGAAGTTAAGACATTAATTCTGTGGGTACACTACATATCTCATATCGAGGATGAATCCACTAAAATACATCTTTCAGAAACCCATGCCTATAGGTAAATTAGCAAAATGGTATATATTTCTAAGTGAGTTCACATCATCTATGTGACTCAGAAGGCAGTCAAGGGGCAAGCATTGGCCGATCACTTAGCAAAAAACCCCGTAGACAGAGAATACGAACCACTGAAGACGTATTGTCCCGACGAGGAAGTGTCGTTTGTTGCCAAAGCATATGTTGGTTGGAGGATGTTTATTGATGGACCAGACAACTTCAAGGGAGTGGGCATTGGAGTTGTCTTGGTATCAGAAACCAGTCAACATTATCCGGTATCCGCAAAGCTCAGGTTCCCGTGCACTAGCAATATGTCATAATATGAGGCTTGGATCTTGGGACTCAGATTGGCCATCGACATGAATGTTCAGGAGTACTTGCTAGTGATCGGAGACCCTAACCTATTGATACACTAGGTACTAAGAGAATAGGAAACCAAGAACACTAAAATACTGGCATAGTTGTATTGTGTACAAGCGCTGATCAAGAGGTTCACAAAGATAGAATTCAAACATGTTCCAAGGATCCAAAATGAGTTCGCTGATGCATTGGATACCTTGTCTTCCATGATTCAACACTGGACAAGAATTTCATCGATCCTATCCCAATAAAGATTCGTAAGCAGCCAGCTTATTGTGCTTATGTGGAAGAAGAGTTTGGCGGCTGGCCCACCATTTGTTTCAGAGTGGAGGAATTCGTAATAGAAGAACTCCTGATTTGGGATTGCTGCTATGTGTCGATGCCAAGGAGGCATCTTGATTGCTGGAAGAAATACATGAGAACTTGTGGACCTCACAAGAACGATTTCATTTTGGCCAAGAAGATAATAAGAGCAGGGTATTTGTTGATGACAATAGAGACAGACTGCATCAAATATGTTCAAAAGAACCACCAATGGCTGGTACATGTTGATATGATACGAGTGCCACCCCACAAACTCAATGCAATGAGTTCACCCTGGCCTTTCTCTGCCTGGGGAACGGATGTCATCGGACCAATTGAAGCCACCGCTTCAAACAGACACAGGTTCATTTTGTTGGCTATTGATTACTTTACAAAATGGGTTGAAGCCGCTTCCTATAAGGCTGTGACTAAGAAGGTCGTAGCGGATTTCATCCGAGATCGTATTGTTTGTCGATTTGGAGTACTTGAGTCAATCAATACTGACAATGCCGCCAATATCAACAGAGATCTGATGAAAGCTATGTGTGAAACACTCAAGATCAAGTATCGAAATTCTACAGCATATAAGCCGCAGATGAATGGAGCTGTAGAAGCGCCCAACAAGAATATCAAGAAGATATTAAGAGAGATGGTGGACAACTACAAGCAATGGCATGAGAAGCTACCATTTGCCTTGCTCGGGTACCGCACAACCGTTCGTATGTCAACTGGACCCCCTATCTACTAGTCTATGGTACTGAAGCCGTTATACTCGCCGAGGTGGAGATTCCTCCCCTAAGAATCATACAAGAGGTCGAGCTTAGTGACGTAGAATGGATATGGGGCCGGTACGAACAACTGGCTCTCATTGATGGTAAGAGGGTGAAAGCAATGTGTCACGGTCAACTCTACCAGAATAGAATGGCAAGGGCTTTTAACAAAAATGTTAGATCGAGGCAATTGGTGTTGAAACAGATCTTCCCGCATCAGGACGAAGCAAAAGGAAAATTCTCACCCAACTGGCAAGGCCCTTACATTATTCACCGGGTACTGACGTGAGGAGCGCTCATACTTGCAGAATTGGATGGAGAAATATGGCCAAAGCCAATCAATTCAGATGCAGTCAAGAGATATTATGTTTAAGATTATATTTTCACTTTCTATTTGATGTAACCTGAACTACACTTGACCTGATTCCCGTTTAAGAGGGGATATGTGGGAAGCCCTGTGGGTTCGGTCACATCATAATAAAATATTCATTTCCCTCTATGGTCAGAAATTAGGCAAGATTTCGAGTTCGTCAATCTCATTATGTCAAGGTCGCCAAGACGTGCATTGCGGGAAGTATTTATTTAAGTTGGGGTAGAATTCTGAGTGAGGAGGTTGTAATGTCTCAAAGCGTGCCGCAGTCTTCGATTCGACAAAATTATTTGTTTTGTGCATCATCAAATATTTTGAACAACTGCATTTTTTTATCACAAATGCATATTTTTGGAAAATTTCATTTTTCTGTATTAGCCGGGTGTTATCAAGGGTGATTTGAACAAGGCAACAAGACAAAGAGCAAAGGCGAAATGAAGAATCAAAGGCACAAACCAATCTTTCCCCCAAAATTCACGATTTCTCTTTGGAAGTAGGCATAACAAACATGACAAACATGCCCGTAAATTCATAACAAGAATGTTATCATCACGGAAAGAAGTCACCAAGCGCAAATGCGTCAAGCTAAGACACTTTCATCTCTCATATTTAATTTTTGCCTTTCTCTGCATAGGGCTAAGAACTTCCCTCTTTTTCTGCATAGAGCTAAGCACTGCCCTCATTCTTTGCATGAGACTAAGCACTGTCTCTATTACATTGCATGAGGCTAAGCACTGCTTCCATTATTTCATAAGGCTAAGCACTACCTTCCTTTGCATGAGACTAAGCACTGTCTCCATTATATTGCATGAGGCTAAGCGTTGCCTTCATTATTACATAAGGCTAAGCACTGCCTTCCTTTGCATGAGACTAAGAAATATCTCAATTACATTGCATGAGGCTAAGCATTGCCTCCATCATTGC
The DNA here is from genome assembly GCA_002018475.1 of Nicotiana obtusifolia. NCBI lineage: Eukaryota > Viridiplantae > Streptophyta > Magnoliopsida > Solanales > Solanaceae > Nicotiana > Nicotiana obtusifolia. Next base: position 132,020 of record MCJB01009999.1, on the reverse strand, counting down.
ATAAGGCTAAGTACTGCCTTCCTTTGCATGAGACTAAGCACTGTCTCCATCACTTTGCATAGGGTTAAATGCGGCCTTTCGTTGCATAAGACGAAGCACCGTCTCCATTCTTTGCATGAGACTAAGAACTGCCTCCATTGTTACATAGGGCTAAGTACTGTCTCCATTATATTGCATGAGGCCAAGCATTGCCTTCATCATTGCATAAGGCTAAATGCTGCATTCCTCTGTATAGGGCTAAACACTACCCTCATTACATACAAGGCTAAGCGCTACCCTGTCTTGTTCTCGCGTACCACTAAGCATCAGCTGTTCCCTCTATCGAACGATCCATATCGCTACATTTTTGCATTTCATGGGTTGAAACATTGCCATATCGTCCGAAGGCGTCATAGCTCGAAGGCATCATTCTTATAGCGCGAAGATATCATGCCATGGCTTGAGGATCTCTTGAAACTGCAAATCATTATTCAAAGGCATCATGGTCCATAGGCACCATCTTCATTGCCCGAGGACACCATTTCATGGCATAGGAATCCATTATCATACACTATATGGCCTAGGACATCATGGTCTAAGGACATCATCCTCATCGTCCAAAGACAACCCTCATGGTCTGAAGGGAATTTGCATCATGTTAGTTTTCGCAATAACCCTATATATTTGCATGCATCGTGTTTTAAGTGTTGCAGGTAGCTTGGGAGGTAACCGTTCTACAAACAAGAGTAATTCTCGCTCCGATTTCCGTTCACAACGTTCACATACTTCGGTCATATCAAACATAACCAGTGATCAGCAATTGATTACCCTTTATCCCCTAACCGCTAAAATATTTGCCTTATACATCTGCAACGTTCAAATTGGCACTTATAGCTCCACCTGAAATTATTCGACACTATCACATCCAAAAGATCCTCTTTCGAAACACACAACCACTCTTATAACAATTCCATCGGTTTCGTTCGCCGTTGGATCCATAACTACACACGACATGATTCCTGTAATGTCAGGTATATGTAGGCAACTCAAGAACCAGGGTTTGGCTCCCATTTTTCAAAAACACCTAATCTCTATTCATTCAGACAAAATTAGTCATCATTTTCTTTATTCGACAATTCTTTCATCATTCCCAGGTAAAGAGGGGCAGCTATTGATAACCAATTTTTCCCTCATATTTCAGAACAATTATTTATACATTGAAAATATCATTTTACACTATTATCCAACTTACTGGGGTTATATAAATATTTTATGTAATTTTTCCATAATTTTAAGACTTTAAAATTAATTTTCTTGCATTTAAGTTTTTCAAATGTTTATTAATTACCCTTTTCAAATTACTTTATGATGACTTAATCATCCAAATTTATTATTTACATCTACATATATGCTTTACATTTGTATTTTTGAGCTATTATCACAATTTTTGCAATAATAGCCTATATTTTACAACTAATTGTATTTATTATTTTATTTAGGGCCGAAATAACTTTTTATATGTTTACAACCTTCATCTATTATTTGTAAGTACGTATTTGTTTAAATAGTATTTTTTATACTTATTTAGCTAATTTATAAATTTATTTTCTCTTAATTTTATTATTTTAAAATCTTGCCCAAGTGGTACCTAATTGTCGGACCAATTAAGGTCCAAACAAATGAGCCCAACCCCAACTGACCCCAGAAGCCCAAAACCAAGTGACCCAATAAGCCTGCCCATTTGTGACCATACCTTAACACCCTTTAATCTCGACCGTTGATCTCAAATGATCAACGACCATAATAAAACCCTCACTCTCCTTATATCCCTTACCCCAAACCCAAAAAACCATTTTCCTCACCCAGCCGCCTTTGCATTCTCTCATCTCTCCCCTGTCACACTAAACACTAGCTGCCTCCTCCCAAATCCCTCAAAATCTGGCTAAATTATGAAATCTTTCACGATCTGCTTACCTTTTCTACATTATCCTGTTATCACTCATAAGCTCGTGGTATTACTTAGTAATGGCCTGATTTTGGCATGTACTACCTCTCCGAATCAAGTGCAATCTTCCTCAACCTACAAGATTCATACGGAAATCCATCTGTATACACCCACAACAAGGTCGTACGGGTCCAATTCGCCAAGATTCATGGCTAAATTTGACTACCTGTCAAACTAGGGTTTGTTTGATTTTTACCTATTCTACTTTGGATTAGGCTATGCATGTGTTTTCTTTTTCTCTACTTAAATTTGATTGATTTTCTTTCCTTGTTTGTCTACTTAATCGACTACTACATAAACTCCCATTTCTCGTTCCCCTCTAAGGCTTAAGGACAATTACTTAGCTACTATTACTACCACTATTCTCCTACTCTCACTTATTCTATATTATTCTGAGACTTTGATTTTGGCCGGCTGAAAACCAAGGCCACCAGAATCTATTCGTTGACCTCCTCTAGTGCAAGCATTGCTCGGAGCCCACTTCGAAGCTCTTTTGAACTCTTAAGCAATGGGATTTGGGGTTTCACCGTTCTCCAACAATCGAAGCTATTCTTGAGATTTTGAGTTTCTCATTCTTTGTTTACTTTGTTTGCAACTGGTTAGTACTTTATACTCTCACATTTCTACTTCCTTCTGATTATGTTTATGTTATGAGCATTAGGTGTTACTTGGATTTTCTTGAGTTAATGTAATATCGATGTTATGCCACTTCGTGTACAAGCCAGTTTGTCTTAATGGCATCATGTAGTGTCAATAATTTCAACTCTATTCAAGTCTTCATTTTCGCATGGTTAGCTAAGTTGATTCGTGACATTTTCTTGGTTTGTAACTAAACCTGATTGATGTTTGTCGCACCTTATGTTGCTTTCTTGTACTAAAACTCCCAGAAAACTATGTCATTGCTCAGAATGGCTTTCTTCCTATTGAATCCCTTATGCATAACTTGATGTTTCTCTACGAATCATGTGAGAACACTGTCTAAATGCTTAGCCTAATATGTTCTCTCTTGACATTATTAGCCTTAGTGCATGCCCATTACAAGTGTCCAACTTGATTGATTTCTCACCTTCATATTTATCTGGTTACTTAAGGTCTGTTTCTTATCATGAATCCATGACTTAAAATCTCCTAGGGAACTAATACATGCCCATAACTCATTCGAATGTGTTTTTGCTATGTCTTTCATGTACAACCTGCTACTTCCCTGAAATCAACTTGTGATTACATGAATTCTATATGCCAATACAGTTACAATTCAGACTTATTTCTTTTCTTTGTGTTGTGTGCTCATTGACTGGTTAAGACTCCTAGGGTGAATCCTATATATGTCTAGCCTATTCTCCCTATGTTGACTAGAATAAGTCCCAGCCCTCTTCATGTGATGCCTGTTTGCCTTATTTATCTGAATCAGCTTCTTCTCATCTGCCATGAATGCTTACCTATTGGATTTAGAATCTTTATGCGGTGACTGGTATTTGCTTGAACATTTGACGTGTTAAGTTCTCAAGTTAGTTGGATCATTAGGCTCTCCTGTCAAAGTTTTCTTGTAAAGCTGTTTCACCCTTTGTTTGTTTTGATTATGGCTCTTCTGGGCTTCCATGTCAAGACTCTTATGTCTAATGTCCTACTAAGATTAGTTTGGAATCATGCCTACTTTGACCTTCTGTTTTTGTTGTCCTACAATGTTCAAACCTTTCATTGACAACTTGTTTCTGTCTATGCCATATGTGCCTGTAAGGGATTTTGTGTAAATTTACTCTTGTGTCTTTGAAATCCTTGCTCTCTGTTAGCTATAGTATTAAGGATAAAATTCCTAAGTCTTAAAGATTGTTTGGCTGGCTTAGTACCTAGCTGGTCATTTGTGTTGTTTTGGCTATTTGGTATTCCATGGGTAAGCAAAGAACTTGTCTTATGGTTTAGGCCTAGCTGTTGGGCCAGTTTGGTACTCAGAATTAAAGCATATTAATAGCCACCTGGAGCGTGGGCCTATTCATCACCTAAGGCTCTAGGCTTAGTTGAAGGCCAAGAAGCAGCCCTGGGTATCCTGTATTTGATGTATTTGGTCATGTAGTCGCTTTATTAAGCCTGTAATGGTTTCATTATTCTATTTGGGCCTGTAGTATCTTCTAATAACAAATTATGGGGAATTTAGTGAAAGGGGACTAGGATACTTTAAGTTTCATATAAAAGAGTAGAGAACATGTCTATAGGGTCTATGTACTCTATTTGCTGTTTTGGTTTAGCGTACTTTATTTCTATACACCCATAGGAATCATGATTCTAGGTATCACACACGCTTGACTCAAGCTGTCTAATACTGGTACACCATTCAAAGCATGTTAGTTTTAAATATTTGCTTCCATGTATACTACTGTGCAAACCTAGACATCATGCCTACAGGATGTATTAACTCGTGCCTTGTTAATCTAGATATCATGTTTATAGGGCTCCAACTAATCAATCAATCAGTCGCCTCTATTTGTTTAGTACACTGCTCACCTATATATCATGATTATAGGATCTTAATCAACTAATCATTTATTTTATTGCTTCATTCTATTGACACACTTAGACGACATACCTATAGGGATAAAGTACTATAAAATCGATTCCAATTGTCAACTTTTAGAAATCCTGCCTATAGGATGCTGTTACTCATCTTAGACAGCATGTCTATAAATCAGACGTTGTTAACCCTGAGCTTTCGAACAGTCTTACAACCTCATTGCGCGAACAATGTAGATATCATGCCTATAGGTTTGAAATACCTTTAATCGGCAAATTCGTTAATCTAGAGCAGCAACGGTGCCTGTACAATATTGAAAATCATCATATAGTAACCATGCATGTAGGATTTAACGACTCAAACGCGTCATGAATGTCTACTGCCTAAATCTGCCTGCGTGCATATGCTGCTTATGTGTGGAGGCGAACTTTTGTCATCTTTATGTAAAGTCCTACATGTTTTAAATGCGCGCCTAGTTTTATCATTTTGAGCATCCTAAGTAAAGTCTAGAACCTCCCAACAGTAGGTCCAAAGCCTCCTCGACCATCGGAATGGGACGGGTAGTGCACGCATAGGACGCGACCTAGAATTGAATTAGAGCGCTTTTAAGTAAACAACTATTACATAGTAATCGGGTAGGTGGAGATAATAGTCTGTGCCTGCTGAATAATATGAGCAACCCCTACCCGAAGCGAGTTGCGAAGGATTATTTATATTGTATGGGGTGATCCTTTAGGCTAAAATACTTAGGACTCCCCTCCCCTTTATATGTTTGCTATTCACACTTAGTCATCAAATACAGACCAACTCGGTTGTATCCTTATAACCTCTAAGACTTGTACTGATTATAGTCTAATCCTTGTGTTGCGTTCTTTACACTTACTTATGTTAAATTTCATGTCTTTCCTCACTTACACGATCACCAAGCTTAATTATAATAATCGACGTAGCGTAAACTTTGGCTGGAACCCACAATTGTGGACCTCGAAGAGTGCCTAACACCTTCTCTTTGAGGTAATTTGAGCCCTTACCCGATCTTTGGTGACACGGACTAGTTAACACAAAGTTATTTGTTAAAGTCATTAGGTGGCGACTTTTCTCTTTTAATACCCGTTTAAAAGAGTTGTCACATGTCGAAATCCGCTTTCGCGAGAAAAAGGGGCGCGACACCAACAAGTCCCAAAACATAACATGGACCTATGCAAGGCGTCAAATTACACATAACAACATCAAAAGTACGTATCGTACCTCAATTCAAGCTTAACATACTATTTCAAATTTCCAAGGTCCAAACTTATGCCGAACACGTCTAAACAACTCGGGATCACCCAAAATTTTGCAAATAAGTTCCAAATGAGATAATGAAATTATTGTAACTTCCGGAACAACAATCCAAACAAGATAACATCGAAGTCAACTCTCAGACAAACCTATGGACTTTCCAAACCTTAATATTGCCAACTTTGGCCAATTAAAGCCAAAACCTTTTTGAAGCGTACAAATGCAAATCCGAGCATATGCTCAAGTCTAAATCACCATCCGGACCTAACAGAATCATAGAAACTCCAATCCAAGGTCAGATATACAAAAGCCAAACTTGGTCAACTCTTCTAACTTAAAGCTTCCAAATTAAAAATCATTCTTCCAAATTAATTCAGAACCAGTCAAAAAATCAAAACCAACAATACTCGCTAGCCGTAATACGCCATATGAAATTACTCATGACCTTAAACTACGAACTGAATCCAAATGCTCAAAACGATTGATCGGGTCGTTATAGGCCTTCTTGCTGCACTGGACCACCGCAATAACGAGGGCAATACTTTCTCACATGTCCTAACTCCCCACACTCATAGCAACCTCGAACTAGGAATGACTACAGGGTCAGAATTTGACCTCATGAACCAGAATAACCTGTAAGGCTCCGTCAAATTGCACCTAGAACCCTGGGTTTCGTGGTGCTGAGGTAGGCTAATGTATTTGAGGATTGTAGGCAGTACAAACTTTTTGGGTCCTGCAACGCATCACAGAGTTTGTAGAAGAATATATAGAAAATGAAAATTCTGTGGTCTATTATACCATAGCAGATCTGTTCCGCTGACCACGAGATTACCACAGAATTAATCAGAAGCAACTCAATTTTGAAAATCATTTTTGTGGTTATTCTGCTGGCCACATTACCATTCTGCTACTGCAAAATTGCATCGTGGAATGGACCAAACCCTACCCAGAAATTGAAAATTATTTTTTGGCCATTCAACTACTGCAAAATTGCATCGCGAAATTGACATACCATTTTGCGGCCATTCTACTTGCCACATATCTATTCTACCGGCCACATATCTATTCTACCAGCCACATATCTATTTTGCTGGCCACATATCTGTTCTGCTACCCTGGAATTGCGCCACATAATTTACATTGGGAGTTATTTTTGAAAATTTTCTAACCCGACCCAATTTTAATAAAAAGACATAAGGGGGTCATTTGGGAGTAAGACATATGATGTTTTAGAGAGAGGAAAGGGATTTAGAGAGAGAAGGACACCAACATCTTCATGCTTCAAATTCTTGCTCAAGCTTTGGGGATTCAAGGGAGAAATCCACAAGATCTTCATCTAAGAGATAAGGTTCTACTCCCTAGCCCTAAATTTCGGGATTTGGATAGAAAGTAGGTAATGAGAAGTATGATTCTTAGGCGCGGGAGTTTGTTTTTGTGCATGAATGTACTCATAAGGGTGGTGGTTGTTGAACTAAAATGAGTAAAATGATTTGTTGTGGGATGAAGCAATCCACCATAAGAAGAACCTTGAGATCATAATGCCCACCTAGTGTTTGATAAAATGCTCAAATGAGCAGAATCCATGAACCTCTTCCTAATTATGGTTCAACTTTTGTTATGTCTCCAAATAGATTGAGGTTACTAGGATTTCCGAAATAGTGTAGTAACTTAAGGAAAGCTTATGCAAGGTATGTTGGCTAAAACTTCTCTCTTAGAAATGAATTCCATGATGTTCCCGTAAGTTTCAAGTATGGTTGGCCCAGGTTCCTAATTTTCCATGTTTCGAGTTGTTCATATTAAATTTGATTATCCCGAGTAAGCAAAGTGTCAAAAGATGTATGTACTCAAAGCGTGTTCCAATTACTCCTATCTCATCATGATCTCCTTCGGTTGGTTTATGTGTTAAAGGGTGGTAACTTGAATTCATTTTCAATTGAAAGTCTGTTATGCTTAACATGGAAAGAATACTCAATGTGCCTAAAAATCCTATTGCTCATATATATACTTAAGGCCTTGACTTCAGATGCTCTCATTGTTAATAATCTATAAAAATTCTTGAAAGTAAACAAAGTGAGTGGGGTTATAAAGTGTGGCTACTGTGCCAAGAATGAAAGTTATACTTGTTGCCAATGGTGCCAATGAAATGAAACAGGCGTGAAATATTATAAAATAAGCCTCGACTCAACTGTTTTAACTTGACTCCGGAAATTGATTTGCCTAAAAGCTTATATACTCAAGTCCTGCTCAAATGTGGTTGTTATAAACTAATAATTATGATTTGAACCACTATTTCAGTTATAAATCACCATGCTCTCTTTTATAAGCCTTTCCAATGTGATTTGAGTTCTTACATACTCATGAGTTGAAATTGTGTATTGCCATTTTGGGAAAAAGTATTTCAAGAATAAGTGGTATATCACTCGTTTATGATTTTAATTCGTGCTTCAATTGTAGTCATTTTGCTCCATTATTTGTAAAGGAATATATTATTTTCAAACCCTTCATTACTAATGAACCTAAAGTTGTGATTTCCAAAATATTCTATATGTTGATATTCGCGATGATGATCCTTGAAAGTAAAGAAATGAAAGTGTGGAATATGAGATACGGCCACTGTGCCATGGATGAAGAATCATATGTATGGCCAAGAGAGCCAATGAAATAATTATGTTGTAAGTGGTTAAAAGTACCTACGAAGCTATATATGGTGTGAAAGGTTATCAGGTGAATGTATTTGTAATTATGTTTGCTTTGTATGCAAAACAAAAATGTTTCTGGGAGTATCGTTAGTCACACGAAAGGGTAGGTTAAACCAACCTAACCCCGAAACTAAACGTGCCGGTGTAGGATTGATTGAGGGGTAAATCTACATATTGATGTGATGGAATTATTCTCCTTAATTTGGATGAGACTGATGTGATGAGATTATTCCCCTTATTTGGGATGAGATGATTGCTAGCGGAATGAGATGTCGACCCACATGGCATTATGGTGAGACGACATAGACGATCTGGCTGAGATCGAATGCCATGTCGCACACATGGTGGTGTTGCGATTGTGATTGGATATCTCTGGTGAGACGGCTTAGCCGATGGGGCCGAGATCGGACTCCGTGCTAAAAGTACGGTGGTATTGTGATTGGATGTCTCTGATAAGACGGCTTGGCCAATCGGGCCGAGATCAGACTCCGTGCTAAAAGTATGATGGCTTTGTGATTGGATTTCTCTAATGAGACGGCTTAGCTGATGTGGCTGAGATTGGGCTCCGCGCTAAAAGTACAGTGGCGTTGTGATTGAATGTCTCTAATGAGACAGTTTAGCTAATCGGGCTAAGATCAGACTCCGTGATAAAAACACGATGGTGTATCGGTACTAGAGATCTCCCAACTAAAAAAATTAAAGATATTTACTTGGAAAGAAAAGTTATCTCCTTCTTAACTTGATGATTTTATATTGTTTGAGGCTCTCATTGATCTTATGTTGTTTCTTCTTGTACTATTACTCAATTCTTTGAGAGGGTGTTTAGTCTTACATACTAGTGCTATTCCATATGTACTAACGTCCCTTTTGCCCGGGGTTCTGCATCTTTAATGGATGCAGGTGGTTTGTCAGCAGGCAACTTTTGTCGTCGTTAGCAGTTACTCTCTATTCAGCAGGTTTTGGTGAGCCCTACTCTGTTCCTGGCCTGATGTCACTTGATGTTGTACTTTATGTTTTGAGGTATTGCTAGGGCCTTGCCGCTGGCACTTTCATACTGCTCTTCGGTTGTACTTAGAGACTCCGTAGACATAGTGTGGGTTGTACATTGGTATTGGGAAAGTCAAAATTTGAAATATTATATTTGTACCACATGTTCCACTTTAAACTATGAATGGGTAATATATTTTTGGAATTATAAAATAAGCTACTAATGGTAGTGGAATTGATGTTGGTTATGAAATCCTTTCAATGTATAAATAATGGAATACATCTCCACACTTTTCATGGGCAAGGTCGGGTATAAATTATCTACAAGGCTTGCTTGACCGGGTTATCTCAGTTGAACGCCGGTCGCGCTCTACGAGGTCGGGGCATGACATAACTGTTGGAAAAGCCTGATACTGACAAACCTTGAACTGATAGAGTGCGATAAGAGGTCTGAGCTAGGAGTGCACTGAACGAAGACTGTACTGAAACTCTTTGGCTAGGTGGTGGCAAATGATAAACTGATCTGCTAGAGTGGCCCTCATAAACCGACCTTGCCTCCAGACGAGGCACCATTGAATCCTCAAAAATGATGAGTCCTCTTTCCAAAAGGCCATCTCCCTAAACTGACCTTTGATGCGCTCGATCCTCGTGACGACTCCACAACACGAGTAAAAGGAATATCATCCTTGATCTCTCAGGCCATCTGTAGCATGATACCATATGTAAGGCCATCTATAAACCTTTGCACCCTCTCCCTCTAAATAGGGATCAGAATAGATACATAGTGTGATAAATCCACAAATCTGGTCTCATATTGAGTAATGGTCATGTTACCTTACTGAAGATGCTCAAACTGACTGCGGAATTCTCCTCTCTGAGTGAAGGGAATGAACTTCTCTAAGAACAGCTGTGAGACCTGGGCCCAAGTGAGAGAAGGTGAACCTGCTGGTCTACCCTGAACATACACCTGCCACCACCTCTTAGCAGCACCATACATTTGAAACACTGTGAAATCAACTCCATTGGACTGCACTATACCCATGCTACGCAATATCTCATGGCAACGATATAAGAAATCTTGGGCGTCCTCAGAAGGTGTACCACCAAAGCAAGGAAGAAACAACTTGGTGAATTTGTCCAACCTCTTCAGCCACTCAGCTGACATCGTGGGTCTCTTTCTGGGTTGTGTAACAACAACAGGCTGAACTGTCCCAATTGGAAGAATTGTTGGGGTCCGATACCCGTGAGCCATCTGCTCCGGAGTGTGGGTAGTGGGAGTCAGGGCTCCTCCCCGGGCTTGAGGTATGATTGATGCTACAAGAACTATACTAGCCCGGGCCACAATCTCCATAAGACTAACCAAGCAAACTAGGGCGTCCTGTAGTAGTGGGGTCACAAGGAACCCCTATAGGACCTGAGCTGGTCGTACTAGCTCGGTCGGAACAGGGATCTCCTCCTCCTGCTCTATCTGAGGCTCAACATCAGGTGTTGTTGTGGGTGCTCTAGGCTGAGCTCTGCCTCTACCTCTGGCTCTACCTTAACCGTGGCCTCTACCCCTAGTAATGGCTGCAGTCTGGGGCTCCAGCTCCTGATTAGCTCGGAGGCCGTATGCATCCTTACCATATGTGAGAGAATAAAAATGATTCAAACTTCAGAATTAACAAATCCGCACGACTAAGAATAGAAGAAAGTGAAGTTTCCTAACAGTTCAGTAACCTCAAAGATAAATATAGACGTTTCCGTACCGATCCATTAGACTCTACTAAACTTGTTCATGACTCGAGAGACCTAGGCAACCTAGTGCTCTCATACCAACTTGTCACGACCCAAACATCCACCGGAGCTGTGACGACGTCTAACACCGCTTTCTAGACAAGCCAACAATTAAACAATATAAATAATTACAATAATTGGACTAAATAATCTCAAAAACGGGATAATCATAAACATATCTGAAATAACACCGATAGCGTAGCTACAACCATCCCATGATATGATAGCATTGATTATATGAACACTAGAGAATCCAAAATACAGAGTCAACTCCTCAATACAAACTTGTCTGAATGATAGAACATTGATAACAAAAATAAAAAAGGAGAATTTCAAGATCTGCGAATGACATAGGAGCTACCTCATTGTCTCCACAAAATGGAACCGGTGTTAACTCTAGCAATCACCATGCCCAGCAGTACCTGGACCAGCACATAAAGTGCAAAGTATAATATGAGTACAACCGACCCCATGTACTCGATAAGTAACAAATATAACCTCGGGCTGAAAGCAGTGACGTGCTCGAAAGAATTTCAGTCTCAAATATAAATAATCAATAATAATACATGATATAATGAAGATAGTATCTTAAACACTCAAGAGATATCATGTTCAACTCGTTCACTAATGCAAATGATTAGACATGCTTTTCAGGTACAACAGTCAAAGCCCAATCTTACTACCGACTATGATTTCTATAGTTTCAACAAGAGATAAGATATTTCAATTACCATCTAGCATGAGGAAGATACATCTCTGTGCCTACATGTCAAATATACATGTCAAGTCAATAGTATCACAATAAATCCATCATGTATACTCACACTCAGCACGCTCACGGTGCCTGGCACAAACGCCCCTCCACATCACACACACAACCACACTCAGCACTGTATGAGTGCCTGGCACAAATTCCACTCACCAAAGCATATACATAACACTGTACATGCGCTCACTGTAAATACCAGACTTCGGAAGTGTGGATCCTTTCCCAACCACTGGTCAAATATAAGCCAACAATCAATATAATTGTTGCAGGATGCAACCCGATCCAAATATCAATCAGTTGCGGCGTATAACCCGATCCACTATAAATCACAATACGACTCTATGGCCCACATCAATCATCAACCGCTCAAGTCTCGTAGAACTCAGCTCAAATTGTATCACATAAAAAAGGCATCAACAACATGTGACATGGCATACAAATAATGTACAAAGACCGAGATATAGCATGCAGATGAAAAATTATGATTGAGAATGTAATTATAATCAAGGAAAACAACTCAAAATAGCAGTAATGGCCCTAACATGTCTTAACAGGTAAGCACATAGCCTAGACATGATCCCTCGCATGATTAACAACTTAAGTAGTCATACAAGTAGAGAAAAAAACATGAAATAACGAGGCATGATAGAAAACAAGTCTCATAGTAGCCTAAAGTCTACTCAGATAATTACCCTCAAACCAAGTTTAGATATGTTACTTACATCAAAGCGTGTGAATCAATACTTTAAAAATTTCTTCCCACGCGAATCAACCTTAGAGTGACTCGAATCTTGCCATAGCAACTTAATATCATCACTAAAAGCCTTGGGAAACAACCTCAAACAATAAAGATATGGTCTTGAATCAATTGTGCAAAGTCAACCCAAAACGTCAACCCCGGACCAGTACCCTGGAACCTGACAAAACTCACAATTTCTGAACACCCATTCCAATACGAGTCTAGATATATGTGTTCCATCCAAATCCGACCTCAAATCGACCATCAAATCATCAATGTTTACTTTAGAAATGTTTTTACCATAACACTAATTTCTTCATTAAGATTCATGAATTAAACACTAAAATCAAGGTTAGAATTATGAATAATAAATAAATCCGAGTAAAAATTACTTACCTCAATCCAAATCGTGAAATCTCCTCAAAAATCGCCCAAATCCGAGCTCCCTAGCTCAAAATATGTTTAAATTACCAAAAACCTCGAAATAGAGTATATTTAAAGGTCTACCCAGGCATACCCTTCGCGAACGCGGCACGTGCCCCGCATTCCCCAAGCACAAGATGATTATTGACTCCCATAACCCTTCTCGTTCACGTCCATACATGCGCGAACACGAAGAAGAACTGACCCAACCCTACGCGAATGCGGCCCTGACCTCGCATATGAGTAAAGCCAAATGCTCCCAGCTCCCAGCTGCTTCGTGAACAAGACGCCCAACCGCGAACGTGATGAAGGGTGACTGCCCAGCTCATAATAACCTTCCACGAACGTGACTTCCCTGTTGCGATTGCAATTAAGAAAACCAGAAACCAGCAAAGCAGTCCAAAACAAGGGAAAAATTATCTGAAACTCATACGAGGACCCCGGGACCCTGTCCAATTACACCAACCAATCGTAAAATATAATACGAACCTACTCGAGGCCTCAAATCACAAAATAACATCAAAGCCATAAATCACACCTCAATTCAAGATTAAGTGTGATTTTGCACACAAGTCTGTATGACCTCATATTTTGCACACAAGTCCCAAATGAAACAACAGACCTATTCCAGCTCCCAAAACTGAAATCCGAACCCAATATCATCAAAGTCCGCTCATGGTCAAACCTATGAACCTTCCAAACTTTCAACTTTTCAACTTTCACCTAAAAACACCAAATCAACCTACGAGCCTCCAAATCCAAATCCGTACATACACCTAATTCCAAAATCACCATATGAACCTATTGGAGCTATCAAAATACCATTCTTGAGTCGTCTACACAAAACTCAAACTCCGGTCAACTCTTATAACTTGAGTCTCCAAAAAAGGGACTAAGTGTCCCAATTCAATCCAAAACTCCCCCGAAACCAAACCAACCAATCCCGCAAGTCTGGTAACCACAAATACATATATTTAATGCATCAAATAGGGAAAACATAGATAAAATATTCAAAATGACCGGCCGGGTCGTTGAGTGAAATCGGCTTGAGAATATTTAGATCCTCGTATATTCTCGTACTTTTTTTAGGGACTTGGTTATCGCATGCTAATTTTTGGGACAATAGTTCCTAACCTTTATCTTTGGCAAAAACACTATTACTGTGTTAATTTTCCAAAACAGATCTCCGAAAAAAGAACATATTTTCATGGATTAAAGAACTCAGGTATATATGAATTGTATAACACAGACGTGACTCAGAAACAACTTTAGAATTATATTTTAGTCTCTGGATGCAGAGTAGTACGATATGCAACACCTCAATGTGAACGAGTGCAGAATTAGAATAATTATGCTACGATTTTCTTAGAAAGAATTGTGTATATAAATCAAAGTGATAGTTGTGTATGAACTCGCATTAGCGGCTGAACACTACATCTGCCACAAACGCGTACGAAGTGAAAAACACATCTGATGCACATACCCTGTAAATCTAGGGCCATAGAAAATGTGAAAAAATTATGTTAGCAAGGATGCAGCAACAAATTTTCTCGATTAAACTTACAAGAAAAAACATCATATTCATCATGTAAATAACTCAACATAACCCGGGCATGAGAGCATGAAATGATCAGCTCCTACGAGGCTCTATTCTAATAGGGGATATATTTGTGATAAGTATGAGCAGTGTCACGAAATATGCATTCTGAGGTATCCTAACCATGGCTAAGTGGATCCCAAGGGGAAAGAAATTACATTGACTCAGTGTATACATTAAATCTTTAATAAGTATCTTATAACTAAGTGATAAATTGATGTATTCAATGGTAGTCAAGTGATGTAATAA
Organism: Nicotiana obtusifolia; assembly: GCA_002018475.1. Classification (NCBI taxonomy): domain Eukaryota; kingdom Viridiplantae; phylum Streptophyta; class Magnoliopsida; order Solanales; family Solanaceae; genus Nicotiana; species Nicotiana obtusifolia. Next base: position 117,013 of record MCJB01009999.1, on the reverse strand, counting down.
TGCATATTATTCAATCTCACAGAGAACTAAGGCTTAATTACAACTGTTCAACATCACTAAAAATAAGTTCAAATAATTTTTAAATTATAAAGATTGTATTTTTATTTAAACTAATTAACTAACAACTATTAAAGCAATAAAACTATCAACTAAAGAGAATGTATTGACTTCAAGATTAAGGAGTCATAGAGTTAAGACTTTCCCAATTGTCTGATTCCTTCTCGCAACGTTTTTTATAATCTCGCCGATTTATTCTCTATTGATTGTGAGCACTCAACTTACCGCAATTTCTCTTTAAGCAATCATGATAATTTATCAGACATTTTCTCTCAAACTATTCTAGCTGGCATTTTCTTGTAGCTCACTATGATTAGTCTAAAGCTTCGTTATCTCCACTTCCACTTTAAACCCACAATATTAATCTCTCATATACCTAGGAGTGACACTATTCAATAACAATTTAAATATATATTCTTCTCTAGTAACACATAATAGATAAGCACCGTTAATTGAGAGTTCTTCAATTAATTAAAATAAGCAAGTTATTCAACAAGCAAAAGATTTCAAAGGCTCAATTATAATAAAAATTAAAATATATTAAAATTCATCCAACAAAAGGTGATATCAAAACCCTAAATAAGACTATTAGCTACTCATAATAGTAAGTAGAAATACAATACTACTAAAATTGTCACGACCCCAATTTCTCTCCGTAAAATATCGTGATGCACCTAGTCTCTAAGTTTAGGTGAGCCGATTGCAATAACAATTAAGCCAATTTTTAAAAATGATAATTTGAAAGAATGTTTAATTAAGCCAATTTGAATATAAGCGGAATAACCCTACGCGACAATAATCAATATAATCTTCCCAAGACTAGTGACACAACGTCACGAACTCTAACTGAATACATGAAAAGATCTCAGAGATTGAAATACAATACTGTTCAAATACAAGCTGACAACACAAAGAAATGAAAGAACTCCAAGGGACTGCGATGACCAAGCAGCTCTACCTTGAATCCTTGTAACCAATATGCTAAATCTGCCTGAGTCTGATATCTCTAGTACCTGGCTCTGTAAAACAAATGTGCAGAACTGTAGTATGAGTACACCACAGTCAGCATCCAGTAAGCATCCAGACTAACCTTGGTGGAGTAGTGACGAGGTACAGTCAAGACACTCACTAGACAAAATAACCTGTGCAATATAGCAGTATAAAGCTAATAATGGAAAGCAGAAATCAGTAAATGGCAACGAAGTCAACATGTGCATATAGGCAGTAAAGCAATAAAAAAATACCGGGAAAATATCATTTAAAACCAAATAAGGAATACAAAGGACAAACAATTATCAAGCCGTCTAACACAAGTTTCACAACGAAATCACTCTGTGATACCTCATATCATAGTTACAAGTCCCGGGTCTCATCCTGCCATCATATACTCATGGCACCTCGTGCCCACATCTCAAAATCACAACTGCACGGTAAACTCACGTGCCAAAATCACAATCTGCCTGGCAATTGTCACAGACTCACAGTCAAAATCTGGCTGTCATGATCACAGGCTCACAATCACAATCCGCCCACATGATCACAGGCTCAGCATCACAAAACGCCCGGCATAATCACAGGCTCACAATCACAATTTGTCCGGTATAATCAGCGGCTCAACGGCAGCATGAAAACGGATAATATCATAATACATGGGTATGATCAATAAATGTCAGGTTTTGTACTCATGAGCTAGTATAAGTGGTATGCTACAGTATATGCTTGTGCAAGTGTATTGATGCAGCCCAAATCAATAAGTAATAACAAGGACATCGAATAGCTCATCGAAACAGCAAGACAAGTCACGCAAAGGGTATAAAAAACACGATGAAAGCCACACCATCACACGAAATTCACCAACACAATGTCTCCAAATCATCACACATCATCCCTGACATTTGCTACCCTTATCTCTCCGATAGCCACCCCTAATCACTCCGTATAATATCCACCCGTATTACTCTTCCCTGACATTATCATTAGCCACCCTTATTTGTCCTATAGCCACGCATATCACTCCGTATAATAGCCACCTGTACTACTCCGCATAATAGCCACCCTTATCACTCCGCCCGGAAAATAACACAATAACCACCCGTATCGTTTCGTACATTCAACAATAGTGAGATGACATCCTTTTTCCTCGTATAGTAACAACAATGAAATTCCACCCTTATACTCCGCATTTCAACAACCCAATCACATAACAATTCACGTGTAATATCATCAGAACAACACAACCTAATCAACTCATATCACAAGTGCCCGTAGCCTGCAACTTTCAAAAGAATCAATGATATAATTGATTTCATAACAATTAGCCGACGACTCAACAAAACGTGTATCGAATCTAAATAACAACAACATGAACGAAAAAGTAATTAATCGAAGAGCAACACCTCTTTTAAACACAACTTCGGGCAAAATAGATTAGTGCCTTTCGATAACTTCAATTCCAATTAATTGTTTAATAATAAACTCAATAGTGAAAGTATCTCCGTGAAATGGCAACTCAACGATAAAAAAAATCACGTAATGGTAAAAGTGGTAACAACTCCAAATAAAGCATATAAGAGTAACTCGACAAGTAAAGAATGTGACATGTAACGACAACTTAAAGTAAGGCATGTGATAGTAGACATGATGAATAAAGGATATAACACGTCCTAGTAGTTCCAAATAAGTACATAAGAGATGTCTAAGAGTCTAGACTGGTAGATTGTTTACATAGAAGCTCGAGTACGTACTCGTCACCTCGCGTACATGGCTTTCACATCACACAAATAGCACAAAGGACCCAAATCCTAAGGGCTAATTCCCCCACAAAAAGTTAGGAAAGATACTTATCTCTTCGAAGCTAAACCGATACTTTAAAATGACCTTCTCGAGTGAAACAACCTTCCGACGGCTCAAATCTAGCCAAAAATCATTTCATAACATTAAAAAACTCATAGGAACCACTTCTGGATAATAAGACTTCGGTCTTTTAATTAAATCAAAAAAGTCAACCCAAAAACCCTAGGCCCGCACCTCGAAACCAGATAAAATTTACAAAATCCGAACACCCATTCCGATACGAGTCCAACCATACCAAAATTATCAAATTCCGATATCGAATCGCCTTTGAAATCCTCAATTTACATTTTGAAAGATATTACGAAATTTCCCATTTTCTCCCGTTCAATTCACTAATTTAATGATATAAATGAGTGTGGAATCCTGAAGTATAATCAATTTCAGATAAACAACACTAACCCAAATCAAACTCGTGATGAACACCTCTAAAACCACCCAAAACCGACGGTTCCAACTCAAAAGAAATGGTAAAAATGACTAACCCTCGTCTTTGCTTCTGTGGACACCACAAGACAGCTGACCTCTCGCACCTGTGGACACTGTTCCGCTCTTGCGCAACCGCAAGTGCGAGGCTAAAATCCGCATATGCGCAAATCCTCGCTTCCGCGCTCCAAGTTGCTGCATCTGTGATGTCGCAGGTGCGCATAAATGCCCGCTTCTACGACCTCACGCCCAACCTACCAATTCCGCTTCTACGCCTTCGTCTTCGCACCTGTGCCCAGTGTTCTGCAGGTGCGACCACACCTGAACTCTGCCAACCAGCCTTAGCCAAAAATGATCCAAACGATCCGAACCTCGTCCGAATCTAATCCGAGCCACTCGGGACTCCGTCCGAATATACCAACAAGTCCTATAACATAGTATAGACCTACTCGAAGCCTCAAATCATATAAAACAACGTCGAAACTATGAATCGCACCTCGAATCGAACTTATGAATTTTCAAATCTTCCAACTTCCAAAACTCATGCCGAAACATATCAAATCAACCCGGAATGAACATAAATTTTGCACAAAAGTCCCAAACGACATAACGAAGCTATTCCAATTCCCGAAACCAAAATCCAAACCCGATATCATCAAAGACAAGTATGGGTCAAACTTATGATCATTTTAAGCCTTCAAATTTCTAACATTCGCCAATTAGTGATGAAACCTTCTAGGAATATCCAATTGCAAGTCCGAGCACACGCTAAAGTCCAAAATTGCCATACGAACCTACTAGAACCATCAAAATACTATTTTGGAGTCATATCTTTCTTTCTACCATACTATTTATTAGTTAGATTGTAGTTATAAAGTTGTCCCCTGGAATAAAATAAAGATAGAGGCTGCATTTGATATGGATCTATAAATCAATCTACAATATTATCTTGATATATGTGAATATCAATTACATATATGGGATTGACATAGCATCCAACTCCATTTATTTGCTATATCTATTTGTTCAGATCAATCTGAATTACTCTTATGTGTTATAGTTTGAATTACTAGATTTTGGATTTCCAATCTGAATCTCGGTATCTATTGAAAGAATCAAATCAATGAAGGAAAAGCGATACATATAGGCAGATTCAAAAAATCATGTAGTAATCTTTTTTTTTAACATTCCCAAGAAGTAATTGAGTAAACGATTGACAGTAGTTCCACGGGCATCGAAAAGGAAGAGTAAACCTCACCGATTTTTAACGCCTGAACCATGATATGAAATAAGTCGATAAAGCATAAATCCAATTTCAAAAATTCGAAAGCGGTAAATGCGCAATATCTGACACACCTGAAGATCTTATTCTGCATAGTATCGTCTACACAAAAGCCAAACTCGGTCAACTCTTTTCACTTAAGCTTCTAAAAAAGAATTATTCTTCCAAATCAATCCCAAATTATTCGAAATCCAAACTTGGCCACACATGCAATTCATAATACATAATACGAAGCTGCTCGAGACCTTAAGCCACCTAACAGAACACGAATTCTCAAAATTATCGGTCAGGTCATTACATTCTCCCCCTCATAAATAAACGTTCATCCTCAAACGTGCCAAGAACCATTCCGAAGACATCAAACCATTGAGTGTACTCACCATACATATACTTGTGGGTGATCCCACGTCACCCCAATCCACATGAGCTCAACAACACCATCTCAATTGAAGATTATTTCTCCCATCCACACTGATAAACCTTAGAACCAAATTTTTCACCATCCGATCCTTTCCAAAAGACCTGATTCCCACATCAACAAACTGTATCAGCCTCAACCACCTGTAACAACTCGTACCTACACCCACCAAGTACAAACACATGACATAAAACACTACACATATGTCCATAACAACATATCTGATTGCAATAGCTTCCCATAATAAAATACAACATCGAAAAATAACCTTATCTCAGCTAAAACCTTATTCCCGACCTCCACAACACCAACAACAATGCAAGAAACATGAAGACCTCATGAACTATTCACCCGAATCATCAAGTCACATTTAATGCCACATGTGCACACACCTCATAAGCAAAACACAATGAGCACAACTTGAATATGGATAAATATACAAAGAGAAACACATAAGAGAACTATCGAACAAAATCGACAAGCACAACTCCCTATCGGTGCCATACTGCGAATTAATTTCACAAGGGAGAATTAAAACACATAAACTAATCACAAGGCTCTCATCCTCATATAACTTCCACCCCAGCACATCACCTGGTTCAAACATATCAAATCACATGAAAACGCAAGGATCCAATTCTCATCTCTAAATCACAAGTAGTATACACATCAACCAATCAAAACCTTCTACTAGTTCAATTCCGCTAAGCAAAATCACAAATTATAACCAAAGATTCTAAAAATCACACCAAAACCTACCGTAATGAGTGATAGCAAGACACTTCTAGCCTCAAAGCTTTCCATAATGAACAAAAACAAAATGATAGACACGGGCATCAACAATAGAATCTCCCAACAAGGATAAACACATAATTAGAGTAAAATATCACAAAACTCACCTATATGTGAAGCATGATAGGACGACTCACCTTGATAAGCAGAACCAAATCAAAATAAGAATAGTGTTCCTCTATAACAAATCGAAACCATACATGTAACAAAACAATATGGTGTAGTGGCCTCAGCCATACCGTAGAAAATATATCAAGGGGCCGGGCCTCCCCCTCTAGGGCGCCCTCTACCCCCTGTCCTCCACCCTTAACTAGCTGTGCAGGTGGACTAACAACGGGAACGTAGCCCGTAGCCTGAGTGCTCCAATGAAATCCGCCTCTCCCGAGTTTGGGACAATCCTTCATGATTTGTCTAGTATCATCACACTCATAACAACCCATCTATGGGCGTGGCTGCTCATTCTGAGTCTGTGTCGGATAACTGGAATAACCATTGTAAGAACCTCATACCGGTGGTGCACTAAAAGAACTAACCGGAGCACTACGAGTAGTCTGAAGTGAGAACTGCAATGGCCGACTGCCCGAGCCTCCGCCATGATGGGTCATAATTGAAGAGTAAAATCCACTGAACCCTCTAGAACTATGAGACCTCTTGGTCTCCTTCGCCTCCCTTTCCTCACCCCGAACACGCTTTAACATCCTGGAAATCTCCACCACTTGCTAAAATGGAGTATCAGTCTGCAACTCCTGAGCTATTGAGAATGTAAGATCATAACTGAGCCTCTCAATGAATCTGCGGACTCACTCTTTGACTGTAGGAACCAAAATAGTTACATGAAGTGCTAACTTACTGAACCGAATGGCATACTCTGACACCGTCATGGTGCCCTGACGGAACTACTCATACTCCGCACGCCACGCATCCTGAGGATTTGGGGAACAAACTTCCTCAAGAACATCTCTGAAAAATGAGCCCAAGTGGGTGGTGCCACAACGGCTGATCTGCCCTCCAGATAAACCCACCACCGCTGATACGGTGCTCTCGAACTCTGAAAAGTAGTAAAAGAAACTCCGCTCACCTCCACAATACCCATGGTGTGGAGAATACAGTGATACTTCTCTAGAAATCCCTGAGCATCCTCGATAGTTGTGCCACTGAAAGTAGGTGGACTATACCTCTTGAACCTCTCAAGCCTCTTGTGCTCCTCCTCTGATGCCCCTGCCCTGAACTCAGGCTAAACCGGAATAACAGGCTGTACCGGCACCACATTCGGAACTTGACCAATGTTAGCCTATTTCTCTGGTGTACGGACGGTGGATGTCTGAGCTCCTCCCCCAATCTGCAAAGTAACTTGTGCAACAAGGATCAATCCCGCCTGAGCCAATATGCCAAACATGCTCAGGAACTATGATAAAGTATCCTGAGGTAGGGGGTAACAACAGGCGCCTTCGGTGTGTTTCCCCAACCGGAGCCACTGGCGTCTCCTCAACTGCTGCTCTGACAGGTGCTCTAGCTGTAGCGCGTGCCCCTTCTCGGCCTCTACCTCGGACCCTGCCTCTCGTGGCTCTAGCAGAGGGCGCGGATGTCACGAGTTCATAGGTTTTAAAGAGAAAATGGCGACGAAGTCAACATGTGCATATAGGTAGTAAAGCAATAAGAATACCAGGCAAATATCATTTAAAGCCACACAAGGAACACAAAGGACAAACAATTCATCAAGTTGTCTAACACAAGTTTCATAACGAAATCACTCTGTGATGCCTCAAATAATAATCAAAACTCCCGGGCCTCAACCCGCCATCATATACTCAAGGCACCTCGTGTCCACATCTCAAAATCACAACCACACGGATGTGAGGCCCCGTTAAAATTTTCTAATGATTTAGGATTTTAAAGTGCGATAGTGGTATTTGGGAATAACATATTCGAGTATTAAAGGAGACCTATGGGGTGGAACCCCATTATTTTGACATGAAACATATTTTGGAACATATTAAGGAGGTTTGTAAGTTGGAAGAAGTTACTTGGAACGAGTTGGAAAGTTGATGTGTTTGAATATTTGTAAGTTTTACTGGGAGTTGACCTTGACGTTACCAGGCTTGGATTTCGATTTCGAAAAATTGAATAGCTTCATTATGTCATTTATGACTTGTGTGCATAATTTGAATTCAATCGAACTTGTTTTGATAGGTTCCGACATTAAATGTAGAAGTTGGAATTCGATAGTTTCATTTAAGCTTAAATTGGGGTGTGATTCGTGTTTTTGGTGTTGTTTGATGTGATTTGAGGCATCGAATAAGTTCGTATGATGTATTAGGACTTGTTGGTATATTTGGTTGAGGTCCCGAGAGCCTCGGGTGGATTTCGTATGGTTAACGAAATTTAATTTGGATATTTCTAGGATGTTTCGGCGTTATTTCTTCAAGAAATAAGTGGTATCACACTAAGAAAACGAGCTCCAATTTCAGTTTTGATGAAGCATTAGATTCATATGGAAATTACGGAGCCATAGCAAAAAGAATCGTCGAATTCGGACATAGTAGGAGAGAGTTATGCCTATTTTCGGGCAAAATAGAAATGATCTCTTATCGCCAGGCCCAGGGTAGCGTGAGGCGCTAGCCATGGAGCTGGGATTTCATTTAGGTTCTGGAAATAGTGGTACAGGCAATGCCCCACGCACTTGTGGCGCCGAAACATTACATACTCATTTTGGGGTTAATTTTTGCCCATTTCTCTTGGCTGAATTATGGGGTTTTCCTCTACTCTCTCAAGACCTCCAACTCCCCCCATCTTCAAGGTGAGTAATCCCTACTAATTTGGTGTTTTATTCCATCAATTCCACCCTAAAACTAACTCAATCCTCCATCAAATAAATATATCTTCAAGCAATTCTTCAAAAACTCAAAGGAGGGTTTTGCAAGATTTCTTCAAAAGGAAATCCTATACCCTTAGACTTACATGCATGGATATATTATGGGAATATGAGTATGAGTTATGTATTGGAACTTATGATACGGTGATTGGAAGCCATAAGTTCCCAATATAAATACATGACCATTGTAGAGATTGAAAGGTGATTATTTGATGGAATTTTATTGGTTGGGTGTGGATGGATGGTCATGTATGTGATGTTGGAATTTATGAATTGCTTAAAAATGATGGTGGGATAAATTGTTGGTAAATGATAGTAGTTGGATGAACTAATTCTATGGTTAAGAGATGTAGAGATTCATGCCTACAAGGTGTTTGATAAAATGCCTAAATGGCTCAAATTACGGAATTTGTTACTAATGTTGTTCCTGTTGGATATTGTTATTGTAGACTGAAGTTTCTTAGTGTAGGGGACCATTGTAGTATCACTAAGGGGCGAATTTCAGGAAAGTTGGCTAAACTTCTTAATTAGAATCGAATTCCATAATGTTCTCGTAAGTTTCAAGTATGGTAGGCTCAAGTTCCTAATTCCTATGTTCCGCTTTATCCCTTATCAACTTGACTATTCTGAATGAGCCACTTGTGTATTAAAATGTTATGGCTTTGAGTCGTGTTTCAAATGAAAGCTAGTATGCCAAATTTTGTGAGAAAAACTTGATATGCCTAAGACTCTTAATTGCTCATATGTGTACCTAAAGTCTTGATTGGAAATGTCTTGTTATTGATAATATATAAAGATGCTAGAAAGTGAAAGAAGTGAGTTGGTGATATGAAGTATGGCCACCGTGCCAAGAATGAAAATTATACTTGTGGCTAGGTGTGCCAATGAAATGAGATTATGTGAGAATGATTATGAAATGAGCTTTAATTCAATTGTTCCAAAATTATTTCGAAAATAGAATTGCCTAAAAGCATATGTACTCAAGTGATGCCCATATGTGGCTGTTTTAACTAATGCTATGCTTTGTAAGTATTTTCGATGTGTTTTGCATTCTTACATATTCGTGAGTGAAAATTGTGTATTTCCCTTTTTGGGGGAAAGTATTTCAAGAATAAATGATATGCTAATTGTTTATGATTTTAACTTGCGCTTCGATTGCCAACCATTTTACTCCATTTCTTGGAAAGAAATCTATTGTGCTTAAATTCTTCATTTCTAATGAACTTAAAGTTATGATTTCCGGAATATTATATATGTTAATATTTTCGATGATGATACATGAGAGGAAAGAAATAAAAGTGTGGACTATGAAATACGGCCACCGTGCCGTGAATAAAGGATCTTTGGAATGGCAAAAAGAGCCAAGTAAATATTGTTGTTGTGATTGGTTGAAAATACCAGTGCAGAGTTATACAATATGAAAAATTATGAGGTAAATATATTTGTTCTTTTGTTTTCCTTGTGTGGAAACCGAAAATATTTTTGGGAGTATCATTAGCAAACCAAGGAAGGGTGGGTCCTAAGGCCCATACCCGAAACTACACGTGCCAGTGTATCGGTGGATTGTGATAATTTCGGGCGTGATCGGACTCCGTGTCAAAAAGGCGGTGGTATATCGATGCTATTGATCTCCCAACCAAAAATATATATAAATTTCATATTTTGAAAATTGTTATGTTTAAACAAGACATTTGGATATGGTTGATTGTGACTTGTTATTTCTATGGTTTTCCCTTTTCTTATTTGGGCATTCTATTTTGAAAGAGGACATTTAGCTTTACATACTAGAACTGTTCCATATGTACTAACGCCCTTTTTGCAGGGGCTGCTGCATCTTCAATGGATGCAGGTGGTTCATCAGCGGGCAACTTTGGTCCTCCTTAGCAGTTTCTCCCTATTCAGCAAGTTTTAGTGAGCCCTACTCTATTTCGGGCATGATGTCACTTGATGTTGTACTTTGTATTTTGAGGTATAGCCAGGGCCTTATTACCGGCACTTCCATACTACTCTTCTAGAGGCTCCGTAGATAGGTTGTGGGTGGTGTTTGATGTGGGAAATTGAACTAGAAATGTTAGTATTTGGCAAACATGTTTTTCATTATATCTTTAAACTTGTAATATTTTGGAAATTATGAAGAAAGCTGCTAATGAAAATGAAATAGGAGTTGTTAATGAAATGTCTTCAGTGTTTGATTAATGAAGTACATCTTCTCTTTATTCATGGGTGAGTTTGGGTAGAAGGAATCTAATAGGCTTGCTCAGACGGGTTCACTCGGTTGAGCACCGGTCGCGCTCCCCGAGTTTGAGGCGTAACAATGGACAACTTACGTGCCAAAATCATAATCCTCCCTGCAATCGTCACAGGCTCACAGTCACAATTCGCCCGCCATGATCACAGGCTCACAATCACAATCCACCTGGCATGATCACATGCTCACCATCACAATTTGCCCGGTATAATCATCGGCTCAATAGCAATATGAAAATGGATATTACCAGAATACATGGGCATGATCAAAAAATATCAAGTTTCGTACTCATGAGCTAGTATAAGTGGTATGCTACAGTGTATACTTGTACAAGTGTATTGCTGTAGCTTAAATCAATAAGTAATAACAAGGACATCGGGTTGCTCATCGAAACAACAAAACAAGTAATTTAATGGGTATAACAAGCACAATGAAAGTCACACCACCACACGAAATTCACCAACACAATTTCTCCAGACGATCACACATCATCCTTGACATTTGCCATGCTTATCTCCCCGATAGCCACCTGTATGACTCTGTCTAATAGCCACCCGTATCACTCCGCCCTAACAATATCATTTGCCACCTTTATCTCTCCTATAGCCACCCGTATCACTCCGTATAAAAGCCACCCATATTAGTCCGCGTAATAGCCACCCGTACCACTCCGTGTAATAGCCACCCTTATCACTTCGTGCAATAGCCATCCTTATCACTCCGCGCTTAGATTATAACACAATAGCCACCCAAATCGCTCCATATATTCAACAACAGTGAGATGCCATCCTTAGGCCCCGTATGATAACAACAATGAAATGCCACCCTTATACTCCGCATATCAACAACTCAATCACACAACAATTCATGTGTACTATAATTAGAATAACACAACATAATCAACTCATATCACAAGTGCCCGTAGGCCATAACCTTTCAAAAGATTCCAAAATATCAATAATTTCAAAACAAATAGCTGGTGGCTCAACACAACGTGTATAAAATCTCAATAACAACATCAACGGAAAAGTAACTCAACAAAGAACCACACCTCCTGTAAACACAACTTCGGGTAAAATAGATTAATGCATTTCGATAACTTCAATTCCAATTAATTGTTTAAGAATAAACTCAATAGTGAAAGTATCTCCGTGAAACTCAACAATAAAAGAAATCACGTAATGGTAAAAGTGGTAACAACTCCAAATAAAGCATATAAAAGTAACTCGACAAGTAAAGAATGTGACATGTAACGACAAATTCAAGTAAGGCATGTGATAGTAGACATGACGAATAAAGGATATAACATGCGCTAGCAATTCCAAATAAGTACATAAATGATGTCTAAGAGTCTAGACCAGTAGAGTTTTCACATAGAAGCTCGAGTACGTACTCGTCACCTCGCGTACACGACTTTCACATCACACAATTAGCACAAACTACTCAAATCCTAAGGAGTAATTCTCCCACACAAAGATAGGCAAGATACTTACCTTGACGAAGCTAAAACGATACTCTGAAATTACTTTCTCAAGTGAAACAACCTCCGGAAGGCTCAAATCTAGCCAAAAGTCATTTCATAATATAAATAAAACTCATAGGAACCAATTCCGAATAATAAAACTTCGGTCTTTTAGTTAACACTAAAAAGTTAACCCTAGGCCCGCACCTCAAAACCCGATAAAATTGACAAAATCCAAACACCTATTCCGATATGAGTCCAACCATACCAATATTATCAAATTCCGATATCGAATCGCCCTTCAAATCCTTATTTTACATATTGAAAGATTTTACAAAAGTTCCCATTTTCTCTCATTCAATTCACTAATTTAATGATATAAATGAGTATGGAATCATGAAATATAATCAATTTCAGATAAAGAAAACATACCCAAATCAAACTGGTGAAGAACCCTTGCAAAATCGCCCAAAACCGAGGCTTCCAACTAAATAGAAATGGAGAAAATGACTAACCCTCATCTCTTAACATTCTGCCCAAGGATCGCACAAGCGACACAAGTAGCCGCTTCTGCGGCGTCGCTTCTGCGACTCGAACTCTGCTTCTGCGAACACCAGCAGCCAGCTGACCTCTCACACTTGCGGACACTGTTCCGCTCCTGCGCAATCTCCAGTGCGCAGCTAAAATCCGCATTCAACGAAAATCCTCACTTCTGCACTCCAAGTTACCGCATCTATGACATCGCATGTGTGCACAAATGCCAGCTTCTGCGACCTCACGCCCAGTCTACCAATTCCGCTTCTGCGCCTTAATCTTCGCACCTGCAACCATCGCACCTGCGCCCAGTGTTCCACAGGTGCGACCACACCAAAACTCTGCTAACCAGCCTTAACTAAAAATGATCCAAATAATCCGAACCTCGTCTGAAATTCATTCGAACCACTCGGGACTCCGTCCGAATATACCAACAGGTCCTATAGCATAGCGCGGACCTACTCGAAGCCTCAAATCACATCAAACAACGTCGAAACTATGAATCGCACCTCGAATCAAACTTATGAACTTTCAAATATTCGAACTTCCAAAACTCGTGCTGAAATATATCAAATCAACCCAGAATGTACCCAAATTTTACACACATGTCTCAAACGACATAACGAAGCTATTCCAATTCCCGGAACCAAAATCCAAACCCGATATCATCAACGTCAGTTGTGGGTCAACATATGAACATTTCAAACCTTCAAATTTCCAACTTTTGCCAATTAGTGCCGATACCTTCTGGAAACATCAAAATACCATTACGGAGTCATCTACATAAAAGTCAAACTCCGGTCAACTCTTTTCACAAAGCTTCTAAAACAAGAATTATTCTTCCAAATCAATCCCAAATGGTCCGAAATCCGAACTCGACCACTCACGCCAAGTCATAATACATAATACAAAGATGCTCTAGACCTTAATCCACATAACGGAACAATAATTCTCAAAATAATCAGCCGGGTCGTTACATTCTGACCCTGTTAAACAAACGTTCGTTCTAACGTGCCAAGAACCATTCCGAAGACATTAAACTACTGAATGTACTCACCATACATATACTTACAGGTGATCCCACAACACCCCAATCTACTAAGCTCGACAGCACTATCTCAATTGAAGATTATTTCTCCCATCCACGCTGACAAACCTTAGAACAAAATTTCTCACCATCCGATCATTTTCAAAAGACCTGATTCCCACATCAACACATGGTATCAACCTCAACCAACTGTAACAACTCGTACCTACACCTGCTAGGTACAAAGACACGATGCAACACATTACACATATGTCCATAACAACATCTCTAATCACAATAGCTTCCCATAATCAAATACAACACCCACAAATAACCTCATCTCAGCTAAAACCACATTCTAGACCTCCACATTACCAACAACGATGCAGGAAACACAAAGACCTCATAACTATTCACCTGAATCATCTAGTCACATTTAACACCACGTGGGCACATACCTCGCAAGCTAAAACCCAATAACCACAATGCGAAATAACTAAATATGCAAAGAGAAACATATGAGAGAACTATCAAACAAGCCCTATAGCCACAACTCCCTATCAGTACCATACAACGAATCAATTTCACAAGGGAGAATTAAAACACATAAACTAATCACAAGGATCTCATCCTGATATAACTTCCACCGCAGCACGTAGCCCAGATCAAACATATCAAACCACTTGAAAATGCAAGAATCACATTCTCAACTCTAGATCACAAGTAGTATACACATCATACCAACCGAAACCTTCCACTGATTCAATTCCTCTAGAAAAATCATAAATTGTAACCAAACCTTCCAAAAATCACATCCGAACCTACCATAATAACTAACAGAAAGACAGTCGTAGCCTCATAGCTCTCCATAATGAACAAAAACAAAATGATATACACGGGCCACCACCATAGAATCTCCCAACAGGTATAAACACATAAGTAGAGTACAAAATCACAAAACTCACCCATATGTGAAGCATGATAAGAGGACTCACCTCAATAAGCAAAACCGAATAAAAATTAGAATAGTGCTCCTCTATAACAAATCAAAACCATACCTGTAACAACACCATCTGGTGTAGAGGCCTCGGCCATACCATAGAAAATATATCAACGGGCCGGTTCTCCCCCTCTAGTGCGCCCTCTACCTGCCTATCCTCCACCCTAAACTGGCTGTGTAGATGGAGTAACAACAGGAATATAGCCCTAGCCTGAGTGCTCTAACGAAATCTGCCACTCTCGAGTTTGGGACAATCCCTCATGATGTGCCTAGTATCACCACACTCATTAACAACCCCTCTATGGTCGTGGCTGCTCATACTGAGTCCTTGCCAGATAACTGGAATAACCTTTGTAGGAACATCATGCCGGTGGTGCACTAAAAGAACTAACCGAAGCACTACGAGTAGCATGAAGTGCGAAATGGACTGGCCGACTGCCCGAGCCTCTACCATGATGGGTTATAACTGAAGAGTACAATCCACTGAACCCTCTAGAAGTACGAGACCTCTTGGTCTCCTTAGCCTCCCTTTCCTCACCCCGAACACGCTTTAACATCCTGGAAATCTCCACCACCTACTGAAATGGAGAATCAGTCTGCAACTCCCGAGCCATTCAGACGGAAAGATCATAACTTAGCCCGTCAATGAGTCTGCGGACTCGCTCTCTGACTGTAAGAACCAAAGTAGGTGCATGAAAGGCTAACTCACTGAACCTAATGGCATACTCTGACACCGTCATGGTGCCCTGACGGAGCTACTCAAACTCTGCACGCGACGCATCCCTGAGGGTTTGGGGAACAAAATCCCTCAAGAACATCTCTGAAAATTGAGCCTAAGTGGGTAATGCCACAACGGCTGGTCTGCCCTCCTCATAAACCCACCACCGTTGATACGGTGCTCCCAAACTCTGAAATGTAGTAAAGGAAACTCCGCTCACCTCCACAATACCCATGGTGTGGAGAATACAGTGATACTTCTCTAGAAATCCCTGAGCTTCCTCGGTAGTTGTGCCACTAAAATTAGGTGGACTATACCTCTTGAACCTCTCAAGCCTCTTGTGCTGCTCTTCTGATGCCCCTTGCCTGACCTCATGTTGAACCGAAATAACAGGTTTTACCGGAACCACACTAGGAACTTAACTAATGTGAGCCTGCTGCTCTGTTGTATGGGCGGTGAGAGTCTGAGATCCTCCCCCAATCTGCAAAGTAACTGGTGCAACAGAGATCAATCCCGCCTGAGCCAATTTCCCAAACATGCTCAGGAACTTTGCTAAAGTCTCCTGAAGTCCGGGGGTAACAACAGGCGCCTCCGGTGCTAGTCCCCTAACCAAAGCTACTAGCGGCTCCTATACTGCTGCTCTGACAGGTGCTCTAGCTGTGGCGTGTGCCTTTCCTCGGCCCCGGCCTCTCGTGGCTCTAGCATGGGGTGCAGGTTTTCGTTCAACCGACCAAGGAGCGCGTGTCCTCACCATCTGTGAAAGAATAGATATACAAAGGCTCAAACTTCAAATTCAACAAATCCGCACAACAGAATTGAAAGAAGTGAAATTTTCCTAATAATTTCGTAGCCTCACGAAGATAAGTATAGACGTCTCCATACTAATCCACAAGAATCTACCAAACTTCCTCGTGACCCGTAAAACCTATGAACCTAGAGCTATGATACAAACATATCACGATCCCAATTTCCCTCCGTAGAATGTCGTAATTGCACCAACTCTCTAAGACTAGGAAGCCGATTTCTATAAAATTTAAGCTAATTTTTAAAAATGATAATTTAAAACAACATTTAATATAAGGGCCAAGACAAAAGTGGAATAAGCCTACGCGGCAATAATCTATATAATCTTCCCAAGACCGGTGATACCGAGTCACGAATTCTAACTGAATAGATGAAATATCTCAGAGATCGAAATACAATATTGTTCAAGTACAAGCTAACAACACAAAGAAAGAAAAGATCTCCAAGGGACTGTGACAACCAAGCAGCTCTACCTTGAATCCACGCAACCAATATTCTAACTCTGTCCGAGTCCGAAATCTCCAAAACCTGGCTCTGGACAAAACGTACAAAAGTGTAGTATAAGTACACCACGGTCGACATCCAGCAAGTATCAAGACTAACCTCGATGATGTAGTGACAAGGTACAGTCAAGACACTCATCGAAACAACAAAGCAAGTCACACAAAGGGTATAAGAAGCACAATGAAAGTCACACCATCACACGAAATTCACCAACACAATGTCTCCAAACCATCACTCATCATCCGTAACATTTGCCACCGTTATCTCTCCGATAGCCGCCCATATTACTCCGCATAATATCCACTCGTATCACTCTACCCTGACAATATCATTAGCCACCCTTATCTCTCCTATAGCCACCTGTATCACTCTGTATAATAGCCACCCGTATCATTCTATGTAATAGCCACCCGTATCATTCTGTGTAATAGCCAGCCGTATTACTCTGTGTAATAACCACCCTTATCACTATATGCAATATCCACCCTTATCACTCCGCCTTGAGAATAACACAATAGCCACCTGTATTGCTCCGTACATTCGAAAACACTGAGTTGCCGTGCTTATGCCTTGTATTATAGCAACAATGAAATCCCACCCTTATACTCCGCATAACAACAACCCAATCACACAATAATTCACGCATACTATCACCACAACAACACAACATAATCAACTCATATCACAAGTGCCCGTTGGCCACAACTTATCAAAAGATTCCACGATATCAATAATTTCACAACAAATAGCCGATGGCTCAACACAACATATATAGAATCCCAATAACACCAACATGAACAGAAAAGTAACTCAGCAAAGAACAACACCTCCATTAAACACAACTTCGGGTAAAATAGAATAATGCCTTTCGGTAAGTTCAATTCCAATTAATTATTTAAGAATAAACTTAATAGTGAACTTATCTCCGTAAAATGGAAACTCGATGATAAAATAAATCAGGTAAAGGTAAAAGTGGTAACTACTCCAAATAAAGCATATAGGAGTAACTCGACAAGTAATGAATGTAACATGTAACGACAACTTAAAGTAAGGCATACGATAGTAGACATGACAAATAAAGGATATAACAGGGTGCTAGCAATTCCAAATAAATACATAAGAGATGCCTAAGAGTCTAGACTAGTACATTTCTCATATAGAAGCTCAAGTACGTACTCGTCACCTCACGTACATGGCTTTCACATCACACAAATAGCACAAACGACTCAAATCCTAAGGGCTAATTCCCTCACACAAAGTTAGGCAAGATACTTATCTCGACGAAGCTAAACCATACTGTAAAATGACCTTCTCGAGTGAAAGAACCTCCAGACGGCTCAAATCTGGCAAAAAAAAATTTCATAACATAAATAAAACTCATAGGAATCAGTTCCAGATAATATATCTTCAGTCTTTTAATAAAAACTGAAAAGTCAACACAAAGCTCAACCCTAGGCCCGCACCTAAGAACCTGATAAAAATCAGAAAATCCGAACACCCATTTCGATACGAGTCCAACCATACCAAAATTATCAAATTTCGGTATCGAATCGCCCTTCAAATCCTCATTTTACATTTTGAAAGATTTTACAAAATTTTCCATTTTCTCCTTTTCAATTCACAAATTTAATTATATAAATGAGTATAGAATCATGAAATGTAATCAATTTCGGATAAAGAACACTTACCCAAATCAAACTCGTGAAGAACCCCTATCACCCAAAACTGAGGCTTCCAACTCCAAAGAAATGGTGAAAATAACCCTCGTCTCTTAACATTCTGCCTAGAGATCGCACCTGCGACACAATTAGCCGCTTTTGCAGCGTTGCTTATGCGACTCGAACTCTACTTCTGCGGACACAACAAGCCAGCTGACCTCTCGCACCTGCAAACACTGTTCCGCCCCTGTGTAAAAGCAGGTGCGAGGCTAAGATCCGCATCTGTGCGAATCCTCGATTATGCGCTCCAAGTTACCGCACCTGTGATGCCGCAGGTACGCACAAATGCCCGCTTCTGCAACTTCGCGCCCAGCCTACCAATTTCGCTTTTGCGCCTTCATCTTCGCACCTGCGACTATCGGACCTGCGCATAGTGTTCCGCAGGTGCGACCACACCAGAACTCTGCAAAACAGCCTTAACCAAAAATGATCCAAACGATCCGAACCTTGTTTGAAACTCATCCGAGCCACTCGGAACTCCGTCAGAACATACAAACAAGTCCCATAGCATAGCGCGGACCTACTCGAGGTCTCAAATCACGTCAAACAACGTCGAAACTCCGAATCACACCTCGAATCAAACTTATGAATTTTCAAATCTTCCAACTTCCAAAACTAGTATCGAAACATATCAAATCAAACTAGAATGAACCCAAAATTAGCACACAAGTCCCAAATAACATAACAAAGCTATTCCAATTCTCGGAACCAAAATCCAAACCCGATATCATCAAAGTCAACTATGGGTCAAACTTATGAACAATTCAAACCTTCAAATTTCCAATTTCACCAATTAGTGCCGAAACCTTCTAGGAATATCCAAATGCAAGTCCGACCATACGCCCTAGTCCAAAATCACCATACAAAGCTACTGGAACCATCAAAATACCATTCCAGAGTCGTCTACACAAAAGTCAAACTCGGGTCAACTCTTTTCCCTAAAGCTTCTAAAACAAGAGTTATTCTTCCAAATCAATCCTGAATCATTCGAAATCCGAACTCGGCCACGCACGCAAGTCATAATACATAATACGAAGCTGCTCGAGACCTTAAGCCACTAAACGGAACTATTATTCTCAAAATGACAGATCGAGTAGTTACATTCTCCCTCTCTTAAAACAAACGTTCGTCCTTGAACGTGCGAAGAACCATTCCGAAGACATCAAACAACTCAATGTTCTCACCATACATATACTAACGGGTGATCCCACAACACCCCAATCCACTAAGCTCGACAGCACTATCTCAATTGAAGATTATTTCTCCCATCCACACTGAAAAAACTTAGAACCAAATTTTTCACCATCCGATTAATTCCAAAAGACCCGATTCCCACATCAACACACGGTATCAGCCTCAACCAGTTGTAACAACTCGTACCTACACCCACCAGGTACAAGCACACAACGTAACACAATACACGTATATCCATAACAACATTCTCTTATCATAATTGCTTCCCATAATCAAATACAGCACCAGGAAATAACCTCATCTTAGCAAAAACCTCATTCCATACCTCTAAAACACCAACAACTATGCAAGAAACACGAATAGCTCATAACTATTCACCTGAATCATCAAGTCACATTTAACGCCGCCTGGGCACACACCTCGTAAGCTAAAACCTAATAATGACAACGCGAATATGGCTAAATATGTAAAGAAAAACGCATAAGAGAACTATTAAACAAGCCCGATAGGCACAACTCTCTATCAGTACCAAACTCCAAATCAATTTCACAAGGGAGAATGAAAACACATAAACTAATCACAAGGATCTCAACCTGATATAACTTTCATCGCAACACGTACACCGGTTCAAACGTCTCAAACCACATGAAAATGCGAGGATCTCATTCTCAGCTCTAAATCACAAGTAGTATACACATCATACCAACCGAAACCTTCCACTAATTCAAATCTCTCTAGAAAAATCATAAATTGTAACCAAACCTTCCAAAAATCACATCCAAACCTACCATAATAACTAACAGAAAGACACTCGTAGCCTCATAGCTCTCCATAATGAACAAAAACAAAATGATATACACGGACTACCACCATAGAATCTCCCAACAGGTATAAACACATAAGTAGAGTACAAAATCACAAATCTCACCCATATTTGAAGCATGATAAGAGGACTCACCTCGATAAGAAAAACTGAATAAAAATAAGAAAAGTGCTCCTCTATAACAAATCAAAACCATACCTGTAACAACACCATCTGGTACAGAGGACTCGGCCATATCATAGCAAATATATTAACAGGCGGGGCTCCCCCTCAAGAGCTCCCTCTACCCGCTTGTCCTCCACCCCTAACTGGCTGTGCAGGTTGAGTAACATCTGGAATAGAGCCCGTAGCCTAAGTGCTCTGATGAAATCCGCCTCTCCCGAGTTTGGGACAATCCCTCATGATGTGCCTAGTATCACCACACTCATAACAACCCCTCTATGGTTGTGGCTGCTTATACTGAATCTTTGCCGGATAACTGGAATAACCGCTGTTGGAGCCTCATGCCGGTGGCGCACTAAAAGAACTGCTCCTGAGCACCACAAGTAGTCTAAAGTGCGAATTGGACTGGCCGACTGCCCGAGCCCCTACCATGATGGGTCATAACTGAAGAGTAAAATCCACTGAACCCTCAAGAACTGCGAGACCTCTTGGTCTCCTTAGCCTGCATTTCCTCACCCCGAACACGCTTTAACATCCTGGAAATCTCCACCACCTGCTGAAATGGAGTATCAATCTGCAACTCCCGAGCCACGCAGACTGAAAGATCATAACTGAGCCCGTTAATGAATATATGCGGACTCGCTCTCTGACTGTAGGAACCAAAGTAGGTGCATGAAGGGCTAACTCACTGAACCTCATGGCGTACTCTAACACCGTCATGGTGACCTGACGGAACTACTCAAACTCTACACGCCACGCATCTCGGAGGGTTTGGGGAACAAACTCCCTCAAGAATATCTCTTAAACATCAGCCCAAGTGGGTGGTGCCACATAGGCTGGTCTGCTCTCCTCACAAACCCACCACCACTGATACTGCTCCCGACATCTGAAATGTAGTAAAAGCAACTCCACTCACCTCCACAATGCCCCTGGTGTGGAGAATACAATGATACTTCTCTATAAATCCATGAGCATCCTCGGTAGATGTGCCAGTAAAAGTAGGTGGACTATACCTCTTGAACCACTCAAGCCTCTCGTGCTTCTCTTGTGATGCACTGCCCTGACCTCAGGCTAAACCGAAATAACAGGTTGTACCGGAACCACACACGGAACTTAACGGATATGCACTCGCTGCTCTAGTGCACGGGCTGTGGGAGTCTGAGATCTTCCCCAATCTGCAAATTAATTAGTGCAACAGTTATCAATCCCGCCTGAGCCAATGTACCAAACATGCTCAGGAACTTTGCTAAAGTCTCCTGAAGTCCGGGGGTAACAACAGGCGCCTCCGGTGTCAGTCCCCCTACCGAAGCTACTGTGGCTCCTCAACCGCTGCTCTGACAGGTGCTCTAGCTTTGGCGTGTGCCCTTGCTCGGCCTCTACCTCGGCCCCGGCCACTCATGGCTCTAGCAGGGGTGCGGGTGTCCACTCAGCTGACCAAGTAGTGTGTGTCCTCACCATCAGTGAAAGAATAGATATACAAAGGCCCAAACTTCAAAATTAACAAATCCGCACAACAGGATTGAAAGAAGTAATATTTTCCTAATAGTTTCGTAGACTCTCGAAGATAAGAATAGACGTCTCCATACCGATCCACAAGACTCTACCAAACTTGCTCGTGACCCATAAAACCTATGAACCTAGAGCTATGATACCAACATATCACGATCCCAATTTCCCTCCGTAGAATGTCGTAATGGCACCTAGTCTCTAAGACTAGGTAAGCCGATTTCTATAACATTTAAGCAAATTTTTAAAATTGATAATTTAAAAAAACATTTAGTATAAGTGCCAAGACAAAAGCGGAATAAGCGTACGTGGCAATAATCAATATAATCTTCCCAAGACTAGTGATACAGAGTCACGAACTCTAACTGAATAGATGAAAAGATCTCAAAAATTGAAATACAATATTGTTCAAATACAAGCTAACAATACAAAGAAAGGAACGAACTTCAAGGGACTACGATAACCAAGCAGCTCTACCTTGAATCTACGCGACCAATAATCTAACTCTGCCCGAGTCCGATATCTCCAATACCTGTCTCGTTACAAAAACGTCAAATGTAGTACAAGTATACCACGGTCGAAATCCAGTAAGTATCAAGACTAACCTCGATGAAGTAGTGACAAGGTACAGTCAAGACACCCATCGAAACAACAAGAGAAGTCACACAAAGGGTATAACAAGCACAATGAAAGTCACACCATCACACGAAATTCGCCAACACAATGTCTCCAAACCATCACACATCATCCCTGGTATTTACAACCCTTATCTCTCCGATAGCCACCCGTATCACTCTGTATAATAGCCACCCGTATCATTCCGCCCTGACAATATCATTAGCCACCCTTATCTCTCCTATATCCACCCATATCACTCCGTATAATAGCCACCCATATCATTATATCCAATAGCCACCCGCATCATTCCGTGTAATAGCCACCCTTATCACTCTATGCAATAGCCACCCTTATAGCTTCGCCTGGAGAATAACACAATAGCCACATGTATCGCTCCGTACATTCAACAACACTGATATGACATGCTTATGCCTTGTATTATAACAACAATGAAATGCCACCCTTACACTCTACATAATAACAACCCAATCACACAACAATTCAAGTGTACTATCATAACAACAACACAACATAATCAACTCATATCACAAGTGCCTGTTGGCCACAACCTATCAAAAGATTCCTCGATATCAATAATTTCACAACAAATAGCCGATGGCTCAACATAACATGTATAGAATCCCAATAACAATAACATGAACAGAAAAGTAACCCAGTAAAGAACAACACATCCTTTAAACAAAACTTCGGGTAAAATAGATTAATGCATTTCGATAACTTCAATTCTAATTTATTGTTTAAGAATAAACTCAATAGTGAAAGTATCTCCGTGAAATGGAAACTCGGGGATAAAATAAATCACGTAATGGTAAAAGTGTTAACAACTCCAAATAAATCATATAAGAGTAACTCGACAACTAAAGAATGTAACATGTAACGACAACTTAAAGTAAGGCATGTCAAAGTAGATATGACAAATAAAGGATATAACAGGTGCTAGTAATTCCAAATAAATACCTAAGAGATACCTAAGAGTCTAGACTAGTAGATTTTTCACATAGAAGCTTGAGTACGTACTCGTCACCTCACGTACACGGTTTTCACATCAGACAAATAGCACAAACGACTCAGATCCTAAGAGCTAATTCCCTGAAACAAAGTTAGACAAGATACATACCTCGACGAAGCTAAAATCGATACTGTAAAACTGACCTTCTCGAGTGAAACAACCTCGAGACGGCTCAAATCTAGCCAAAAATCATTTCATAACATAAATAAAACTCATAGGAATCAATTCCGGATAATATAACTTCAGTCTTTTACTTAAAACTAAAAAGTCAACCCTAGGCCCGTACATTGGAACCTGATAAATTCACAAAATCTGAACATCCATTTCGATACGAGTGCAACCATACCAGAATTATCAAATTTCAGTATCAAATTGCCCTTCAAAATCCTAATTTTACCTTTTGAAAGATTTTACAAAATTTCCCATTTTCCCCCATTCAATCCACAAATTTAATTATATAAATGAGTATGGAATCATGAAATATAATCAATTTCGGATAAAGAACACTTACCCAAATCAAACTCGTGAAGAACCCCTATCACCCAAAACCGAGGCTTCCAACTCAAAAGAAATGGTGAAAAGGACTAACCCTCGTCTCTTAACATTCTGCCTAGAGATCGCATCTGCGACACAATTAGCCGCTTCTGCTGTGTTGCTTCTACGGCTCGAACTCTACTTCTGCGGACACCACAAGCCAGCTGAACTCTCGCACCTGCAAACACTGTTCCGCTCCTGTGCAACAGCAGGTGCGAGGCTAAAATCTGCATCTTTGCAAATCCTCGATTATGCGCTCCAAGTTACCGCACCTATGATGTCGTAGGTGCGCACAAATGCCCGCTTCTGCAACCTCACGCCCAGCCTACCAACTTCGCTTATGTGCCTTTATCTTCGCACCTGCTATCGGACCTGCACATAGTGTTCCGCAAGTGCGACCACACCAGAACTCTACAAACCAACCTTAACCAAAAATGATCCAAACAATCTGAACCTCATCTAAAACTCATCCTAGCACTTAGGACTCCGTCTGAACATACCAACAAGTTCTATAGCATAGCGTGGACCTACTCGAGGTCTCAAATCACATAAAACAACGTCTAAACAACGAATCACACCTCGAATCAAACTTATGAATTTTCAAATCATCCAACTTCTAAAACTAGTGCTGAAACATATCAAATCAACCTAGAATGAACCGAAAATTTGCACACAAGTTCCAAATGACATAACAAAGCTATTCCAATTCTCGGAGAAAAAATCCGAATCCGATATAATCAAAGTCAACTATGTGTCAAACTTATGAACAATTCAAACCTTCAAATTTCCAATTTCACCAATTAGTGCCGAAACCTTCTAGGAATATCCAAGCAAGTCCGACCATACGCCCTAGTCCAAAATCACCATACAAAGCTACTGGAACCATCAAAATTCCATTTCAGAGTTGTCTACACAAAAGTCAAACTCAAGTCAAGTCTTTTCCCTGAAGCTTCTAAAACAAGAGTTATTCTTCCAAATCAATCCTTAATCGTCCGAAATCCGAATTCGACCATGCAAGAAAGCCATAATACATAATACGAAGCTGCTCGAGACCTTAAGCCACCGAATGGATCAATTATTCAAAAAATGACCGATCGGGTCGTTACATTCTCCCCCTCTTAGAACAAGCGTTCGTCCTCGAACGTGCGAAGAACCATTCCGAAGACATCAAACCACTCAATGTACTCACCATACATATACTCGCAGGTGATCCCACGTCACCCCAATCCACGTGAGCCCGAGAACACCATCTCAATTGAAGATTATTTCTCTCATCCACACTGACAAACCTTAGAACAAAATTTCTCACCATCCGATCAATTCCAAAAGACCCGATTCCCACATCAACACACAGTATCATCCTTAAGCAGTTGTAACAACTCGTACCTACACCCACCAGGTACAAGCACACAACGTAACACACTACACATATGTCCATAACAACATTCTCTTATCATAATGGCTTCCCATAATCAAACTCAACACCAGCAAATAACCTCATCTCAGCTAAAACCTCATTCCATACCTTTACAATACCAACAACGATGCAAGAAACACGAAGACCTTATAACTATTCACCCGAATCATCAAGTCACATTTAAAGTCACCTGAGCACACACCTCGTAAGCTAAAACCTAATAATCACAACGCGAATATGGCTAAATATGTAAAGAGAAATGCGTAAGAGAACTATTAAACAAGCCCGACAGGCACAACTCCCTATCAGTACCACACTACGAAGCAATTTCACAAGGGAGAATTAAAACACATAAACTGATCATAAGGATCTCATCTTGATATAACTTCCACTACAGCATGTAGCCCGGTTCACACGTATCAAACCACATGAAACTGCGAGGATCCCATTCTCAGCTCTAAGTCACAAGTAGTATACACATCATACCAACTGAAACCTTTCACTAATTCAATTCCGCTAAGCAAAATCATAATATGTAACCAAACCTTCCAAAAATCACATCAGAAGCTACCGTAATGAGTAACAGAAAGACACTTCTAGCCTTATAGCTCTCCATAATGAACAAAAACAAAATTATAGACACAGGCTACCACCATAGAATCTCCCAACAAGGATAAACACATAAGTAGAGTACAAAATCACGAAACTCACCCATATGTGAAGCATGATAGGAGGACTTACCTCAATAAGCAAAATCGGATCAAAATAAGAATAGTGCTCCTCTATAACAAATTGAAATCATACCTGTAATGACACCATCTTGTGCAGTAACCTCAGCCATATCATAGCAAATATATCAACGGGCGGGGCCTTCCCCTCAAGGGCTCCCTCTACCCACCTGTCCTCCACCCCTAACTGGCTGTGCAGGTGGAGTAACAACTGGAATGGAGCCTGTAGCCTGAGTGCTCTACTGAAATCCGCCTCTCCCGAGTCTGGGATAATCCCTCATGATGTGCCTAGTTTAACCACACTCACAACAGCCCCTCTGTGGCTGTGGCTTCTCGTACTAAGTCTATGCCGGATAACTAGAATAACCATTGTAGGAACCTCGTGCCAGTGATGCACTAATATAACTAACCGGAGCACCACGAGTAGTCTGAAGTGCGGACTAGACTGGCTGACTGCCCGAGCCTCCGCCATGGTGGGTCATAGCTGAAGGGTAAAATCCATTGAACCCTCCAGAAGTACGAGACCTCTTGGTCTCCTTAGCCTCTGTTTCCTCACCCCGAACACACTCTAACATCCTAGCAATCTCCACCACCTACTGAAATGGAGTATCATCATGCAACTCCCGAGCCATGCTAAATCTAATATCTTAATTGAGCCCCTCAATGATCTGCAGACTCGCTCTCTGACTGTAGGAACAAAAGTAGGTTCATGAAGGGATAACTCACTGAACCTGATAGTGTACTCTGACACCCTTATTGTGCCCTAACACAACTGCTAAAACTTTGCACGCTACGCATCTCAGAGGGCCTGGGAAATAGACTCCCTCAAGAACATCTCTGAAAATTGAGCCTTAGTGGGTGGTGCCGCATCGGCTGGTCTGCCCTCCTTATAAACCTTCCACCATTGATACGCTGCTCCTGACAGCTGAAATGCACTAAAAGCAACTCCGCTCACCTTCACAATACCCATGGTACGGAGAATACAGTGACACTTCTCTAGAAATCCCTAAACATCTAGTTGTGCCACTAAAAGTAAGTGGACTATACCTCTTGAACATCTCAAGCCTCTTCTACTCCTCCTCTGATGCCCCTAGCCTGACCTCAAGCTGAACCGGAATAACAGGCTGTACCGACACTACACCCGAAACCTAACCAATGTGAGCATGTTGCTCTAGTGTACGGGCGGTGGGTGTTTGGGCTCATCCCACATTCTGTGAAGTAACTGGTGCAATTGCTTAGGAACTATGCTAAAGTCTCCTGAGGTTCGGGGGTAGCAACAGGCGCCTCTGGTGTCTATCCCCCAACCGGAACTACTAGCGGCTCCTCAAATTCTACTCTGACAGGTGCTCTAGTTGTGATGCGTGCCCCTCCTCGGCCCCGACCTCTCACAGCTCTGGCAGGGGGCACGGGTGTCTACTCAGCTGAACCGGTAGCGCGTGTCCTCACCATCTGTGAAAGAATAGATATACAAAGGCTCAAACTTCGAAATCAACAAATCCGCACCACAAGAATGAAATAAGTGAAATTTTCCAAATAGTTCTGTAGCCTCTCGAAGATAAGTACAGATGTCTCCATACCGATCCGCAACACTCTAACAAACTTGCTCATGAATCGTAAAATATATGAACCTAGAGCTCTGATACCAACTTGTCACGACTCTAATTTTCCTCCCTAGAATGTCGTGATGGCACCTAGTGTCTAAGAGTAGGTAAGCCGATTGCTATAACAATTAAGCCAATTTTTAAAAATGATAATTTGAAACAAGGTTTACTAAATGTGCCGAGACAAAAGCGGAGTAAGCCTACACGGCAATAATCAATATAATCTTCCCAAGACTGGTGATGCAGAATCAGGAACTCTATACATGAAAAGATATTAGAGATTGAAATACAATACTATTCAAATACAAGCTGACAACACAAAGAAAGGAAAGAACTCCAAGGGACTGCGATGAACAAGCAGCTCTACCTGGAATCCTCGCGACCAATTTGCGAACTCTGCCCGAGTCCGATATCTCCAATACCTGGCTCTAAAAAAAAATGTACAAAATTAGTATGAGTACACCACGGTTAGCACCCACTAAGTATCAAGACTATCCTCGGTAGAGTAGTGACAAGGTACAGTCAAGATACTCAATAGACAAAATAACATGTGTAGTGTAGAAGTATAAAGCTAATAATGAAAAGCAAAAACCAGTAGATGGCAACAAAGTCAACTTGTGCATATATCCAGTCAATCAATAAGAATACCAAGAAAACATCATATAAAACCAAATAAGAAACACTAAGGACAAACAATTTATCAAGGTGTCTAACACAAGTTTCATAACGAAATCACTCCGTGATACCTCATATCATAGTCACAAATCCAGGGTCTCAACCCGCCATCATAGACTCACGACAACTCGTGCCCACATTCAAAATCACAACTGCACGGCCAACTCACGTGGCAAAATCACAATCTGCCCAGCAATAGTCACAGGCTCATAGTCATAATCCGCCTCGCATGATCACAGGCTTACAATCACAATCCGCCCAGTATGATCACAGCCTCAACATCACAAACTGTCCGGCATAATCACAGTCCCACAATCACAATCTGCCCGGAATATTCACTAGCTCTATAGCAACATGAAAACGGATAATATCAAAATACACGGGCATGATGAATAAATGTTAGGTTTCATACTCGTGAAATAGTATGAGTGGTATTATATAGTGTATGCTTGTGCAAGTATATTTTTGCAGACCAAATCAATAAGTAATAACAAGTACATCACATAGCTCATCGAAACAACAAGACAAGTCACACAAAGGGTATAATAAGCACAATGAAAGTCATTCCATCACACGAAAATCACCAACACAATGTCTCCAAACCATCACACATCTTCCCTGACATTTTCCACCCTTATCTCTCCGATAGCCACCCGTATCACTTCGTACAATAGCCACTGTATCACTCCGCTCTGACAATATCATCAGCCACCCTTATCACTCCATGTAATAGCCACCCGTATCACTCCGTGTAATAGCCACCCTTATCACTCCATGCAATAGCCACCCTTATCACTCTGCCCGGACAATAACATAATATCCACCCATATCGCTCCGTACATTCAACAATAGTGAGATGCCACCCTTATGCCCCCCGTACGATAACAATAGTTAAATGCCACCCTTATACTTCGTATAACAACCCAATCACACAATAATTCACGTGTACTATCATCACAATAACACAATATGATCAACTCATATCACAAGTGCCTGTAAGCCACAACCTTTCAGAAGATTCCACGATATCAATAATTTCACAACAAATAGCCCGCGGCTCAACACAACGTGTAAAGAATCTGAATAACAACATGAACGAAAAAGTAACTCATCAAAGAACAACACCTTCTTTAAACACAACTTCGGGTAAAATGGATTAATGCCTTTCGATAACTTCAACTCCAATTAATTGTTCAGAATACACTCAATAGTGAAAGTATCTCCGTGAAATGGAATTTCGACGATAAAATAAATCACGTAATGGTAAAAGTGGTAACAACTACAAATAAAGCAAACAAGAGCAACTCGACAAGTAAAGAAATTGACATGTAACGACAACTTCAGGCAAGGCATGTGATAGTATACATGGCGAATATATGATGTAACACGTGCTAACAATTCCAAATAAGTACATAAGAGATGCCTCAGAGTCTTGACCGGTAGATTTTTCACATAAAAGCTCGAGTACGTACTCTTCACCTCGTGTACACGGCTTTCACATCACACAAATAGCACAAACGACTCAAATCCTAAGGGTAAATTCCTCCACACAAAGTTAGGCAAGATACTTACCTCGACGAAGCTAAATCGATACTGTAAAATGACCTTCTCAGGTGAAACAACCTCCAGACGGCACAAATCTAGCCAAATATCATTTCATAACTTAAATAAAACTCATAGGAACCAATTCCGGATAATAAAACTTCGGTCTTTTAATTAAAACTAAAACGTCAACCCAAATGTCAACCTTTGGCCCGCACCTCGGATCCTGATAAAAGTCACAAAATCCGAACACACATTCGATGTGAGTCCAACCATACAAAAATTATCAAATTTCGATATCGAATCGCTTTTCAAATCCTCATTTTATATTTTGAAAGATTTTATAAAATTTCCCGTTTTCTCCCATTCAATTCACTAATTTAATGAGATAAATGAGTATGGAATCATGAAATAAAATCTATTACGCCTAAAGAACACTTACCCAAATCAAACTCGTGAAGAACCCCTCAAAAATCGCCCAAAACCAAGGCTTCCAACTCAAAAGAAATGGTTAAAATGACTAACCCTCGTCTCTTAACATTCTGCCCAAGGATCGCATCACAATTAGCCGCTTCTACGGCGTCCCTTCTGCAATTCGAACTCTGTTTCTGCGGACACCATAAGTCGGCTGACCTCTCGCTCCTGTGGACACTGTTCCTCTCCTGCGCAACCGCAGCTACGAGCCTAAAATCCGCATCTGTGCCAATCCTTGCTTCTGCGCTGCAAGTTACTGTACATGCGATGTTGCAAGTGCGCACAAATGCCCCCTACTGCGACCTCACACCCAACCTACCAATTCCTCTTTTGCACCTTTATCTTCGCATATACGACCATCGCACCTGCGCACAGTGTTCCGAAGGTGCGATCACACCAGAACTCTGCCAGCCGGCCTTAACCAAAAATGATCCAAACGATCCGAACCTCGTCCAAAACTCATCCGAGCCACCAGGAATCCGTCCGATTATACCAACAAGTCCTATAACATAGCGGGACCTACTCAAGGCCTCAAATCACATAAAATAATGTCGAAACTATGAATCGCACCTCGAATCGAACTTATAAATTTTTAAATCTTTCAACTTCCAAAACTTGTGCCGAAACATATCAAATCTACCCGGAATGAACCCAAATTTTGCACACAAGTCCCAATGATATAGCAAAGCTATTCCAATTTCCAATATCAAAATCCAAACCCGATATCATCAAAGTCAACTCTGGTTCAGACTTTTGAACATTTTGAACATTTAAATTTCCAACTTTAGCCAATTAGTGCCGAAACCTTCTAGGAATATCCAAACGCAAGTCCGGGCAATACGCCCAAGTCCAAAATCGCCATTACGGAGTCGTCTACAAAAAAGTCAAACTTCGGTTAACTCTTTTCACTTAAGCTTCTAAAACAAGAATTATTCTTCCAAATCAATCTCGAATCCTCCGAAATCCGAACTCAGCAACACACGCAAGTCATAGTATGTATTATGAAGCTGCTGGAGACCTTAACCCACTGAACTGAACACTAATTCTCAAAATGACCGGTCGGATCGTTACAAAAATTCATAAACAACGATGAAAAATTAAAAAAATAAAGAAAAATTCGTGGTTGAATCTTCTTCCTTACTCCTACTGTAATCTTGCCTTCAAATATGTTGTGTGTCTCTCAAATGACGTTTTAGAATGTGTTTACATGACCTAGAGTTTGCATGGGGCGCTTCAACCAATTTATACAGAACCATTTATAGAATTTACAAGCTTTGAGGGAAAATGGCTTGACTTGTAGCTATATGTCATATAATATCTCAACGGAACATAAATTCAGGTTCAAATGCCATTACGAGGAAATTCTGTATATGTTAACTAAACTTGAGATATCACACAACACATCTTAATTAACAAATGAAAAGGGCCAAAATAACACTTGAACTAATGAAACTGGCACAAAATTGCCCTCGATTCACATATTTGAATAAAAATGCTCCACATATTTTCTTTGGCTTAGTCCTTTTCTTATTACTAAAGCCCTTTTGAAAAAATTAATTAATTAATTAATATTCACATGTCATCGGTCCATTGACCTAACTTAAACCCCACCCCTAATATAATAAGCCTCACTATATAAAGACCTGTAACCTAAACTCGATTGTAATCTCTAAACCCCTATCCTTTATTTTTAAACTGTAAATTCCAACGAGTTGGCATATAGTTGAAAACAGGTTAGGGATCTCATATGTCATTCCTAATTTCCACATAACATAGATTTATGCTATGAAAATATCTGTCATATTTTTCTTTATTGCTTCTGCCCGACTAAGCTCCAAGCATATAATTCTAACAAGAATTTATCTTTTGGTCACGACCCAAAATCCTACCGGAGTCTTGATAGCACCTAACATTGTTTCCTAGGAAATCCAACAATCAATATGCATATATAAACTTCGATAACAATATTAAACAGTCTCAAATGCGGAATAATATAATAACTGAAGTCGAAATAGTGATACAACTAAAAACCATCCCAAAATTTAGTCTCATCGGGTACATGAGCTTTATTGCGTATTAAGTACAAAATCTGAACAAAATACAATATTGTTTGGAAGACTAAATAGTAATAACATGAAACAAGAAAAGGGAATTCAAGTCCTGCGAACAGAACAATAGTGCTACCTCGAAATCTCCATGTCGATACGAATAACATCTCTCTAGTAATCACCCCTATCAGCAATACTTGGATCTACACATAACGTTCAGAGTGTAGTATGAATATAACCAACCCCGCGTACTCAATAAGTAACAAGCCTAACCTTGACCTGAAAATAGTGATGAGATTTGGCAAGGCCCATTACTTCTTTCAGTAGTCAACAACAATAATGGTAATAATAATGACATAATAATGGAAAAAGGAAAGGTGACTCAATTATATCATTTTCATCTTTATCACAATAAGAGGAAAATAAGCATGTTTTCCAAATATATCAGTCAAGATATCAACTTTAAAGTCATCAAATATCAAATAGCATGAGGAGATACAACTTTATGCCTGCATGACAATTATTTATGCCAAATCATCACCATCACAGTTTAAATCTTCAAGTAAACACAATCTTAGCACATGCAAAGTACCTAGCACGAATACCCCTCGATCATCAGACACACACACTCAGCACTATACGGGCACCTTATATAAGCCTCTCACTGAGAACGTATCAAGTGCTTGCATCACAAGGGCCAAAGTAACATGGGTTATCACCTTACTCCAGACGGGTGGATCCTAGTGTCACGACCCGGATTTCCCACCCTCGGGAGTCGTGATGGCGCCTACTGGTGAAAGCTAGGCAAGCCAGTGAATCGGACTAACTACCATGTTTCTGTTTATGAATTCATTACATCACAAATGCATCAATTGAAAAGCAGTAATTCAACAAGCGAAATAAATGCAAAGTTAATACTTTACACAACTATCTCCAATAAACTATCCACAACGGTCTACCCAAGATCTGGAGTCACAGTTTCAAAGACTATTTAAAAGTACTACAAACAGGGTCTGAAGAATATAACAAAATGCTGTTTCTGGATTACATTGGAGAAACAGATACCGGAAATGGACAGGGGACTCCAAGGTCCGCGGACGTCTGCAAAACTACCTTGGATCGCCTGAAAATCAGAGGCTGGAAGCTTCCCACTGTTCGTAGCCTGCGGCACCGAGATCTGCACAAAAGAGTGCAGAGTGTAGAATCAACACAACCGACCCCATGTGTTGGCAAGTGCCTGGCCTAACCTCGGCGAGGTAGTGACGAGGCTAGGACCAGACTCCAGATAAACCTGTGAAATTTTAAGCATATGTGTATCTATAGCCGAAGGTAAAATACATAAACAATTTAAACGAGAAAAAAAGGAAAACATACATCGGAATAGCAGACAAATAAAACGAAACGAATCATCAATGAATAAGAAAGAAAACTGCAATTCAGCTTTTAACACAATGAAATGTAATACAATCCACCCTTTTTCCTCCAGTAACCTCTTGTTGCAGGCGTGCAACCCGTTCCCAC
The DNA here is from genome assembly GCA_002018475.1 of Nicotiana obtusifolia. NCBI lineage: Eukaryota > Viridiplantae > Streptophyta > Magnoliopsida > Solanales > Solanaceae > Nicotiana > Nicotiana obtusifolia. The sequence goes on along the minus strand of MCJB01009999.1, from coordinate 82,428 downwards.
TTACTGTAACCTCTTGTGGCAGGCGTGTCACCCGCTCCCACATACATCACATCCCGTGGCAGGCGTGCCACCCGCTCCCACTTACAATATATCCTGTGGTAGGCGTACCACCCGCTCCCACTTTCATAATATCTCGTGGCAGGCGTGCCACCCGCTCCCACTTTCATAATATCTCGTGGCAAGCGTGCCACCCGCTCCCACTTACAATATATACTGTGGTAGGCGTACCACCCGCTCCCACTTTCATAATATCTCGTGGCAGGCGTGCCACCCGCTCCCACTTTCATCATCACAACAATCACATGAAATCCCGACAAGGGAACATATCAACATTACAACTTCCCAGCAAGGGAACAAATAACAGCAAACAATCATCCTGGCCAGGGGGAATTCAGCAATAACCAAACCAAACTTGACTCCTATTTAGCCCAATCAATGTTAGTACTCAATTACAGTCGAAGTTCTACAATTAACCTCCCAACCCAATTATTATTTTATTAACTCTAGACACGACTCTACTAATGTGACACTGGACCCTTTAAACCTCTACAAACTCCTAAGACGCTACCCACAATTTTGACACTGAAACCTTTAGACTCCCACAACTCCTCACTCAACTGGTCTAGTTAACCATCGACTTTATACCGAACAAAGAAGGCCAGAACCATAACCAAAAGGGACAACTAAAATGAAGCAACCTTGTGGTAGGCGTACTACCCGCCCTCAATTCACAATATCTCGTGGCAGGTGTGCCACCCGCTCCCACATGCAACACATCATACCAAATCAAGGATAGTATTCAACAATTCGAAATAATAGTCACACAACGGTCATCCATACACGACCCACGATCATGCGTGATACCAACCTATAGACACTCGTCACCATGCCTATACGTTGTACTCAACAAAGAGCAATTTAGCAAACAAGACACGATTTCTAATCCCTCAAGCTAAGGTTAGAACAAACACTTACCTTGCTTTGCAATAACTTCCTAGACTTCCAACAATATTTTGAGCCCAACCTTTTATGGATGCTCACGAACTTCAGGTGGACACAATCGAGGCTAACGAGCTACAACTTGTTAGGGTGCCTTAACTCAGCTGCAATCTTGGTACGAATTTGCAGCAATTTGAGCTAGGTCTTAGGGTTAGAGAGTGGGGTTTGAAATGGGAGTGGTTCTACAGTTGTTTTTCAGCCTAAATTGGGGCTATTTACGACGAGTTGCAGCTGGTTCTTGGTGGGTTTAAATGGGAAGAGCTGGGTTGGTAATTGGAGGTTGATGACTATGTTGTGGATATGTTTCTCACAGATTTTGGGGTTGTTTTCAAGGTGATTTGGAGGTTGATTTGTTGGGGTGTGGGGGGTGTTTTGGAGAGGTTTCTGAGGTAATTGACGAAATAAGGGGGTTTTTGCATGTTAGGGTTCCTAGTTCCTATTTATAGTGAGTCAAAATTCGGAACAAAATAAAATTTCAGGTTTCCAGAATGCGATCGCATTCTGGTCGCAAATTCATCATGCGGTCCGCATTTGGACCGCATTTTTGGCATGGCATTTGGCCCAAAACTCTGCCTCACTCTGCGATCTTACTGTAGGATTTGCAGTCCGCATTTCTCACCGCATTTTTGACAAAAAACTTGCCCAGTTCTCTGTTCCACTCTGCGACGCAGGTAGCATGATTTGCGGTCCGCATTTCAGACAGCATTTCTGACATGAACCTTTGCCCAGAAATCTGTCCAAGTATGCGACACCCATGTAAGATATGCGGTTCGCATGTCTGAAATGCTACTGCATATCCTGCATTTCTTACCTTTTTGAGCTCTTTTCTTAATTATTAGATTCTTATAACTCATACCTCACAAGAATGTTAAAATTGCATAATTACAAAGAGGGATTTGCACTTAAAACAAGCCAAGTCCAAACAATTAGTATCTTATGCGTTTCTACAACACGTCGGGCCGTTACATTCTCCCCCTCTAAAACAACTGTTCGTCCTCGAACGGGCAGGATAAAGAAGTACCTGAGTAGGGGAAAAGATGTGGATAACAGCTCCGCATATCGGATTCGGACTCCCAGGTCGATGCCTCAGGAGGCTGACCTCTCCACTGAACACGAACAGAAAGAAAACTCTTTGATCTCAGCTAACGGACTTGTCGATCTAGAATGGCTACCGGTTCTTCCTCATAAGGCAAGTCCTTGTCCAGCTGAATGGTGCTGAAATCTAGCACGTGAGTTGGGTCGCCGTGATATTTCTGGAGCATGGACACATGAAAAACTGGATGTACGGCTGATAAGCTTGGCGGAAATGCCAGTCTATAAGCCACCTCCCCCACTCGATCTAGAATTTCGAACGGACCAATGAACCTAGGGCTGAGCTTGCCCCTCTTCCCAAATCTCACCACGCCTTTCATAGGCGACACCCGGAGTAATACCCATTGGACTGCATTCCAGAAATGCGAAGTAAATTGCGTACCCCGGTCCGAAATAATAGATATTGGAACACCATGAAGGCGAACAATCTCCCGAATATAAATCTCGGCTAACCTCTTAGATGAATAAGAGACTGCCACAGGGATGAAATGTGCTGACTTGGTCAGTCTGGTCAAACTTTTTCCGGGTCTGCGGAAGTCCAACAACGAAATCCATAGTGATCCGTTCCCATTTCCACTCGGGGAGTTAAATTCTCTAGAATAGTCCACCAGGTCGCTGATGTTCGCACTTGACCTGCTGGCAATTCAAACACCGAGCTACATATGCAGCTATATCTTACTTCATTCTACGCTACCAATAATGATGTCGCAAATCCCGATACCTCTTTGCGACGCCCGGATGAATAGAATACCTGGAGCTATGGGCCTCCTTCAAAATTAACTCCCGAAGTCCCTCTACATTGGGCACACAAACTCGACCCTGTAATCTCAGAATTCCGTCGTCGCCTAAGGTGACCTGCTTGGCACCCCCTCGCTGCACCGTGTCCCTAAGAACACACAAATGAGGATCATCAAACTGTCGATCACGTATTCGTTCCAACAATGAAGAATGAGCGACCGTGTAAGGTAATACCCGATTAGGCTAAGAAATGTCCAATCTCACAAATCGATTGGCCAAAGTCTGAACGTCCAAAGCAAGTGGTCTTTAACTGATTGGAATATAGGCAAGACTGCCCATACTGGCTGACTTTCTACTCAAGGCATCGGCCACCACGTTGGCCTTTCCCGGGTGGTATAGGATAGTGACATCATAGTCATTTAACATCTCTAACCACCTCCTCTGCCTCAAATTTAACTCCTTTTGCTTGAACAGGTACTGAAGGCTCTTATGATCCGTGAACACTTCACACGGCACGCCATATAAGTAGTGCCTCCAAATCTTCATGGCGTGAATTATAGCTGCCAATTCTAAATTATGCACTGGATAGTTTTTCTCATGAACCTTCAACTGCCTTGAAGCATAGGCAATGACCTTGCCCTCTTGCATTAACACTGCACCAAGCCCAATACGAGAGGCATCACAATAAACTGTGTAAGGCCCTAAGCGTGTGGGCAAAACTAACACTGGTGTCGTGGTCAGAGCTGTCTTGAGCTTCTGAAAGCTCGCCTCACACTCATCCGACCACCTGAACTGGGCACCTTTCTGGGTCAACTTGGTCATCGGGGCTGCAATAGATGAAAACCCCTCCACAAACCGATGATAGTATCCTGCCAATCCTAAGAAACTCTGGATCTCTGTAACTGACGCCGGCCTAGGCCAGTTCTTGACTGCTTCAATCTTTTTCGGATCAACCTGAATACCCTCTGCCGATACAATATGTCCCAGAAATGTAACCGAACTCAACCAGAATTCACACTTTGAAAACTTAGCATACGACCGACTATCCCTCAGGGTCTGAAGAACCGCTCTGAGATGCTGTGCATGCTCCTCCTGGCCGCGGGAATGTACCAGGATGTCGTCGATGAAAACTATCACGAACGAATCCAGGTAAGGTCTGAACTCTCGGTTCATCAAGTCCATAAAAGCTGCTGGGGCATTAGTCAACCCAAATGACATAACCAAGAATTCATAATGCCCGTACCGAGTACGGAAAGCTGTCTTAGGGACATCGGATGCCCTAATCTTCAACTGATGGTAGCCAGACCTCAAATCGATCTTTGAGAATACCCTGGCACCTTGGAGCTGGTCAAACAAATCATCGATCCTCGGCAATGGATACTTATTCTTGATTTTAACCTTGTTCAATTGTCGATAATCGATGCACATTCTCATTGACTCGTCCTTCTTTTTAACAAACAACACCGGCGCACCCCAAGGTGAAACACTGGGTCTAATGAAACCCTTCTCGAGCAAGTCTTGCAACTGCTCTTTCAATTCTTTTAACTTTGGCGGGGCCATGCGATATGTCGGAATAGAAATGGGTTGAGTACCCGGAGCCACATCAATACAAAAGTCAATATCCCTGTCGGGTGGCATCCCCGGCAGGTCGGATGGGAAAACCTCGGGAAACTCGCGAACCACGGGCACAAACTCAATAGAGAGGACCTCAGCACTGGAATCACGAACATGAGCCAGATAAGCCAAACACCCCTTCTCGACCATACGCCGAGCCTTCATATAAGAGATAATGCTACGAGTGGAATGACCAGGAGTCTCTTTCCACTCCAAACGGGGCATACCCGGTAAAGCTAAGGTCACAGTCTTGGCATGGCAGTCCAGGATGGCGTGGTAAGGTGATAACTAGTCCATCCCCAATATGACATCAAAATCGACCATGTCTAAAAGCAATAAGTCTACGCGGGTCTCAAAACCCCCAATCACTACCGCACAGGAACGATGGACTCGATTTACCACAATGGAATCACTCAGCGGGGTAGACACATAAACAGGAGCACTCAATGAATCACTAGGCATGGCCAGATACGGTGCAAAACAAGATGAGACATATGAGTAAGTAGACCCTGGATCAAATAATACTGAATCATCGTTAGCACAGACCAGAACCGTACCTGTAATCACTGCATCTGAAGCCTCTACCTCAGGTCGGGCTGGGAAAGCATAACATCGGGGCTGAGCCCCACTACCCTGAGCCACATCTCTAGGACGGCCTGTTGCTGGCTGGCCCCCACCTCTGTCGACCTGAGCTCCACCTCCAGTACCCTACCTCTACCTCTAGCACCTCTACCCCAACCTCTAGCTAGCTAGGCGGGCTGCGGAACATCTGGTGCCTGTGTCATAACACGGGAATCCTACTGTGGAGAGTTGCTTAAAGCACGACGGCAATACCTAGCAATGTGCCTTGTGTCGCCACACATGTAACAGGCCCTAGTCTGCCGACTCTAGAAACTCTGTAACGGTTGTGCACTGATAGACTGCTGATCGGAATACTGCATCTAAGAACCACAGTTACCTGAAGCACCATGAGAAACCTGGAGAGCTGACTGAAACGGCCTAGGAAGATAGCCTCTACCATATGAATCTCTGCTTCCAAACGAAGTACCAATAAATCTGCCTGAATAACGGGGTCTCTTATCCGACCCATGACCATCTCCATGTGACAAAACCATCTCGACTCTACGGGCCACATTCACCGCCTCCTAGAAGGTAATCTCACTACCAGTCTCCCTAGGCATCTGAAGGCGAATCGGCTGAATGAGACCGTCAATAAATATCCTCACCCTCTCCCTCTCTATAGGGAGTATGATAAGAGCATGCCGAGCCAAATCAATGACCCTGGACTCATACTGGGTAACTGTCATGGATTCCTGTTGAAGGCGCTCAAACTGCCTCCAATAAGCCTCTCTCTGAGTGACGGGGAGAAACTTCTCCAGAAATAACTCTGTAAACTGTTCCCAAGTAAAAGATGGCAAACTGGCTGGCCTAGTCAAGCAATAATCCCTCCACCAAGTCTTGGCAGATCCGGACAGGCGAAATGTCGCGAAGTCTACCCCGTTGGTCTCAACAATGCCCATATTCCTGAGGACCACGTGGCAGCTGTATAGGAAGTCCTGGGGATCCTCCGAAGAAGCACCGCCGAAGGTAGTGGTGAAGAGCTTGGTGAACCTATCTACTCTCCACAAAGCATCGGCGGACATGGCCGCCCCATTGCCGGCTTGAGCTACTGTGCCCGACTGGACTGTCACATCTGGCTGAACTGCTGGATCCTGAGCCTGGGGAGCTACTTGCTACGGGGTATGAATAGCAGGAGTCTGAGCCCCTTCTCCGGACTGAGGGGTGGCTGGTGCTGCAGGAAGTAAGCCTGCTCGTGTGACATTTTCCATGATGCCCACCAACCGGACCAAAGCGTCCTGGAGAACTGGGGTAGCAATAAACCCCTCCGGGACCTGAGCTGGGCCCACCGGAGCTGCTGGGTCGGAACCTTCTCGTCAAGATAAATCTAAGGTTCCGCCACTGGTGCTGGTGTAGGAGGCTAAGTCCTGCCCCTGCCTTGACCCGTAGCACGACCTCGGCCTCACCCTCTGCCCCACGTGGGAGCTGTTGTTGGGGGCTCGGGCAGCAGAACGGTAGATGAGGAAGCGCGTGTTCTCGCCATCTGTGAAGGAACAGAGTAGGAATCCAATTAGCATTTGAGAAGCAAACCGCGCGACAAGAATGAACAAATGTGAAATTTTTTTTTGCCTAACTCTGTAGCCTCTGGGGATAAATACAGACGTCTCCGTACCGATCCCTCAGACTCTACCGAGTTTGTCTGTGAACTGTGAGGCCTATGTAAACCTAGGGCTCTGATACCAACCTGTCACGACCCGGATTTTCCACCCTCGAGAGTCGTGATGGCGCCTACTAGTGAAAGCTAGGCAAGCCAGTGAATCGGACTAACTACCACGTTTCTATTTATGAATTCATTACATCACAAGTGCATCAATTGAAAAGTAGTAATTCAACAAGCGAAATAAATGCAAAGTTAATACTTTACAAAACTATCTCCGATAAACTATCCACAACAAGATCTGGTGTCACAGTTTCACAGACTATTTAAGAGTACTACAAACAAGGTTTGAAGAATATAACAAAATGTTGTTTCTGGATTACATTGGAGAAACAGATACAAGAAATGGACAGGGGACTCCAAGATCTGCGGACGTCTGTAGAACTACCTTAGGTTGCTTGAAAATCAGAGGCTCGAAGCTTCCTACTGTTCATAGCCTGCGGCACCGAGATCTGCACAAAAGAGTGCAGAGTGTAGTATCAGCACAACCGACCCCATGTGCTAGTAAGTGCCTGGCCTAACCCCAGCGAGGTAGTGACGAGGCTAGGATCAGTCTCCAGATAAACCTGTGCAATTTCAAGCATATGTGTATCTACAGCCGAAGGTAAAATACATCTGAATAGCAGACAAATAAAACGAAACGAATCATTAATGAATAAGAAAGAAAACTGCAATTCAGCTTTTAATACAATGAAATGTAATACAATCCACCCTCTTTCCTCCAGTAACCTCTTGTTACAGGCGTGCAACCCGTTCCCACTTACAGTAACCTCTTGTGGCAGGCGTGCCACCCGCTCCCACATACATCACATCCCGTGGCAGGCTTGCCACCCGCTCCCACTTACAATATATATTGTGGTAGGCGTACCACCCGC
>MCJB01009999.1:19834-74680 GCA_002018475.1 Nicotiana obtusifolia | reverse complement strand
TATCTCGTGGCAGGCGTACTACCCGCTCCCACTTTCATAATATCTCGTGGCAGGCGTGCCACCCGCTCCCACTTTCATCATCACAACAATCACAAGAAATCCCGGCAAGGGAACATTTCAACATAACAACTTCCCAGCAAGGGAACAAATAACAGCAAACAATCATCCTGGCCAGGGGGAATTCAGCAATAACCAAACCAAACTTGACTCCTATTTAGCCCAATCAATGTTAGTACTCAATTACAGTCGAAGTTCTACAATTAACCTCCCAACCCAATTATTATTTTATTAACTCTAGACACGACTCTAATAATGTGACACTAGACCCTTTAAACCTCTACAAACTCCTAAGACGCTACCCACAATTTTGACATTGAAACCTTTAGACTCCCACGAACTCCTCACTCAACTGGTCTAGTTAACCATCGACTTTATACTGAACAAAAAAGGCTAGAACCATAACCAAAAGGGACAACTAAAATGAAGCAACCTTGTGGTAGGCGTACCACCCGCCCTCAATTCACAATATCTCGTGGCAGGCGTGCAACCCGCTCCCACATGCAACTCATCATACCAAATCAAGGATAGTATTAAACAATTCGAACCAATAGTCACACAACGGTCATCCATACACGACCCACGGTCATGCGTGACACCAACCTATAGACACTCGTCACCATGCCTATACGTTGTTCTCAACAAAGAGCAATTTAGCAAACAAGACACGATTTCTAATCCCTCAAGCTAAGGTTAGAACAAACACTTACCTTGCTTTGCAATAACTTCCTAGACTTCCAATAATTTTTCGAGCCCAACCATATATGGATGCTCACGAACTTCAGGTGGACACAATCGAGGCTAACGAGCTACAACTTGGTAGGGTGCCCTAACTCAGCTGAAATCTTGGTACAAATTTGCAGCAATTTGAGCTAGGTCTTGGGGTTAGAGAGTGGGGTTTGAAAAGGGAGTGGTTCTACAGTTGGTTTTCAGCCTAAATTGGGGCTATTTACGACGAATTGCAGCTAGTTCTTGGTGGGTTTAAATGGGAAGAACTGGGTTGGTAATTGGAGGTTGATGACTATGTTGTGGATATGTTTCTCACGGATTTTGGGTTTTTTTCAAGGTGATTTGGAGGTTGATTTGCTCGGGTTTGGGGGTGTTTTGGAGAAGTTTCTGAGGTAATTGACGAAATAAGGGGGTTTTTGCATGTTCAGGTTCCTAGTTCCTATTTATAGTGAGTCAAAATTCGGAACAAAATAAAAGTTCAGGTGTCCAGAATGCGATCGCATTCTGGTCGCAAACTCATCATGCGGTCCGTATTTGGACCGTATTTCTGGCATGGCATTTCTGGCATGGCATTTTAGAAATGCGGTCCGCATTTCTCACCGCATTTTTGACACAAAACTTGCCCAGTTCTCTGTTCCACTCTGCAACGCAGGCAGCATGATTTGCGGTCCGCATTCCTGAAATGCGGTCCGCATTTCAGACAGCATTTCTGACATGAACCTTTGCCCAGAAATCTGTCCAAGTATGCGACGCCCATGTAAGATATGCGATTCCCATGTCTGAAATGCGACCGCATATCCTTCATTTCTTACCTTTTTGAGCTCTTTTCTTAATTATTAGATTCTTATAACTCATACCTCGCAAGAATGCTAAAATTGCATAATTACAAAGAGGGATTTGCACTTATAACAAGCCAAGTCCAAACAATTAGTATCTTATGCATTTCTACAACATGTCGGGCCGTTACACCTAGCCCAAGCACTGATCAGATCATAAGTAAACGATCATCATCGATTAGCCCAATATGGTGCCTAGCGCAGCGTCACCGCACTATCAATATCAACACAGCTCTACGGTCTAAGTTCAGTCATTAATCAGCTTAAAACATAATATGCCACCGTCTCACAGTATCAAAATCAGTATAATGCACGGATTATGACAATATGCCTCAAATCCGCTCAAACCAGTGTCCCACAAGTAAGGACACAATAACCTGTGAGATAATATATAAAAAGTATATAGAGATGGTGATATAACAAGCAGATATAATATTATGACTGAACAATAAGAGTACAATCAAGGGAAACATGACAATTTAGCAAAGTAGCTCTATCATGTCTCAAACGGTTAAGCACATAACCTAGACATGATTTCTAATATGAATCATAGATCAAATAGTCATACAAGTAAAAAAAAATGTAACAAGGAGCCATGATAGCAAAACAAGGCACATAGTAGCTTAAAGTCTACCCGGATCATGAATAACCACGGTGTATGCATATATGCTCGCCATCTCACACGTTTGCAACACCAACATATATCAAATACCATAGCCAATGGAAAATTACCCTCAAACCAAACTTAGGTAAAATACTTACCTCAAAGCGCGAGAATCAACACTCCAAAAATCCCTTGCCTCTCAAGTTGGCTTCCAAACGAGTCATATCTAACAAAAAAAAAACAAATTAATAACGTCAAAGAAGGCCATAGGAAAAAATTTAAAACAACAAAGTTGCGATCTTTATTCAATTCTCCAAAGTTAACAAAAGTCAACCCGAGCCCACAGGGTTAAAATCTGAGTCAGAGGATAGATCCTGACTACTCATAATTTCATGAGTCCAAATATGTGATTAGATTCCAAAACTGAGTCCAAATCGACTCCCAAATCTCCAATTTCTACTATCTTCAGTTGTAGGAAATATCACAAAATTTTCCTCAAAATTTCATATTTATATGTTAATAATCCATGTAGATTCTTGAAATAATACCAAAAAGGAGTAAAAATCACTTACCCCAAAGTCTTATATGAAAGCCTCCTTCAAAAATCGCCCTTCTCCAAGTCTAGGGTTCAAAATATGAGAGAATGAGCTAACATCCCAAAATTAAAACGTAAATGAGTTTTCCCAGCAATACTCTTTGCAAATGTTGCCCAAGCCTCGCGTTCGTGAGGCACAATTACGCGAACACAGTAGAGAGCACGCAAACGCAATGAACATGCACCCAAGCCTATGCGAATGCAAGGCCCTTCTTGCAAACGCATAGTCTAACCTCCCCCAAACACCCAGCATGCCCTACCTCTACGCAAACGCGAGCCCATACCCACTAACGCGAAGACCAATGGATACGACCCATCGCAAACGCGACCTATTGCACGTGAACGCAAAGAACAAAATAGCCTACCTCTAAATAAGCCTTCGCGATCGCGAGACCTTCTTCGCGATCGTGAAGCACACCTGACACCAGCAGAAAATCTGTAACATCACTCAAGCTCCAGTGGCCCGAAACTCATCCAACCACCCGGGATCCCATCCAACTACATCAACAAGTCTATAAATGCTACCAGAACCTATCCAAAGTCTCCAAACACATACTATAATATTACATCTATGAATCAACGATCAAACCACGAATTGAACTTCTCTTAACTTCATAAGCTTCTAAACTTCAAACCAAGTATCTGATTCATGCATAACCAATCCAAACTACAACCAAACTTTGCACACAAGTCCCAAATAACATAAAGAAGTTATTCAAATTTCTAGAACGGTAATCTGAATCCGATATCATCAAAGTCAACTCCCATCAAACCTATGAACCTTCCAAACCTTCAACTTTCCATCTTTCAACAATGAGAACCAAAACACCCTAGGAACCTCCAAATCTATTCGGACATACCTTAATTCCAAAACACCATATGAATCTATTGGTACCATCAAATCTCGAATCTGAGGTCATCTGCTAAAAAGATAAATATTGGTCAACTCTTACAACTTAAGCTTCCAATAATGGAATAAAGTGTCCCAATTCACTCAACTTTTCCGAAACCGAACCAACCATCCCCATAAGTCACAAAATAATACACAAACATACGTGAATCATCTAATAAACTAACGAGGCTGAAATACACAACACGACTAGCTGGATCGTTACAGTTCATGAATTATTAATTCTTACAAAACCTTGCAAAACATTTCCACATTCATGTCTTTCAAATTTTTATATTTTGAAATTTTTTTCTTTTCGAAAACTATTTTTGAAAGTATGGGGTTTAGGGTTTACAATCAGGTCTGGATTACGAGTCTTTACATATAGGTGGATTTAATTATATATGGGGTGGGTTATAAATTAAGCCAATAGGGCAATGACACGTGAATATTAGTTATTTTTACTAGGATGGGATGTTAGTAATAAAGGTAGCGCTGAGCCAAAATGGTGGATGCATTTTGTGACAACCTGATAGGGTGTTTTGAGTATTAGCCCTTCTTTTCGTGTTGTGAGACCTCTCGTAGCTTCATTTTACGTGTCATGATTTGCGTGTGTGGTCCATATTATTTTTGGAAAGTTTTTATGTATAATTTTAAAAAAATAAATATGATTTTTGACTTTAAAAATAACTTGAATAGATTACGGTCAACGTGCTTCATAAACAATCTCGTATGGTGTTCTGACAATTCCAATAGGTCCGTATGATGCTTTTGGAATTGAATGCACATTTGGTTGGGGTCCGTGGTGACTCGAGCGCATTTCGGCGCCTTATGTGAAAGGTTGTGAAAATTGAGTATTGATGGTCAATTCTTGTTATTTGATGTTATTTTGATGATTTAAGGTAGCGAGTGAATTTATATGATGTTATTATACTTGTGTGCATGTTTAGATTGGAGCCCGAGAGGCTCGGGTGAGTTTCTGATTGGTTTTGGATTATTTTGGCCTTATGAGTTTGCTGGTTTTTTAGCTAGTGTTTAGTGCTTCGCGATCGCAGAAGGAATTTTGGGCCAGGGTTGTTTACTCTTTGCGAATGCAAAAGGCAGGCCGCGAACGTGTAGGCTTGGGCGGACTGCCCTTCGCAAACACGGCAGACCCCTCACGAACGCATAGCTTTGTGACGGATGGGGAAGGCAGGGGAGTTCTTCATCGCAAACACGATCCCTGGGTCGTGAATGCGGAGGCTTGATTGGGTAAATGCCTTCACGAACATGATGAGGGCTTTGCGAATGCAAAGGCCAATGGGCCTATGTGCTTCACGAATGCGGCAGGTGCTTCGTGAATCCCAAAAACACCTGACGCCCAGTTAAAAAAAAAAAAGCTAAAAGTCAGGATTTTGTCATTCTTCACCATTTTTGAAACCTTGAGCTCTGACTAAAGAGGTTTTTGAAGAGATTTTCATCCCAAATTTATTGGTTTGTACTTTTCTACTAATTGTGATGTATTTTCATAATCACCCATTGATTTTTAACTTTAGATTAGTGATTCCAAAGTAGAAATAAGGGATTTTGGATAGAATTTAGGAATTATGTAAAATTGAGATTTAGACCTCAAATTGAGGTTGGATTTTGGAACAAAGCACATAACCAGGTTCGGGATGAATGGTATTCGAAATTTGATCCGAATATCAGGTTTTGACCAGATTGACTTTTGTTGACTTTTTCAATTTAGCTAAAAATTGAACCTTTTTTCACTCATAGATAGTTTCTAAAGCTTATTTTTGATTTTTTGAATGATATTTGGCTAAATTTAGTTGGTTTGGAGGCTTGTTCTACAGAAAAAGTTTTGGTGGATAATTGATTTGATTGCGAAAAAAGGCAAGTGTCATATTTAACTTTGATTTGAGAGAATTAGAACTTGTTAGTCTATTTTCTACATGAATTATATGTGGGGATGGTGTATATGCGAGGTGACGAGTGTATATGCATTGTCACGGGTATAAGGGATGGATTATTTACCTTCATGTCATTAGTTATACCATGTTATGCCCCGTTATTTGTCTTGATTGCTGAATGTCATTAACTCTTAATTATACCTTATTTATTATGTGTCATTCAACTGTTACTTGTTCTTGTTACTTATTCTTTGGTCAGTATTTTCTTACCTGCTATATGCTCTCACTTGTACTAGTTGTATATTTTCATTGTTTCATGTCTTTACTTGCCTTTATTGTCCTTACCTTACATGTTGTACTTTATTAGATTGTGTGTAATTGTGTGAGTCTTTTAGCTATTCTTGTGTTAATGAATTGTTGTGATTTCTGATTACGAGGTATTGGTAATTCTCTGTTGTACTAGTAGATCCTTGGTCTTTTGTACGCTTTCGTACCTTTTGTGTTGGGATTACGTTATTGCTTGTATTGAGTTGTTCATGTTAATGAGTTGATTTTGGAAACGGGCTGCATGCCGCGACAATGTTAAAATGAATTGATAATAGGATTGAGTTGCAACAGATTTTGTTATGATATTGGGATTCTGTTGCACACCGCTATAGATATTGTGATATTGTTGGGATCGAGTGTGCGCCGCAACAAAGTATGATGTGTTTTAGTGATCATAGATGTAATGTTCTATTCTTGTACTGTGATTTGAGGATCTTGAGATGATGTTATTCTGGGGCCCTTTTTTTTTGTTTGACCTTCGGGTCTCGTTCCTATGAGTTTTTTGCTTTCCTTATATTTTTATTGTCTTTTATTATAATAATAATAATAATATTATTATTATTATTATTATTATTATTATTATTCTTACAGGTTTATAGTGAGTGTCTTGTCATAGGCTCGTCATTGCTTCGTCGAGGTTAGGCTCGACACTTACAGAGTACATGGCGTCGGTTGCACTCATACTACACTTCTGAACTTCTTGTGCAGATCTCGATGTTGGTCCCAGCGGAGCATAGAGAAGTTTGCTCGGATCTAACTTACCTAGGAAACTTGAGGTAGATAAGTTTGGGGTTCGGAGTCCTTGAAGCCCCCCTTCTATTTTTCCTTTACTGATTATTTTTGTAACGACCCGATCGGTCGTTTTGCTTTCTATATCCTTGTTCCTCTAATTAAGACTCCTCATATCTGCATTTACTGTTTTATGACCTGGAGGGATGGTTGGTTTAGGTTTGGAAGGGTTCGGGTTGAAATCGGAACACTTAGTTCCTAAATAGTAGCTTATAATGGTTAAGTTTGACTTGAGTCAACGTTTGAGTAAACAACCTCGCAATTGGGATTTGACGATCCCAATAGGTTTTATGATGATTTTGGACTTGGACGTGTGTTGGGATCGGGTTTCGGATGACCTGGGACCATTTCGGTGCTTAATATTGAAAGTTGCCGTGTTTAAGGTTCTTCAAGTTCTTTAAGTTGATTTGGAGTAGACTTGTTTTCATCGAGTCCGTTTGGGATTTCGAGCCTAGGAATAGTTCTGTATGGTGATTTTTGACTTACACACAAAATTTGGTGTCATTTCAAGTAGTTTAACTATGATTCGGCACGTTCGGAGTAAGTTGGAAAACTTGAAGTTCATGAATTAATTCGATTGGGTTTTGGTGTGCGGTTTCTAGTTTGATGTTGTTTTACACATTTCAAGGGTTTTGAGAAAGTCTATTTTATGTTTACGAACTTGTTGGTATGTTTGGTCGAGGCCCCGTGGGGTCCGTGTAGGTTTAGAGGGTCAACGGAGCTTGATTGCACTTTGGAGAAGAGCTGAAGGTGGCTGGGCTGGCATCTTGTGCTTTCGCACCTTCGGTGGGAATGGATGCAAGAGCAGCACCGAAGGTGCTACCGCTTGTTCGCAGAAGCGGGAATGGCCAGCCATGCTTGGGTTCACAAATGCGGAATGTTGCGCACAGGTGCGCATCCGTAGAAGCGTGTTATGTTCCGCAGAAGCGAAAGTTTGGGGGTTGGCATTGAATCGCAGATGCGATCAACTTTTCCGCAGAAGCGATACTTTGTCCACAGAAGCAAGAGTAGTTGTCTTGGGCAAGGACCGCACTTGCGCTTTTCTGCAGAAGTAGAGCCACAGGTGCGACTGTTTTGTCACAGGTGCGAAAATCGCTAGGGCAGAAGGGGTGCATTTATATCGGACTTAGGTTATTTTTTCTCTTATTTTCACTTGGGGTGGTCGATTTTGGAGCTCCTGGAGAGGAACCTTTCACCTATCATCTTGAGGTGAGTAATTACTACTTAATGTAAGTTTAATACGCGAATTTTGGGTAGATTCTTAACATGTAAATTGTAGAAATTATAAGCTTGGTTGAAAAACTTAGGTTTTGATAAAAATGGGATTTGACCACGAAAATGATTATGGAATTGAGTAGAAATTTTATATTTGGGTTCGTGAGGTTATGGGTAATATTTATCTTCAAAAATATCTAGAATCTGGGCATGTGGGCCGGAGGTGAATTTTTAGTTATCTTCCAATTTTGGTTGGGTAATTACTCTTACAGCTAAGTTATGAACTGTTGAGTATATATTGATTAATTTATGCAATATTTGGCTAGTTTCGGATTGTTCAACACCGACTTGAGGATTTAGAGTAATTGATGGATCAGAAAGTGAATTTGCGAATAAGGTAAGTCCTTTGCCTAACCTTGTAAGACAGAATTTACCCCATAGGTGTTTAAACTTCTATTTGCTACTAATTGTAGGCACTACGTATGTACGAGGTGACGAGAGTCTGTACGTAGCTAGAATTCATGTTATGTCCGGGTAGACATAGGCCCTTATTATGCCACTACTTGCGCTATTTGTACTCAACGTGTTAGATTAATTACTTGTTCTAGTAAGTGAAACTTGGTAAAAGATCATGTTAAATGGAGTTTTTATTTAGAAAGTTGGCGGAAATGTTTAATTATTGACAGAAATTATATCCTTTCATGGGTTTACCTCGGAGCTATAAATGTGAATTCGAAATCCAAAAAGTTTCCTTATTCCTATGGATCGGGCCGAACGCCTAGCAACCCATGGTTCGGACCGTACGACTTCGCTAGTGTATGTACACGAATATGATGGATTAGGCCGTACGACCTCGGCATAACTCGTGCGTATTATCACTCAGAGTCCGATTTCACTTGATATACCTGTCATGACTTGAGAGTTTATAATATATGTTAAGCCCTTACTTGTTGAGAATATTACGTGATATTTGGGGACTTTTTAATTGTTACTTGTGAACTGATCATTTAATTATTGCCTCTTATTCCATTATTAATGTTGATTTTCACGCTTATTAAATAATGTTGTTCATTATATATTTTTCCCACTAGTAAGTGTCGAAGTCAACCCCTCTTCACTACTTCGTTGAGGATTACACTAGATACTTATTGGGTACATGTTGTTTATGTACTCATGCTACACTTCTGCACTAATCGTGCAGGATCTGAGGCAGATGCATCTGGCGGTCCTACAGGCGCGTACTCCCGTTACCTAGAAGCCTAGTGGTGAGCTGCTCTCTATGTCGTTCCACAACACCCAGAGCCTCTCCTTACTGTATTTTATTTTCTGTCTATCTTATTCCAGACAGTAGAGTAGGAGGTTCTGTATATTCTGCTAGTTTACTCATGCACTTATGACACCGGGTTTTGGGAGTATTCCAGTAGACATTTTATCGTTTTGGGTATAAGATTCACTACTTTACTCTTTTCTTTATTTGATGCTTGACTTTACTATAATTTTCTTATTAATGGCTATTTCTTTAACCTTGATACCAAGCTGTCACGACCCGAATCTCAAACCCGGTCGTGATGGCACCTCTCGTGAAGACAAGGCCAGCCAATTCGAACCATAACTCATTTTAGGCAGTTAATTTAACAAGAGAACAACACAACACAATTTAATAGCAGTCATTTGCGGAAAAACATAGTGAACCATCCCAACAACAGCCCAAACCGGGGTGTCACAACGACATGAGCAACTAATGAAATCCTAATAACAAGATTACTATTACAATATCTCTGGCACTATCGTTTGAAGAAAGTGGAAACAACAAATAAAAGAGATACGGGTCTGCGGATGCCAACAGCTACCTCGTAGTCTCTGAATCACCGCTCTGACAGTCGTAGTCAATGCCTCGGAGCGGAATCAATAACGCTTGAATCTACACACATGGTGCAGGGAGTAATGTGAGTACTTCCAACTCAATGAGTAATAATCATAAATAATGGCGGAAAGCAGAAACCACACATTAAGCACAGGGCAATCCATATTGAAGCAATAAAACATCATTAAAACAGTAAATCGGTGAGAATTCAAGTAGAAACTCCTTTCAACCGGTGAAACATGTAAGTCTTTCAAGTAGATGACGTGAAGTAAAAGAAAACATTTAAAACCGCCCGTCGGGCTCAATATCTTTTAAAAACCACGCCCCTCGGGCAATATCATAAAAATAGTAGCAGCCCCTCGGGCATATCACATGGTACAGCATCGGCCCCTCGTGCTCATCACATCACAATATCAGCCCCTCGGGCTATAATTCACATCACACTAGGTACCCTGCGCTCACTGGGGGTGTACATACCCCGGGAGGGGCCCTTTACGGCCCAAGTGCAATATCATATCTCGTGGCGGCGTGCCACCCGATCCATTTATATCATATTCCGTGGCGGCGGGCCACCCGATCCATTCATATCAAATCCGTGGCGGCGTGCCACCCGATCCATTTATATCATATTCCGTGGCGGCGTGCCACCCGATCCATTCATATCAAATTCATGGCCGCGTGCCACCCGATCCATTTATATCATATTCCGTGGCAGCGTGCCACCCGATCCATTTATATCATATTCCGTGGCGGCGTACCACCCGATCCATTTATATCATTTAAAATGTCATTTAAATCTCAAAACTGAGTAAAAATGGCTGTTTTGTAAAAACAGTGGAAAACAACATGAATGAGTTCAAGTAATGAATCAAACATTGAGGAAACAGTGATAACTACCCCTGAAGGGTTCAAATAACCGGCACGAAGCCCAAATATGGCAATCACCCCAGTTCATGATGACATCAAATAAGTTTCAATCAAATATATAGTAAAAATCATCAATCGGGACAGACCAAGTCACAATCCGTAAACGACCCCACGCTCATCATCGAGCGCGTGCCTCACCTCAATATAGCACTACGATGTGCAATCCGGGGTTTCAAACCCTCAGAACATCATTTACAATCACTACTCACCTTGAACCGGCTAAATTTCTAGCCCACGACGCCTTTGCCCTTCGAATTGGCCTCCACGTGCGTCGAATCTATCAAAATTCAGAACAATTACGTCATAATATGTTGAGGGAACAAATCCCACGCGAAAACAATCAATAAATACTAAGAAATCCCAAAATTAGCAAAACCCCAAGCCCCGGGCCCACTTCTCGAAGTTAAAATTTTTTTACATCAACGGGTTCCTTATCTCCCAACGAGTTCACCCATAAAAAAATTATCAAATTCCGACATCAGATTGGCTTTCAAATCTTAAATTTTTGTTCTTGGAAGATTTGGAAAAAATTCTGATTTTTCTTCCATAGATTCATGGATTCATGATGTAAATGAGTATGGAATCATGATCTATGAAGGATTTATGATATAGAACACTTAGCTCCTTCAAATTTGTTGAAACCCCTCTAAAAATCGTCCAAACCAAGCTCTCCCAACTCTATTTTTGTCAAAATGGCCAAACCCCCCCATTTTTATGTTGTTTTCTGCCTCAGGCACCACAGGTGGCGCTAGGCACTGCCTGTGATGCTGGTTCCAGTAGCCACAGAATTCCTGGCACAGAAATAGGCATAACATTCTCATACGATGTCCGAATTGGACGATTCTTTTTGCTATGACTCCGAAAATTTGGACACGGATCTAATGCTTCAGTTAAAACTGAATTTTGAGTCCATTTGCATAATATGATACCCCTTATTCTTGAAGAGACGACATCGACGCATTCTTGAAATGCCCAAGTTAAACTCCATCTACCATCCAAAATCCATTCGAGGCCCTGGGGACTTCAACCAAATATATCAACAAATCTTAAAACATCATATGGACTTATTCGGGGCCTCAAATCACATCAAACAACGTTAAATACACGAATCACACCCCAATTCAAGCCTAATGAAACTAACAAATTCCAACTTCTACATTCGATGCCGCAATAGTGTTATGTTGAGTACGGTCCCCTATATCTATTCCTACGTATTTTTTTTCTCATCCTCTGAGAAGGGCTCGTAACATCTGTTCGACTGTTTTATTCGTTACGCAGACTGGATAATTCTTTTCTAGAGTTTGTTCCTCTTTATGTGTCATGTTCAAATTGTAGCTCGTCGGTGCATTGATGGAGCCACATGAGAATTGAGTTGGTGTTTGAGGTGGCTTATCGCATGAGCAGCTTGCACCGAGTGAGACGAGATTATTGGAGCTGAAATCTATGCAATCAGATTTATATAAGGCACATTAAAAGGAAATATCGTTATTCAGTTCAAAAAATCAGTTACTTTAAAAATAATAAAATGAACAATTAAATGGGTAGATCACTGTTGGCTTGCTTAACGGCGACATTGGGCACCATCACGGCCTATAGTGAAAATTGGGTCATGACAATTTTGCTTCAAACAGATGTATTTTATTCACACCATATCTGTAGTATTCTAGTTGCTCATGTACAGACCCCACGGTGTGGGATAATACTGGATATGTTGTTGTTGTTGCTCATGTACTTGTGAGTCCGGATTTCTAAGATTAATATAGACCGTGTTATTTATGGATTCATCATATGCATTTCGGATTTTACCAATCATTAATTATTATTATTATTATTATTATTATTATTATTATTATTATTATTATTATTATTATTATTATTATTATGTGTTAAATTGTTAAAAATTTGTTAATTCTGTGGTTGACATTAGCTTGCCTAGCAAGTGGATGTTAGGCGCCATCACGGCCTCGTGGTTGGGATTCTGGATTATGACAAGTTGGTATCAGAGCCCTAGGTTTCCTAAGTCTCACTAGTCATGAGCAAGCTTAATAGAACTTGGAGGATTAGTACGAAGACGTTTGTACTTATCTTCTAGAGGCTATAGAGCTTTGGAAAATGTCACTTCTTTCTTTCTATATCGTGCAATTTTATTCTATTCTTTTTCTCTCACAGATGGTGAGAACACGCATAGCATCCACTTCAGGAGCCAGAGCCGCAAGTTGCTGCAACAACTAGGGCCGAGGTAGGGCCAGAGGTGCAGAGCCCCAAATCGAGCTGGAGTACGAGGTCCCTATTCCGGCTGTGCTAGTTGGACCAACTCAGGTCCAAAGGGGTTCATTGACATCCCAGTACTTCAGGAAGCCCTAGTTCGCTCGGTGGGTCTTATGGAGAGTGTGGCCCCGGATGGTGCATTTCCTGTAGCACCAACCGTCTCTTAGGTTGGGGGAGGAGCCCAGACTCTCAATACTCACACTCAATATGACTCCCATATATTAAACTCTGGCAGCTCCGGCAGTGGGATCAGTTTAGCCCGTTATTGCTACACATTTTGAAGAAGGATCTACTATGTCAATAGAGGGGTTGAAAAGGTTGGACGGGTTCACCTAGCTATTCGCTATTCATTTTGGTGATACACCTTTTGAGGAACCATATGATTTCTTGGACTATTGCTATGAGGTGTTGCGCAACATGGGTATAGTGGAGCCCAATCGAGTTGACTTTGCAGTATTACAGATGACTGGTTCTGCCAATAGATGGTGGGAGGAGTATGTTCGGGGTAGAAAAATAGGTTCACCTTCTCTTACTTGGGAGCAGTTCTCACAGCTATATTTCTAGAAGTTCATCCCTTTTACTCAGAAAGAAAATCTACACACCTAGTTTAAGCGCCTATAACAAGGTAGCATGACCATTACCCAGTACGAGAGCAGATTCAAGGATTTATCACGCAATGGAGTTATCCTGATCCCTACTAAGAACAAGAGAGTGGGGAGGTTTATAAATAGCCTTACTTATGGTATCATGTTGCAGATTTCCAGAGAGATTGAGAATGATATTTCGTTTACCTGGGTTTTGGAGATAGCTAGGCGGATCGAAAGGATTCATGGTCAGGGTAGAGAGGCAGCATCTGAGAAGAGGCCTCGTCATTTCGGCGATTTCAGTGCCTCGTCTGGAGGCAGGGGTTCACTATGTAGAGGCCATCCTCCTAGGCCGATTTAGTTAGCGCTTTAGGTATCACACATTGATTCGAGTAGTCGTGGTTCTTATGGGTCTCATGCTGAGCAACTAATATTCAGCACACCTTCAACACCTATTAGTGAATGACTGCAACAAAGTTACTACGGTGGACATTCGGGTCATCAGGAATCATCTCAGACCTAATAGTTATGCCAGCCGTGGGGTTTCTTTGAGTGCGGCGACATATGTCATATTAGGAGGTACTGTCCAAGATTGACGAGCAGCAGACCAGAACAGGGTACTCGTGCTATTATTCCGGCACAGGTTCCTCTACCACCCACTCAGCAAGCTGGAGGCAAGGGTCAGGCAGCTAGAGGTGGTGGTCAGGCTGTTAGAGGTAGAGGCCAGCCGGTTAGAGGCCTTCCAAAAGTTGGAGGTCAGAGTGGTAGGGCTCAACCCCGTTTCTACGCATTCCCAGCTAGACCTGATGCAGAGTCGTCGGATGCGGTCATCACAGGTATTGTTCTAATTTGCCATAAAGATGCATCAGTTCTATTTGATATGGGTTCCACTTATTTATATCTATCATCCTATTTTGATTTGTATTTGGATATGTCTCGTGATCATGTGAATTCTCCTATTTATATGTCTACGCCTGTTGGGGATTCTATTGTGGTAGACCATGTATATCTTGCTTGTTTGGTCACTATCAGGAGCTATTTGACTAAGGTAGACTTTCTATTACTTGATATGGTGGATTTAGCCGTGATCTTGGGCATGGATTAGTTGTCACCTTATCATGCTATTTTGGATCGTCACGCCAATACTGTGACATTAGCCATGTGGGGTTGCCTCGATTGGAATGGAGAGGGACTCTTGGCCATTCTACTAGAAGAGTCATTTCATATGTGAAGGCTCTGCGTATGGTCGAGAAGGGGGTGGCTGGCATATTTGGCCTATATCCGTGATTCTAGTGCAGGTTCCTTCCATGGATTCGGTTTCGATTGTGCGTGAGTTCCCAGAGGTGTTTCCTTCAAATTTGTCGACGATACCATCTGATAGAGATATCAACCTCTATATTGACTTGGTTCCGGGCACTTAGCCTAATTCTATTCTACCATACCGTTTGGCCCCAGTTGAGTTGAAAGAATTGAAGGAACGATTGCAGGATTTGCTTGATAATGGATTCATTAGACCTAGTGTCTCGCCTTGGGCTGCACCAGTGTTGTTTGTGAAGAAGAAAGACGACTCTATAGAGATGTGTTTTGACTACAATCAGCTAAACGAGGTCACTATCAAGAACAAGTACCAATTGCCGATGATTGATGACTTAGTTGAACAGCTTTAGGGTGCCAATGTGTTTTCAATATTTATTCAAATCTGGCTACTATCAGGTGAAGATTAGAGCATCAGATGTTCCTAAGATATATTTTCGGACTCGGTATGGTCACTATGAGTTTTTAGTGATTTCATTTGGCTTTACTTATGCCCCAGCAACCTTTATGGATTCAATGAATCGGGTGTTCAAGCCTTATCTGTATTCTTTTGTGATCGTTTTTATTGATGATATGTTGGTTTACTCCCGCAGTCGGGAGGAGCTTGAGTAGCATCAGCGGATGTACTTAAGACTTTGAGAGATCGTCAGTTATATGCAAACTTTTCAAAGTGTGAGTTCTGGTTGGACTCGGTTGCCTTCTTGGGCCACGTTGCATCTTCCAAGGGCATCAAGGTGGATCCTAAGAAGATTGAGGTAGTTCAGAACTGGTCTAGACTTACTTCACTTACAGAGATACGGAGATTTTGGGTTTGGCAGGTTATTATCGCCAGTTCGTGAAGGGGTTTTCATCTGTCTCAGCCCCATTGACCAAATTGACCCAGAAGGGTGCTCTTTTTAGATGGTCTAATGAGTGTGAGTTTGAGCTTTCAGAAGCTCAAAACTACATGGACTACAGCCCCAATGTTAGTGTTGCCTACAAATTCGGGATCTAACACCGTGTAGTATAATAAATTGCGTATTGGGCTTGGCGCAGTATTGATGGAGGACGGTAAGGTGTTTGCCGACGAGTCTCGGCAGTTGAAGGTTCAAAAGAAGAATTACCATGTGCATGACTTAGAGTTGGCATCCATTTTTCACGCGCAGAAGTTTTGGAGGCACTATATATACCGCGTTCCATGTGGAGTCTATACTAGCCATCAGAGTCTCCAACACTTATTCAAGTAGAAGGAACTTAATATATGATAGCGGTGATGGTTAGAGTTGTTAAAATACTGTGATATCACCATACCATATCATTCAAGGAATACCAATGTGGTGGCCGATGCATTGAGTAGAAAGGTTGAGAGCATGGGCAGTTTGGCATATTTACCGATAGTGGAGAGGCCACTAATATGAGTGTTTAGGCATTGGCCAATCGATTTGTGAGATTGGATATTTCAGAGCCTAGCCGGGTTCCTACTTGTGTTGTGGCACAGTCATCATTGTTGGAGCGTATCAAGGCTTGCCAGTTTGATGATCCTCACTTGTTGGTGTTGAAGGATACAGTGCAACGGAGTGGTGCTAAGGAGGTTGTGATTGGAGATGATGGTGTTATGCCACTTTAGGCCAAATTTGTCTTCCAAATGTTGATGGGTTGAGAGAGTTGATCCTTGATGAGGCTCACATTTTGTGCTATTCCATTCACCCAAGTGTCACAAAAATGTACCGTGACTTGAAACAACACAATTAGTAGCGGAGAATGAAGTAAGATATTGTTTCTTATGTATCTCGGTGTTTAAATTGTCAACAGGTGAAGTACGAGCATCAGAAACCGGGTGGGTTGACTCAGACAATAGAGATACTGTAGTAGAAGCGGGAGGGTATCACTATGGATTTTGTGGTTGGATTACTACAGACCTTTAGGAAATATGATGCAGTCAGGGTTATTTTGGACCGTTTGACTATGTCCGCACACTTTATTCCCATGATGACTTCCTATTTTTAAGAGTGGTTGGCTCAGATTTACATCCTGGAGATTATCTGCCTGTACGGTATGCCCATTTCTATTATTTCTTATTGAGTCATGCAGTTCACATTGCATTTTTGGAGAGCCGTGTAGCATGAGTTAGACACGCGGGTCGAGGTAAGTATAATGTTTCATCCTTAGACGGACGGACAGTCCCGACGCACTATTCATATCTTAGAGGACATGTCACGTGCCTGGGTTATTGATTTCGGAGGTTCATGGGACCAGTTCTTAACTCTAGCAGAGTTCGCCTAAAACACCAGCTATCAGTCGAGCATCCAGATTGCTCCGTACGAGGCCTTATATGGGAGGCGATGTCATTCACCGATTAGCTGGTTTGACCCCGGGGAGGCTAGATTATTAGGCATTGTTTGATCTGTGATGCATTAGAAAATGTTAGGTGATTCAAGAGCGACTTCGTACAGCTCAGTCCAGGCAGAAAATTTATGCTGACTGGAAGGTCCCAGATATGGCTGACATGGTGGGTGAGAAGTTTCTTCTCCGAGTGTCGCCTATGAAAGGCGTGATGTAGTTTGGGAAAAAGGTGAAGCTGAGCCCGAGGTTTATTGGCCCGTTCGAGATCTTGGAGAGAGTTGGGGAGGTTTCTTACATGCTTGCATTGCCTCCTAGCCCAGAAAGGGTACATCCGGTATCTCAAGTCTCCATGCTTTCGAAGTACCGTGAGGACATGTCACATGTTCTATACTTTTGCACGGTTCAGCTTGATTAGAATTTGACTTTTAAGGAGGAGCCGGTGGCTATTCTAGACCGGCAGGTTCGAAAGTTGAGATCCAAGAGTTTTCCTTCTGCGATAGTGCAATGGAGAGGCTAGCTGATTGAGGAAGCTATGTAGGAGTCCGAGTCCGAGATGAGAAGTAGATACCTTCATCTTTTTACCAGTCCAGGTACTTTTCTATGTTTGTTCGAGGATGAACGTTTCTTTTAGAGGTGGAGAATGTTACAACCTGATAGGTCGTTTTGAGTACTAGCCCTTATTTTTGTGTTTCGAGACCTCTCGTTGCTTCATTAGATGTGATAAGACATTTTTCGGAAAATTTTTATGTAAAGGTTTAAAGAAAATGTGATTTTTAGTTTTAAAAACAACTTGAGTTGACCGCAGTCAACGTTCTTGGTGAACGAACTCGGATCAGTGTTCTGACAATTTCGGTAGGTTCTTATGATTTTTTTAACTTGTATGCACATTTGTTTGGGGTCCAGGGTGACCCGAGTGCGTTTCGTCTCATTATGTGAAAGATTGTGAAATTTGAGTTTTCAAGTTGAAATCTTGAGTTTTGATGATCGATTCTTGCTATTTGATGTTATTTTGATGTTTTGAGGTAGTGAGTGACTTTATACAATGTTATTAAACTTGTGTGCGTGTTCGAATTGGATCCCGGGGGGCTCGGGTGAGTTTCGGAATATTTTGGCCTTTTGAGTTTGTTGGTTTTTCTACTGGTGTTCAGTGCTTCATCTATCGCGATTGCAAATGGGAATTTTTGGGTTGGGGGATAATTACTCTTCGTGAATGCGAGAGGTAGTTTGCTAACGTGTAGGCTTAGGGGTACTTCCCTTCGCGAATGCGGCGGACCCCTCGCGAACGCATAGCTTTGGGATGGCCGGGAAGGCAGGGGAGTTTTTCATCGCGAACGCGATCCCTTGGTCGCGAACATGGAGGATTGGATGGGTAAATTCCTTCGCGAATACGATGAGGACTTCACGAACACGATGGCTAATGGGCTTGTGTGCTTCGCAAACGTGGCAGGTACTTTGCGAATGCGAAGAACACCCGACGCCCAGTTAAATAGAAGCTGAAAGTAGGTATTTTGTCATTCTTCACCATTTTTGAAACCTAGTGCTCGGACTAGAGAGGTTTTTGAAGAGATTTTCATTCCAACTTCATTGGTTAGTACTTTTCTACTAATTTTGATGTATTTCCCTAATCACCCATTGATTTTAAACTTCAAATTAGTGATTTCAAAGTAGAAATTAGGAGCTTTGGGTAGAATTTATGGATTATATAAAATTGAGATTTAGACCTTAAATTAAGGTCGTATTTCGAAATAAATCACATAACCAGACTCGGGGGTGAACGGGTAATCAAAATTTTGTCCGAATCTCGGGTTTTGACCATGCGAGCCCGGGGTTCACTTTTATTAATTTTTTCAATTTAGCTAAAGATTGAACCTTTTTCACTCATGGGTAGTTTCTTAAGCTTATTTTAGATTGTTTTAATGATATTTGGCTAGATTCGGTTGATTTGGAGGCTCGTTCTAAAGGAAAAGTTGTGGTGGATTATTGATTTAATTGCGGAAAGAGATAAGTGTCGTGTTTAAATATGACTTAAGGGAATTAGGATTTGTTGGTCTTTTGCTAACTGAATTATATGTGGGAACGATGTATAGCGAGGTGATGAGTGTATATGCATTGTCATGGGTTAAAGCATGCGGGATGGATTATTTACCTTCATGTCATTAGTTATACCACGTTACGTCTCGTTATTTGTGTTGATTGCAGAATGTCATTAATTGTTAATTATGCCTTATTTGTTATTTGTCATTCAACTGTTACTTGTTCTTGTTACTTATTCCTCGATCAATATTTGCTTACCTTTTATATGCTTTCACCTTTACTAGTTGGATATTTTCACAATTTCATGCCTTTACTTGCCTTTATTGTCATTAACTTACTTGTTGTACTTCGTTACATTGTGTCCAAATCTGTGAGTCCTTTAGCTATTCTTGTGTTAATGAATTGTTAAGGTTTCCGAGTATGAGGTATTGGTTATTCTCTTATTGGTTGTGTTGAGTTGTTCATGTTAATCAGTTGATATTAGGAACGAGTGGTGCGCCGCAACAGTATTGAAATGAATTGATAATGGGATCGGGTTGCACGCCGCAATAAATATTGATATGATATTGGGATCCGGTTCCAAGTCGCAACAAATATTGTGATATTGCTGGGATCGGATTGCGTGCCACAATGGAGTATGATGTGTTGTAGTGATTGTAGCTGTAATATTTTATTCCGGTATTATGATACGATGATTTTGAGATGATGTTATTCGGGGCCCCTCTTAGTTGACCTTCGGATCTCGTTCTTATAAGTTTACTTATTTTTCCTATATTTCTGTCGTCTTCTATTATTTTTCATATAGGTTTATAGTGAGTGTCTTGTCATAGCCTCATCACTACTTCGTCGATGTAAGGATCAACACTTACAGAGTACATGAGGTCGGTTGTACTCATACTACACTTCTACACTTCTTGTGTAGATCCCAGTGTTGGTCCCATCGATGCGTAAAAGAGATCGCTTGGTGACTTGCCTAGGAGGCGTGAGGTAGAGATGTTTGGAGTTCGCAATCCTTAAAGTCCCCTTCTATTTTGTCTTTACTATTTATTTTGCTTCAAACATATGTCTTTTATTCAGACCATATTTGTAGTATTCTTGTCGCTCATGTATTTGTGACTCCAGATTTCTGTGATTAGTATAGACCGTGTTATTAATGGATTATCATATGCATTTCAGATTTTACCAATCATTAATTATTAGTATACTATTTTAAATTGTTAAAAATTGGTTAATTCTATGGTTGACGTCCGCTTGCTAACACGTGGATATTAGGCGCCATCATGGCCCTGTGGTTGGGATTCCGGGTTTGCAGATATCAATAGATTAATCATCTATATAGTTCCATGGAATGGACCAAGTCCCAATTCCTACAGTGCACACCCACACGCCCATCATGTAGCATGTAGCGTCACCTCAAAACCAATCACATGACACATAATCCGAGGATTCATACCTTCATAACCAAATTTTGAACTGTTACTTACCTTAATCCGAGCGAATCTCTACTCCAACACACCCTTGCCTCGGGAAACAGCCTCCGAATGCCTCGAATCTAGCCATAAAAAATTCGATTTATTCAATACGGGCTAAAGGAATCAACTCCATAAGAAAATGCTAGTTATTAATCAAAAGTCAGAAATCGAAATTCGATAAAAGTCACAAACCCGAAAGCCCATTCAACCACGAGCCTAACCATACCAAATTTATCAAAATCTGACACTGAATCATCACCCCAAATCCCCAAATCAAACTCTCCAACTCCCAATTTACACCTTAAATACACACCAACTAGGAAGAAGAATTAATGGGGAAGCAAGATTATTGATCAAAAATGAGCACAAGGAACTTACCTCAAGAATTCCCTCGAAAAATCTCTCAAAAATCGCCTTAACCGTGCTTGAAATGTTTGAAATGAAGCCAAAATCGCGAACCCTAGTTTTAATTAATCTGCCCAGACTTTCCGCTTCTACAACAAAATACCCGCACCCGCGGAACCGCTTCTGCGGTAGATCCTCTGTTTCTACGGAAATCACTTAAATCCCCCAGGTCCGCATCTGCGCTCTAGGTTCTGCACCTGCGGAGCCGCTTCTGCGGAATTCTATCCGCTTTTGCTGAAATAGGCCTCTCCCTGAACTCCGCATCTACGAAGCCTCGCTCGCACCTGCGGGCTCGCATATGCGGTTAACTCCTCGCACCTGCGCCCTGCCCAGGCTAGCCCAGCTCCGATTTTGCTTAAACCCAATCGCATCTACGGCATCGCATCTACAGCATAGCACCTACGGCCAACCCCTTGCGGGTCCGATCACACCAGAAGAGCTCCAGCTTCAGCAACGCACTATTCCCATTTTCGATCTGTTAACCATCTGAAACCAACCCGAGGCCCCCGAGACCTTAAGCAAACATACCAACGAGTTCTAAAACATGATACGAACTTAGTAGAGACCTCAAATCACCTCGAACAACATCAAAAACATGAATCGCGCATAGATTCAAGCCTAATGAACTTTGAACTTCCAATTTCTACAAACGACGCAGAAACCTATCAAAACACGTCTGATTGACCTCAAATTTTTCACAAAAATCATAATTGACATCACGGACATATTCCAATGTACGGAATCAGAATTCGATCCCGATATCAAAAAGTCCTCTCCTGATCTAACTTCCCAAAAATCATCCAATTTTCCCACTTTCGCCAATTGACGCTAAAATGACCTACGGACCTCCAATTCAACATCCAAACACGCTCCTAAGACCAAAATCACTCTACGGAGCTATTGGAATTGTTGAAACTCCATTCCGGAGCCATCTTCACACAATTCGAACTACAGTCAATTCCTATGACTTAGACTTTTGTTTTAGGGACTGGTGTCCCATAACACTTCGAAACAAAGACGAATCCTCCCGGAAAGTTACATAACCACAAAATAAAATATAGGAAGTAATAAGTAGCGGTTCAGGGCTACTATTCTCAAAACGACCGGTGGGTCGTTACATAAAGAGAATCGCCACCAAATATTTAAAGGTATACTAGGTACCTGTTTAATTCCTAAGTCATATTCATTACAGGTCTGCAAAGCGGTGAGATTACGGGTAAGGGTTTTTTTTCTTCTAAGGGGAAGGTGTTAGGCACCCCTTAAAATGTACTTGAGATAGCTCCATAGGACTTAGACTAATTTAATGAATCAGTTATTTAT
Source organism: Nicotiana obtusifolia (assembly GCA_002018475.1). Taxonomy (NCBI): domain Eukaryota; kingdom Viridiplantae; phylum Streptophyta; class Magnoliopsida; order Solanales; family Solanaceae; genus Nicotiana; species Nicotiana obtusifolia. The sequence continues at coordinate 52,237 of MCJB01009999.1, read as the reverse complement.
ACTATGCTTAATTATCACTAAGGCATGGCTTACTACATGTTAAAGAGAGTATATGTAAGACTTAGAAGGGGTGCAGGATTACAAAAGAGTTATTGAAGATTAAGAGAGTTTTGAAAGTGATCTATATTTTAAAAGCTTGTAATTATTAAGTTATGAAAGTAAGTACTTTGAAGAATGGATGCTAGTGTAATTTTGAAAAATGTTTGTAAGAAAATGATGTTAAATGTACCTCGATTTTTCTTAAAATTCTGAAGAAGGCAAGTCTTTGAAAATTTATTTGGGTGATCGTTTCGTTATCGCTTTTCATGAAAAATTTGGTTCCATTCCTTGTTAGTAAAAACTAGTGATTTTTTTCAAATTTCTCTTCGAAATCGGGTTGCTGTTTGATTAAGGACCTGAGCTTAATCTTTTAGAAAACTAAATGTGCAAGATGAACAAGTTCTAATTAACAAGAGGTGAAGATTTATTACTATCTATTTCCTTTTAAGTCCAATATTAATTAAGGTTTGCCTATGTTTCATTTAATACTAGAGCATGAAAGTAAAGTACATAATCTAATATATGAGTGTTAAATAGATGAGAACAAAATATAAAACAACAAAGGCTGTAAGTGAAAAATTAATGAAAGCAATAAGCTAAGCTACAAAAATAATGAGCAGTAACGAATGAAGTAAGGGAGAGAGGACTGGACTCTGATAATTAGGCCTTAATAAAATAAGCCTAGCAATTTGAGAGGCACGGCTATAATAGACTAGACTTCTTCAACGATGAACCAAAGCTGGTTTGGGCCTAAGATCCTTAGGAACTCAGCAGGCCCAAATGTATGCATGCCCAAAAGAATAAATAAGGTCATTAGAAATATACTCCACATTCTCAACGTATTCAAATATACATGACAGAAACATAGACAAATATTTGAAACAAAAAATAATCAATACTGTGAGTGGTGGTTCTACTTAGCACATAATTTACATTGAAAATCTTTTGTTGTCATTAAACATTAAATCCCCAAAGAACTAAATACGTCAATGAATTAAGGGCCAAAGAGGAAACTCCACTCAAGGTCGATGCTCCCTTTGGATGCCCCAACACTTAAAATTTCCGAAGGGACTCAAGGCCCAGGGCAATGCTTGTGCCCGGGATGGCAGTCAAACCTAGAGTTGAACTCCACTCCGAAATACCCTTAATTACTAACAACATGTTCTATTTACGGGTTTAAATGCCAATGAGGCCCTTTCATTGTAAACTAAATGCTATAGCACAGCCTACCACAAAATATTTAATTTCCCTCCTAACATAAGAACATATAGTCTATACTGGATTACCAAACACATATCACATGAATTCTAAAGATTTGATTCTGAATCACATACAGGTGAGCATCAGAAATATCATAAACATGTTACAAAGTCCAAATTTTGAGTAAAGCAATACTCCAAGGAAAGGTAAAGCTATACAACAACAACTCAGCATATATAGAGGTTTCTTGTGTATGGCAAACCTAGTGTGAGCTGACTGACTTTGCTTTCCGCACATACATAGGCTTACTATATTAACACTTTTAAAGAGAATCAGCAATGTAAATTCAAGCAACACAGTCATGACTAATTGTTTACAGAGGTTGTCAAAGACATCTAGGACATGATCAAGCCTTTCAATAGGTATGCAATTTACGGACTACAACATGGAATCCCTTAAGATTTTTACAGAAATCATCAAGTTCAGATAACATCAGCAAGGATCCTTATGAGACTTTAGGAATTAGATTTGGTTTAAAGTTATCAGGAGAGCAAGGAATAAGGCAGTTTTGGACAAGATATATAATCAGGAACTAAGTAAGAACGTACAGTAGTTAACTTAAACAATTAAAATGCAGTAATGATCTTATGTAGACAAGGGAAACCTTACACATTTATGGAATTGGATTAAGCATGACATGAGGGGAAAGAATTACAGATAAAGGGAAGGTATTTCATTAGAACAGGTTCAACTCGAACTTAAGTCTGGGTTAGTACATGAATATAAAGATGATCATGCTTCTTTTTTTACAAGTTATCACTTAACTAGGGAAGAGTAAATAGGTCCTTCTAAAAGACAAAATGCATGCTAGCTTTTCAAAATTGAATGACAACCCTAAAGATAAGAGATAGGAGACATGATCCAAGTAAGCATGTCGTTGAGGGTGTTGACTAGTCAAGAAAATAGTTAACTTCAGTCCAACGAATTATCAGTCTTTATAACAAAGAGAAAGAAACAGGATCATGATCACATTATGAGGAAAGATAAGTTAGCCTTAACAGATGTGTACAATAGGATTACTGGGAGAAGAAAGGAGCGATTTAGTTTAAACAAGAATAAATTAACAAAAGCAACGAGCAACTAAACAAAATTAAAGACCTTAGTGGCAACTCAGAAACAGTCTAACAGATATAGGTAGAGAAGACTGCATATAAACACTTAGAGCTCCTGCTCAAGGTTAAAGGATAGAAGATATAAACTAAAACACCTTAAGATTCATTAAATCATGGTTATTAGAATATAAGTTCAACTTCAAAAACCTCACAAGCTATAGAGATGCAACAAGCAAGGATAAGGGTTACTGGATGCCAAATAAAGCTATGAGATTCATGAGAACATGAACATATAACAACTTAAACATGTAGATTACTGGAAACTCAGAACAAAGATCAGCAGGAATCAATTAATTTTTTTAATCAGTCATTGACTAAAGACTCGAAGGAAGACAACTAATCAGGAGTCAAATGTTAAACATACAGAACATTAAAATTAACATATTGAACACCATAAAACAATTGCAATAATCCGAACCTAACTAGCATGCTTGTAGCATTCAAAGAAAATGAATAAAAAAGGAGAGTGAGGGATGTGCTGACCCTTTTGAGAGCAACAAACCAAATGAGAGCTCTTTTCAGTTGCTTGAGATCCCACAAACCTCAAGCTTAGACGGGCAATAGTACTTGGCAAAAAGAAAAGAAAAACAGTAAGAAACCTATTGCTTGGAATCCTAAACTTCTCAGTGTTTGTGTATGCGCATCTCTTCAGTGTTAGGTAGTCGGTTTGTGTTTTTTTCGTGCTATATGATGTTCGTGATTTTCGTTATGTTAGATGGTGTTCGTGATTTTTGTTGTGTTAGGTGGTGTTCGTGATTTTCATTTTGTTAGGTGATGTTCGTGATTTTCGTTGTGTTAAGTGGTGTTTGTGATTTTTGTTGTGTTAGGTGGTGTTAGGTGAGAATATTAAAGGATTCTATTAATAGTGCCATTAAGGCTCTAAGGTTCAATATATTTCAAAAAATTAGTGGAAAGTGATGAAACTATTAATGACAATAGCAAGATTGAGTGAAACCAGAAGGAAACAGAGGGAAAATTGTTTAGGTATTTACCTAAGAAGAGAGAAGCTAATCGATGAGGTGCAAAGGACCGCTGGTTAGAACCCCAATACCAAGAGGTCATTGTGTTTGACCTTTAGGTGCTGAATATCAACATTGAGGCCTGCTAGCATCCCAGACTCGCCTTTGATTTGAAAAGACAAAGGAGGAGGTCTAGCAAGCTGAAATTTCACCATTTGGTATGACCTCTTCAAATATGGCTTTTGAAATCGAATGGCAAAAAATGAAAGGAATGATGAGCTTTGTAGTGCAGAGACAGAATTGAAGATCATGCATGCCATGGATTTGAAAAGCCATGGTTGATTTGAAGTTTCATCTCCAGGTTAGGGTTTTCGGATTTGAGGCTTTGGTAAAGCGGCACTCGCAGGCACCAGTATCATATTGCGACGATATGGCGAGACAAAAGATTGGTCACTCATGGTAGCTTAAATTTTACGGCCTGATTTAAATGATTCAAAATTTAGAGCTCGCTGATCGTCTTGAGCGGGGATCTTAGGCCCGCTACTGGGTTGGCTATCCCCATAGCGTTGTAGTTAGGTCTGCTGCTAAGAAAAAGTTCCACGTTGCGGTGTTTGTTACTGCAAAAAAAATCAAATACACATAGACCAATATATTGTAATGCAAAATATATTAAGATGCGATGTAAATGATGCAGGAATGATGATGTGTGGCTTCCGGCGAGCCGTTATTTAGGATTGGGATAATGGGATACTTGATCCTGACTCGATTTGTTAGCCGGGTTGTGTACTATTCCGCAGCTGTCAGAGCATTTGAAAATTGTCTTCGCTTGTCAGGAGAGCTTGATTATTAAAGTACGTCTCTGCTTGTTGGAAGAGCTTTGCGCTGAGAAATGTCTCCGCTTGTTGGGAGAGCTTGATTTTTAAAGTGCGTCTCCGCTTGTTGGGAGAGCTTTGCAGTGAGAAATGTAAAATATTCTCCACTCGAGAGTGATTGATTAAAATGACAAGTATTCCTAAAGCTGGACGAACAAAATTTTAAAACATTCAAAGTAATAGCAAATGGAATGAAAGCATGTCCAAGAGAGACTTTTGACGGCGAAGCTAGGTTGCGGCCATCGATTGGTAGAACGTTGGTGACGAGGTTTGTGATTGCCTATTCCGGTGTGCAAGATGACGGAGAGGTGCTGCGAATTGCTTTTGTTGGAGAAGTTTGTAGTTTGCTATATACAAGGCTCCAATTAGCAAAGTCAACGTTCGATTTGTACAAGGCGCTCCGATTGATTGAGCTAGCTGTTTGCTATATGCAGGACATTGATTGGTGAAGCCGGCGTTCAATTTATATCGGGCACTCCAATTGACTAGTCTGGCAGTTTTCTATATACAGGACTTCTATTGGTGAAATCGATGGTCCGTTTTGTGCAAGATGCTCCGATTATGTGAGCGGATGATTTGCTATATACAAACTTTCATATCAGCTGTCTGATTCCGAGGCACCTATAGAGGATTCAAGAGTTAGCTTTAGCTAAACTAGAAACTTTTAAATAAAAAGGAGGAGAGATAATCTTAGGCAAGTGGTGGATCCGTCATTTGCCGTAGTGTGGTCCTAGTGCGTCCTTATTCCCTGTTGACCCTGCACTCAAAGAAAACTTCTTAGTAGGGGGGAAGTTCGTTTATGTCGACCACACTGTTCGTTTACCCCGGCCTTTGACATGATTGCGGCACAAAGTTTGGTAGATGGAACAAGTTACTGTACACACACACACACACACACACACACATATATAGAAAACATTTTGAAAATCTTTTGTTTTTAAGGAAAATGTCGTTGTTCCTGATTGTGACATGTTATAAAAGTCGTTCCGGATTATGACATGTTACGAAAGGTTCTCCACACGCGAACGTATTCCTTTGAGAACTTGGTCCTGTTGATGTCGATTATGCGTGACGCCTCTAACAACGCGACTAGTTGATGTTGCGAACTGCGTCCTAACTAGAACTAATGCATTACAAAGGCTTTCCTAAGGTTAAGACCGAACCCTTTCAGGTTTCCTATGTATCCGAAACGAAATTAGGTCTGAACGTAGTTCGTGGGATGATGATAAAATATGATGAAGATGGCCGAGCCTGACTCAGGCAGCCTACGTATCCGAATAGAATCAGGTCGAAGCATAGTTCGATTACAAAATATGCAAAATGATGAGACTACGAATGAAAATGGCCAAGTCTGACTCAGATAGCCTATGTATCCAAGTGGAATTAGGCCAGAACGTAGTTCAATTACAAAAGATGACTTAATCTGATGAGGATTGCCTACGTATTCCTTTCTAAGGAAATCAAGCCGGCGTAGTTCCTGAACAACATACAAAAATGATATTTGGTTTTTCTATTACAAGAGAAAGGGGAAAAGAAATTGAAGCCTACATGGGTTTCCTGCGTATCCCTCAGTAGGGGAAGTCAGATTGAATGTAGTTCTATTACATCAAAAACCCTGACTCTATTTGTCTTCAGACACAGTACCTCTTGATTGTGTCTGAGTTGATAGGTTTCATATTAACTCTTCTATCCATTTCTGCCAAGATTAGAGCTCCACCCAACAATGCTTGATAAACCACGTAAGGATCTTGCTATTTTGGTGCGAACTTTCCTTTGGCTTATTCTTGATGGAGAAAGATTTTCTTCAGAACCAACTGCCTCGGTGTGAGTTGGCGAGGATTCACTCTTTTGTTAAATGCACTGGACATCCTATTCTGATATAGCTAGTCATGAAATACTGCATCCATTCTTTTCTCGTCAATGAGCATGAGTTGTTCCTGGGTGACCCGTATCCAGTCTGCGTCATCCAATTTTGCTTCTTGAATGACTCTTAAGGATGGTATCTCGACTTCTGAGCGTATTACTGCTTCAGTGCCGCATACCAACATGTATGGCGTTGCCCCAGTGGATGTTCTCATGGTAGTCCGATAACCTAATAAAGTGAAAGGTAGCATTCTCGTGCCATTGTCTCCCATTGTCCACTATCTTTCGCAGAATCCTCTAAATATTCTTGTTGGCTGCCTCGACTGCCTCATTCATTTGCGGTCTATAGGCCGTGGAATTGCAGTGGATGATTCTAAACTTCTCGCACATTTCTCTCATAAGGTCGCTGTTGAGGTTAGCGGCATTGTCAGTGATGATAGACTATAATATCCCAAATCTGCAGACGATGTTGTTTCAGACAAAATCCGCCACTACCTTCTTTGTGACGGCCTTGTAAGTAGATTCCTTGGCCCATTTGGCGAAATCGTCGATAGCTACCAAGATGAAATAATGATCGTTTGATGCTGCAAGCTCTGTGGGCCCAATCACGTCCATCCCTCAGGCGGCGAACAGCCAGGGTCAACCCATCACCTTTAACTCATTTGGTGGAACTCGGATGAAATCTCCGTGAATTTGGCACTGGTGACACTTCTGCACGTAGCGGGCATTGTCTCTTTCCATAGTCATCCAAAAGTATCCAGCTCTCAAAATCTTCTTGGCTAATGAGAACCCGTTCATGTGGGGTCCGCACGTCCTTGCATTTATTTCTTCAAACAGTCTGGTTGCTTTAGCGGTGTCTACACATCTCAGCAAACCTAAGTCTGGGGTCCTCCTGTACAAGACTTCCTCGTTGAGGAAAAAGTGGTTTTCTAACCTCTTGAGGGCTCTCTTTTGAACATTAGGAGCATTTTCTAAGTACTCTTGAGTCGCAAGGAACTTCTTGATGTCGTGATACCGTGGTTTACCATCTGGTTCTTCTCTCATATGGAAGCAATAGGCATGTTGATCCTTGATCTCTACCTCGATAGAGTCAATGCAGTTCTTATCTGGATGCTGAATCATAGATGATAGGATTGCAAGGGCATCGGTGAACTCGTTCTGAATCCTAGAGACGTGCTTGAACTCAATCTTTGTCAACTTCTTACACAGTCCTTCATGCAGTGCAGGTATGGTAGTATCTTGACATTTTTGGTGGACCATTCTCCTTGGACTTGGTGTATCAACAAATTGAAATCTTCTATGACCAAAAGTTCTTTGATGTTCATGTCGATTATCATTCTGATTCCAAGGATCCATGCTTTGTATTCAGGTATATTATTGGTATAAGGGAATCTTATCTTTGTCGATGCTAGATAGTGTTGTCCAGATTCCGAAATCAAGACTACCCCAATCCCGGCTCCTTTGAAATTTGCTGCTCCATCGAAAAACATCCTACACCCAGGGTATGATTCTGCAATATCCTCCCCGGCAAATAGTACTTCTTCATCGAGGAAATACATGGTAAGTGGTTTGTAATCTCCATCCGCTGGATTCTCAACGAGGTGGTCGACTAAATACGTAGTGTATGCTGATAAGTAATGTCTTAGCTTCTGAGAAATCCAAGTCAAAGCACAGCAGATGCGTTCTATCAGGGTATACTTGGCCTCACATGGTGTGAATTTCTTGCTTAAGTAGTAGATGGCTTGCTTCTTTCTCCTAATTTCGTCATGCTGCCCCAATATGCAGCCAAAGGTGTTGTCCGAGACTGGAAAATAGAGCAACAATGGTCTCCCTGGTTTGGGGGGAACCAGCACTGGCAGGTTTGAAAGATACTTTTTATTCCTGTCGAAGGATTTTTGGCAGTACTCTCTCTATTTCGTGGTAGTGTCCTTCTTTAGCAGCTTGAAAATGGGTTCACAGATTACCGTGGATTGGGATATGAAACGACTGATGTAATTCAATCTGCCCAGGAAACTCATGACATCTTTCTTGCTCTTTGGTGGCGGTAATTCCTGGATGGCCTTGACTTTTGCTGAATCCAGTTACATCCCCTTCCTGCTTACAATGAAAATCAATAGTTTCCTAGTGGGGACTCCGAACGCACACTTTTCTTGGTTCAATTTCAAACTGTACCTTCGCAAGTGTTCAAAAAATTTCCTCAAGTCGATCTTTTCCTGGCACATCAGACCCTAGTAGCTTGGTTCTGTACTTCAATGCTGGAAAGAACTCAATTGTGACCGGGTGCTTTGTAATGACAGTTGTGGTTAAGATTGCATTTGATGCAGTGTTGAAATCCTTAAAATGCGACACCTATTGATCTTCAGGGAGAACAGAAGGATTTATGAGTGAGGAAGCAGCTCCGGTGTCACAAATCCCCCACAACCCAAATCACCATCAGCCCATACCTCACAACCCAAAAAGCCACCTGGACCTAAAACATCACCAATTCGAAAAATCACAAATCCCCCACAACCACAGATATTCATGCTAAGTCCTTCAAGCTCCAGTCATACCCAAGACTTTCCTTCACTTCAACCGTTTGAAAAGGAGGGTATAAGCCATGATCCAAAAATTCCCAAGAAAAACGTAGTGCTACCTACTGGAGAAAAGCCCCCAACAAGTGACATCGAAGCAACAATGAACTGGCAATCCGAAAACTCCATCTTCCAAAAAAAGGTACTGAACAACATTGGCAACACCATAAAGAACGTGGCTCATACACAAAACAAAATAATGAGCAAAGTGGAAACAATTGAGAGAAAGATGGAGCAAACATCGTCTCGCAATGACGGACTAATCAAAGCCTTGGAACTAAGGTTGGCAAATTTACAATACGAGATTTGTCCGCCATGAACTTCACTTTTCCAATTCTTCCAACAACAACAAAAGGAGACGATTTCCATCAAAGAACAGATTCAACTTTTGAGAAATGACCACTTTAAGCCACAAACAACCCCAGTTTTCCCTTCAAAACCTACTTTCTTCCCTATGTCTCCACAAGCATATTCCCCACCTAAATTAGACTACACCTTTTCTACTTATCCATCTACCTCACAAAATCCAATCTCTTTCACCCAACCCATAAAAGAAGAACAGGATTTTGATATCGCAAAAATGATTTGGGAAAAGAAAGATGCCCTTGCAGCACAGAAACAAACCAAGAAAAGGCGAGACCAAGGAGAAAGTTCAAAAGGGTCCAACCCCAAAAATCTGATGATTTCTGACCAAAAAGCTCCAGACCTCTATGTCTCCCAGCCAAGATACATATCAGAAGAAGATACTCCATGGTCGGAATCTCTAAATTCATCAGACAATGAGTCAATGGAATATAGCTCTCAATCAAGCAATGAATCCACAACGAGCTCTTCCGAAGATGTCAATCCCCCAATATTTGTAAACCAGCCAAGAGAGCCAGAAGTATCCGAAGTAGATGAGGAACTAGAAGGCATGACAGATGAGGCAATCCCAGAAAGAAGATATGAGCCCATGGCATTCAAACCAGTTGGAACTGGCGTCCATACTTTCACCTTAGATGACGTCAAAGTTTCAAAATGGCCTCATAGAATCCAAGACTTCTATACTTGGATGGTGACAAAAATTTGGTAGAACGAGAAAAGTATATCATCCTGTCAGAACTCACTTCACGGTTCTCAGGAATCCTCAGAGATTGGTGGAACTCACTTGGAATTCAAGACAAAAATACTTTTCTTACTTCCCAAGATTTTTCCTTCAACATCCGGATCCTACATGAAGTTTTCTGCGGAGATACTGGCCAAAGACAGGAGAAAATGCGAAGACAACACTTCGAGATGAAGTGTGTCATTCGACAAAAATGACATTCACAGGTATTTTCAAAAAATGGCGAAGATATACTTTGAAATCGGCGGAGACATCAATCTGAAGCAAGCCTTCGTCCCTTCCCTTCAAAAGATGTTGGCAAGCCGAACCATGACCATCATTGAATAAACGTTTCAGTCCATAACAATCCCACAAATTGGTTACATCAAGCAGGCTATTTTCGTCGCATTGGATGACATTTGTACAAAGCGCTCAGCCCTAAAGCAAATTATCCAGCACAATCCAGCGCTTGACAAAGCATGCTGCAAATCTGATCTAATCACCGGATCAGGATGTTCCCGCCACACGTCCAGACGACGTAAAGAATTTAGGAGGTTCAGATAGCCAAGAATCCCATCTGGAAAATCAAGGTCCAAGAGACGCACAAAATATTTCATACACAAAAGGCCAGCAAATTTTCACAAGAAGGATAGATGCTTTATTTGCCATAAGATTGGACATTTCGCAAAAAATTGTCCCCAATCAAGAAGATCTGTTAAACTCCTTGAAGAGATTGAAGATTACACTGGCATACATCTTGAAAAGGAGGAGGACCTTGAATCCATATTCTCTGTGGATGATGAACCTAATGAAGAAACTTTATTCTCTCTTGATATCTATGAAGAGCAAGGCAATCATCAGTACCAAATTTCAGAACGAGTGATCGAAGCCCGAGAGGAGATCAATGCCCTCGCAGTCGTTCCTCAAGTAGAACTAAAAGTCTATTCATCCAAATGGGATAAACCAGCTCGAGTTATTGCTTTCATTGACACCGGAGCTGCTTCCTCACTCATAAATCCTGTTGTTCTCCCTGAAGATCAATGGGTGCCGCATTTTAAGGATTTCAACACTGCATCAAATGCAATCTTAACCACAATTGTCATTACAAAGCACCCGGTCACAATTGAGTTCTTTCCAGCATTGAAGTACAGAACCAAGCTACTTGAGTCTGATGTACAAGGAAAAGATCTTATTATTGGATTCGACATTTACAGACAACTTAGAGATCAACTCCAGATCAAGACTAATGGGATAGCTTTTAACAAGCAGTTCAGACCTTATTCTGAGATTTCAAGGCTATTCCCAATCACCAATGACAAACAAATCAAAGAGATTGAGCAAAATCTCATTGAACATTCATGTGCTGAATCCCACAAGGATTTCATGAAGAAAGGAAAAAGCCCATTATGAAAAAACCAAGAGTTTTTTATCCTCCCTTTCAAGAAAAATTAAAACATCAATCTGACAAGGCCAGTCATTCAGGCATGAATCCAGATCATTTTCAGCTTGCAAATAAAGAATGCGAAGAACTTTTGGAATTTGATCTCATAGAACCGTAGGATTCACATGGGCATGCGAAGCATTTTATGTCGAGAAAAGAGCGGAGCAGACAAGAGGAAAACTCAGGTTAGTTATTAATTACCAGTCATTTAACCATTTCCTCCAGGATGATAAATTCCCCATCCCAAATAAACTCACTCTTTTCTCCCACTTAGCCAAGGCCAAATATTTTTCCAAGTTTGATTTAAAATCTGGATTTTGGAAATTGGGAATCCACCCTGAAGAACGACCCAAAACGGGATTTTGCATCCCCGATCATCACTTCCAGTGAAAAGTCATGCCCTTCGGGTTGAAAACTGCACCCTCCTTGTTCCAAAAGGCCATAATGAAAATCTTCCGACCCATCCTCCATACCTCTTTAGTTTACATTGATGACATCCTGTTATTTAGTGATACATTGGAAGAACATGTCAACTTACTTCGTCAATTTGAGACATTAGTAACACAGTACGATGGTTCTTGCTGAAAAGGAGATTTATTTTCTCGGAATGCATTTTACCCAAGGTGAATACAGTCCAGGACCACATATATGTCAGGAATTACTTAAATTTCTGGATACCAACCTCACAACAAAGCAGATCCAACAGTTCTTGGGTGTAATAAATTATGTAAGAGATTTCATCCCAAATATCTCTACATACACTGCACCACTCACAGAAATGCTCAAGAAAAATGCTCCATCATGGGGAGAGAAACAGGATGAAGCAGTCAGAAAAATAAAGGAGATATGTAAAAATGTCAAGTCTCTCTACATCCCTTCAGATGGAAAGAAGATACTGCAAACTGATGCCAGCCATGAATATTGGAGTGCTGTTCTATTTGAAGAAAAAAATGGCCAGAGGAAAATATGCGGATACGCCAATGAAAAGTTTAAAGATGCCGAGCAACATTATCACTCCACTTTCAAGGAAATTCTTACAGTAAAGAATGGAATCAAGAAATTTAATTTCTTCCTTATCCATACAGAATTTCTAATAGAAATGGATATGAAGGCCTTCCCAAAGATGATCCAGATAAATTCAAAAATTATTCCCAATCCTCAAATTCTCAGATGGGCTCTAACTCTTTCGAGACTTTATGCTGATGTCATCCACATACACTTCAATCTCCTTATGTATCATATCATGAAAGAGGGTCTCCATGGCCCTCATGTAAGTGGTGTCAGTGTTCTAGAGACCGAACGGCATAACTCTATAACAATAGACTCCCCACGGCATGGTGAAAGCTGTCTTCTCTGCATCTTCTTTGTGCATTAAGATTTGATGGTACAAGCAAAACAATCCACAAACAACTACAATTCATGCTTCACACAATTGTCGATGAGGATGTGGATATTTGGCAGGGAGAAATCGTCCTTTGGGCTAGCTTTGTTGAGATCCCCGTAGTACACACATATTTTGATCTTTCCATCCCTCTTGGGCACTAAGGTAATGTTTACCAACTAGCTTGGATAGTTGGTGACCCTTACTACATTGGCTTCTATCTGTTTGGTCACTTCTTTTTTTATCCTCAAACTTAAATCAGGTTTGAACTTTTTGGGCTTCTGCTTGACTGGTGGTCTAGTAGGGCCAGTGGGTAATCGATGTGAGACAATGTCAATGCTTAATCCTGGCTTGTCATCATAAGACCACAAACACGTCGATGTACTGTCGGAGGAGCTCAACCATTTTTCCTTTCTGCTCAGCTTCTAGGTGAATGCTGATTGTGGTTTCTTTTACATCTTCCTCGCTTCGAAGATTGACTACTTCCTTTTCCTCGAGGTTGGGCTTTTTCTGACTCTCCAGCCGTTCGATCTCCTATGAGAGATTGTCTGGCATCGTACTCTCATCATATTCCTCGTAATCCGGGTAGTTGCGCTCAACGGTTTCGTTACATGTCATAATCGTGGAACGTGGTTTTTTATCGGTTTGATTATTGAAAAGAAAAGATAAGTATAAATAAAGAATTAAAACAAAGTTGCAATATTTAGGAAAATGATTCTTTTATTTCATCAAAAGGGGAACGTCTTAAGCGTTCACAAGAGGAAAATGACAAAAAGGTACAGAAACAATACATGCCTCAATTAACCGTGCTCTTTTCAAAAGAAAACTTTTAGAGTTCCATACTATCAAGACTCCCGGCGAACCAAATATGAACTTGCGGTCAAATTCTACAGCTCTTCCTCTGGTTCGGCATCCCTGATAGTCGGTGTCTTGATGTCAGTTCCTTTACAACATTCTTCAATCATATTCACGAACAGCTTTCCATCCCGTCAATGATATCATCTTCGGGTGCTACACTCTGTCTCGAACTTGCAACATGCTTTGGCACAAAAACCTTTTTCCCGGAGCTAACAGTACGAGTTTTCCCTTCCGGAGGCTGATATCCTATGCCAGCCCTTCCTTTCTGCCCATGATGTTCAATGGGCTCTATGATTCCATCTGACTTGACTCCCAACCATGTTCCTAGCATGTATCCATATTTCATCATCTCCCTCATGTCCATCATGGATCTTTACGGCGACTGCATTCCCAAATTTTGTTCAGTTTTCTCCATCTCAGTAGTCTGCATGATTTCCAAATTGTGGAAGGAAACTCCGTCTAGCCCTTCAATGAATGGGACATCATACTCCAAATAGGCGGAGTGGCCCCACTCACCGTGAACCACGATCTCTTGGCATCCCCACTCAAATTTTATGCATTGGTGCAAAGTAGATGGCACGGCCCATGCCATATGTCTTCAGGGCCTGCTCAACAGCAAATTGTAAGAAGAGGAGATGTTCATCACTTGGAACAACACCGGAAAATCAACCAATCCAATTTTCAAAGCTAGATAAATTTCTCCAATAACATCCTTTTGTCAACCATAAAAGGTTCCCACCCTTACGTGGCTTTCCTTGACTTCCCTCAAATGAATTCCTAACTCCCGCAGGGTGGAGAACGGACAAATGTTGACTCCTGACCCTCCATCGACCAGCACTCGGGATACCACTTTTTTCGTGCATTTGCAGTGATGTGAAGAGCCTTGTTGTGACTTGCGCCTTCAACAGGAAGTTCGTCTCTTTTGAAAGTGATCATCTTTGCTTCGACCATTTTCCCATTTGTCGCGGCCAACGCCTCGCTAGTGGTGTTACTTGTTACACTTACCCCACTTAGTACTTTCAACAGAGCGTCCTTATGACTGTCAGAGCTCATTAATAGATCCATAACAGATATCTGTTCTAGAGTTTTCTTCAACTGCTCTTCCATAGAATACTCTTTGCTTGACATTCTTTTCCGAAACTCAGCGGCTTCTGGTTCTGTTATGTTCCTCCTTGGAATTTGTTCCCTCCCTGGATTTCCTTGATATACATCTTCAGGGGCGTAGCATCTTCCAGACCTAGTCATACCATGGGTTGCGACAGAGTTTGTCATTTTGTCCTTTCCCTTTTTCTGGTACATACGTGGGACGGTTTTGTACTCCTAATCTTCTTCGTCTCGAGTAGTATCGAAAGGTTGCTGAGGATAGGTTTGAACCGTCAGTATAGGCCTTAGTTTTACTATAATGATTGGAGCCTTTTGAGGAGATTCCTTGCGGCTTTTACGTTCCCTATAGTGACAATTGTTCCCTTCAGGTCATATTCTTCGTCTAATGTGATCATGTTAGCTCCCTATTTTCAATGATTTGGTAGTGGGTTACGATTCACATTAGGTGGTGCCGTAGTGCACTGAATGGCTCCGCTCTTGTTTAGGGTTTCAATTTCATTTTTCAACTTGAAACAGTCTTCGGTATCGTGCCCAGATACATTGGACTAATACATGCATCTTTTAGTGGCATCAAAATATTTGGAGGGATGTTCAGGAACCCTTCCCTCGATTGGGTGTATCAATCCTGCTCTTCTCAACCTTTCGAATAATTGGGCCAGAGGCTCAACAATCGGGGTATAAGTTCTAGGACCCTTCTCTTCAAAGTTGGGACGAAGGCGTGGTGCATAATCAGGTCGGTTCTGATGAGCAGTGGTTTGGACATGACCATATGGCCGTTGTGGGTTTTGGTTGTTGTTGGCTTGAGGAGGGATGTATTGTGGTTGAGGGTGGTAATATGGCTAGGTATTATAGACTGGAGCGTAAGTTGGTGGTGGTAAGTGGTTGTTTGGGTAATAAGAGGTGCTTCTGTGAGGTGGATTGGTTTGGTAGTAAGGGACGACTTCTGAGACCTCCTTTTTCTTCTTCTTTTCGCTACCGATTGACCTTGATTAGATCGCCTTGCTGGCCGCTTGCAGTGCTTCCATGGATTGTACTTTACCAGATTTTATGCCCTCTTCTAAGAAATCTCCCATCTTGACCAGCTCGGGGAACTTTTGTCCCATCATTCCCATCATCTTTTCAAAGTATATTCCATCTTGGGCTCTGATGAAATACTTGGTTCGTTCACTGTCACTCAATAAAGGTGGCGCCCTGGCAGCCTCTGACCTCAACCGTCGTGCATATTCTTGGAATGACTTAGATGGTTTTTTCTGCAGGTTTACCAGTGCGAACCAACCAAGAGTGATTTCTGTATTGAATCAGAAATGATTCATGAAGTCCTCCACCATATCTTGCCAAGTTCTCCAATTTCGCGGATCCTATCGGGTATACCAGGTGAGTGCTTCTCTCATCAAACTTCTTATAAATATAATTTCATCCTTAGCTTCTCGTTCCTTCCCACTCCGACTAACTTGTCATAATATGCTCTCAAATGTGCGGTCCTCCGTCCCATCAAAGATATCAAACTTTAGGGGTTTGTACCATGCTGGAATATCCACATCTGGATGAATACACAAATCTTCATAGTCCAAACATTCACTTCCTCGGGCAATTTGGAGACTCTTCATTTGCCTTCTCAAAATTTGCAGCTGCTCAGATACTGACTATTCTTCCTTACGCCTGGCTTCTCTCTCCATCTCGGGTATTGGTCAATCTCATAAGGCACCCTGACCGTGACAGGTGCTGTAAAAGTAGGTTCAGAAACGGCATATACCGGGGGAACATACCGCTCATGAGTGGCGGCATGTGCAACAGGTATGTGCTGGTTAATGGCGAAAGTGATCCGTCACTAGGAGAGGTAGTTGTATTAGTGGTAATAAGCGGGTCCTGTGATGTCTGAGTGTATTGTGGTATGTAAGGAGAATGAATAGGGGGATTTGGTGGGTTAGCGGGGGTTACTAGAGGTATGACTTGAGTGGTGGGAGTTAAAGTTAGGATGTTGTTTTTTTGGCATGATGGGGAAGGAAAGTGATCAGGAAGTGAATCTAGAGGAGGGAATCTAGATGGCTGAGAAAGTGTTGTCATGGCCAGGTGCGCTAGTTCTCAGATATGTTGTACCTTCTCCCTTAAGTATTCCATTTCCTAGGCCATCCTGGCCACGTGTTCATCATTCCTAGTGTTGTTTTTTTTTTCCCTCAATCGCCCCGAGCTGTCGGCTATGGCCAGAGCATGTTGAGTTGGGTCTTCTGCGGCTGACATCTTTCCCTTTGACCTTAGATTGTATGGTGGTTCCGCCAGTTTTGGTCGACACAAACCAACTTTATTTTTTATTTGTTTTTGGATAATAATAAAGCAAAAGAAAATAAAGAAGAAGGAAAAGAAAAGGAGCAAGAGCCAGTTTCTTCATTTATATGAGTAGGAAATCACATAGAGAAGATAATTCGTGCATTATAGCTAGCACATTCCCAGAATTCGCGGGGACCTCTCATTGTCGAAGGTAGGCCTAATTTGCAGATATTTGACAAACATTTAGACTAGACACATTTAGATACGAAGCAATTTGTTTTCATTGATAATTTGGACTGATACAAATAGGAACAAGAGTTACATCATTTTTTCGTAGAACTGCATGGGCTTGGACAATTTGCCCTTTTTGGAAAGTAAAAGAAAAAACTAGGGATAAAGGTACAAAGTAGGAAATAGGAGAAATCAACCAGCTCTAGTAACCATCCCAAGAGTCGTTTCCCATGTCCATGTCCTTCTCTTCTTCTGGCTCCTCTTCCAGATCCTCCTCCAGGTCTTCCTCAAACTCCTCCTCATTATCATTAAATTTAGACTCCTCCTCCAGATCTTCTTCTGGCTCTATGCTTGACTCTACCCAAATGCACTCCACTACCTAATCATCATCTTCAGCAGGTGGCAACATGTGGTCAATGGATCCTGGGACCACCTGATGATGCATTGATGTGGTCACAAGATAATGCGGCAAGATCTCATGATAAATCTGCAAAGCAACCACTGTTTCCTCTAACCAGGTTATACCCTCTCTGCTTGGGCGGGCCAGTTCTTCTTCTTCACTAATTCAGACATAATACTCGGGAGTACACCATGAGTTTTGACCCATAGGCATTGTTACCAGGTCACTCCAATCTTCTTACAGTCTCCTTATCATGGGAATTGGACTCTGGCCATTGTAGTCATCCTCGTATAGCGTTGTCCTTGTCCAAAGAGGCACATCTTGGATCATCCCGAATTGCCTGAGAACCTGCAAGGGTGAGTATCGTTGACTGCCTTCCAATCTGATCAACTCAATAAAGTATTTCTGAGGAGTCCTTAAGATTGCCCTTCCACCTAACCAAGAGAGTTTCCAGCTGATCCATTCTCCTATCAGATTAGTCAGTGTTTCCCTCCATTCTTCTTACCCATGTGGGGAGATCCCGTGTCTCATTCTTTTATTGTGGCTGCGGATCATATTGCTGACACCCACGAAGTAGTCGATGGTGGTCTCTCGCTGGAAGAAGTGTTCAGTAGCCCAGATCTGAAGCAGCAAGTTACAACCCTTAAAGAAATCATATCCTCTTGCACATACGGACAAAGCTCTCAGCATCTCAGCTAACACCATCGGTACCAAAAAATTCTTGAAGATTGCCGCAGAAGGTTGTCAGAACCACTGGTAGCAGGTTGATATTGATACGGCCCCTTCGCTGTGGGAAGACCAATAATCCCAATAGTGCCATTGCGAAAGTGATAGGCCTGAGACTCTCCCATGTTGCCTGGTCACATTGAAACTCCCCAAAATACAATTCGTAGCTTTCATGGTGCCCAAATCTGTCAAATATCTGGTCGAGACTCACCCATCCGTCCTTGATACTTCTGAGGCTTCTGGTGTTAGTAAGACCCAAGGCATCCAAGAACTGATAACTGGGCATAGTAACTGGCAATATTGGCTTTCTTCCATTGAACGGCAGTCCGGTGAAACTTGTGACTTCTTCCAATGTCGGTACCAGCTCATAGTCGGCAAATTTGAAAACCACCTTACCTGGATCCCAAAATCCTATCAACAGGCGATGAGCACCATGTTTGCTCGGATGTTCATCGATGCAGTTAATGCCCCTAGGTGCGTCCAAACCTTATCTTCGCATTCCCGACGAATATTCTTCCACCACTATTTCAACTTATGTAGTGCTCCCATTACCATGCTGATTTCAAGGTTGTTTTGGTTGATTTCTTTTTTTTGAGGTGGGTAAAAGAAAGATATTTGAGTAAGTGTTTGCTTCGGATCCTTAAGTCTCTTATCTTGTTTGTTTGTCTTTCCATAGAAATTATGTCGTTGGGTACATGACCCGTTGACATCAAGGTGTCTTTCCTAATTGTGTGTTGGTACCAAGGACCAATTCACCTAAGGTTTAGGAGGTATGACCTATTTTACTAGATTAGAGTGTTTCCTACTTTTGAATCAGACTGAAGGCTGCGAGAAGTTATGTCAGTTGACCTAACAAAGCCATTCTCTAAATCTAGAGAGTTTTGCAAAAAAGGCTAGGGGTGTGTAAGAGACAACCCTCGTGTGCCATTGTGTGTGATAGTGTACGGCCAAGACTCAATTGGAATAAATGTGATGACAGTGTGTAAGCAGCAACAAACAAAGGTGTAGCAGCAATAAGCATGGTGATCATAGAGTACGAATAATCATAAAGAGCAAATAAAGCATGTAAGTATGTAATTGCAATTTCAACTATAATCAAAGCAAGGTATAAATAAATATAGAGGCCAAAACCAGTGATTCATTTGGGTTGTTGTTTGATCTGAAGAAGGCGAGTCTTTGAAAATTCATTTGGGTGATCATTTCGTTACTGCTTTTCATGTAAAATCTGGTTTCATTCCTTGTAAGCAAAAACCAGTGATCCTTTTCTAATTTCTCTTTATAATCGGGTTGTTGTTTGATTAAGGACATGAGCTTCAAAATCTTTAACAAAAGTGATTGTGCAAGATGAACAAGTTATAATTAACAAGAGGTGAAGATTTATTACTAGCTATTTCCTTTTAAGTCCTTAGGAACTCAGTAGGCCCAACTGTATACATGCCCAAAAGAATAAAGAAGGTCATTAGATATAATACTCCACATTCTCAACGTATTCAAATATACATGACAGGAATATAGACAATTATTTGAAACAAAGAATAATCAATACTGTGAAAAATTATATTAATGTGGTGGTTCTACTTAGCACATAATTCACATTGAGAACCCTTCGTTGTCATTAAACATTAAACCACCAAAGAACTAAATGCGTCAACGAATTAAGGGCTAAGGAGGAGGCTCCACTCAAGGTCGATGCTCCCTTAGGATCCTCCGACACTTCAGATTTCACAAGGGACTCAAGGCCCAGGGCAATACGTATGCCGGGGAGGGCAGCTCAACCTAGAGTCAAACTCCACTCACAAATACCCTTAAACACTAACAACATATTTTCTTACGGGTTTAAATGTCAATGAGGCCCTTTCAGTGTAAACTAAATGCAATAGCATAGCTACCACAAAATATATACTTTCCCTCCTAACGTAAGAACATATAGTCTATACTGGATTACCAAACACATATCACATGAATTTTAAAGATCTGATTCTGAAACACATACAGGTGAGCATCAGAAACATCATAAATATGTTACAAAGTCCAAATTTAGAGTAAAGCAATACTCCAAGGAAAAGTAAAGCTATACAACAACAGCTCAGCATATATAGAGGTTTCTTGTGTATGGCAAACCTACTATGAACTGACTTACTTTGCTTAGATCACATACATAGGTTGGTACTACTATATTAACACTTTTAAAGAGAATCAACAATGTAAATTCAGGCACACAGTCATGACTAATTATTTATAGAGGTTGTCAAAGACATCTAGCACATGATCAAGCCTTTCAATAGGTATGCAATTTACAGACGACAACAAGGAATCCCTCCGGATTTCTACTAAATCATACTCCTAACAAATCATCAAGTTCAGATAACATCAGCAAGGATCCTTATGAGACTTTAGGGATTATATTTTGGTTTATAGTTATCAGGAGAGCAAGGAATAAGGCAGTTCTGGACAAGATATATAATTGGGAACTAAGTAAGAACATGTAGTAGTTAACTTAAACACTTTAAATGCAGTAATGATCTTATGTAGACAAGGGAAACCTTATACATTTATAGAATTGGATTAAGCATGACATGAGGGGAAAGAATTACAGATAAAGGAAAGGTATTGCATTAGAACAGGTGCAACTCAAACTTAAGTCTGGGTTAGTACATGAATACAAAGATGATCAAGCTTCTTTTTTAACAAGCTATCACTTAACTAGGGTAGAGTAACTAGGTTCTTCTAAAAGAAAAAATGCCTGCCATATTTTCAAAGATGAATGACAACCCTAAAGATAAGAGATAGGAGATATGATACCAAGTAAGCATGCTGCTGAAGGTGTTGACTATTCAATAAAACAGTTAAGTTCAGTCTAACCAATTATCAGTCTTCATAAAAACAAGATCATGATCACATTATGAGGATTAGCCTTAACAGAATGTACAATAGGATTACTGAGAGAAGAAATGAGAGGTTTAGTTCAAACAAGATTAAATTAACAGAAGCAACAAGCAACTGAACAAAATGAAAGACCCTAGTGGCAACTCAGAAACAATCTAACAGACATAGGCAGAGAAGATTGCATTTAAACGCTTCGAGTTCCTGCTCAAGGTTAAAGGATAGGAGAAATAAACTAAAACACCTTGAGATTCATTCAATCATGGTTATCAGAATATAAGTTCAACTTCAAAAAACTCACAAGCTATAGAGATGCAATAGGCAAGGATAGAGGTTGTTGCATGCCAAATAAAGCTATGAGATTCATGTGAACATGAACATATAACAACTTAAACATGTAGACTATTTGAAACTCAGAACAAAGATCAGCAGGAATCAATTAATGATTTAATCAGTCATTGACTAAAGACTCAAAGCAAGACAACTAATCACGAGCAGATATTAAACAGACAGAACATAAACATTAACTTACTGAACACCATAAGACAATTGCAATACTCAGAGCCTAACTAGCATGCTTGTAGCATTCAAAGAAAACAAACAGAAGAGGAGAGTGAAGGATGTACTGACCCTCGAGAGCAGCAGACCAAACGAGAGCCCTTTTCAGTTGCTTAAGATCCTAGAAACCTTAAGTTTAAACCAACGATATTACTTGAAAAAAAAGAAGAAAAAAAAAGTAAGAAACCTAGGGCTTGAAATCCTAAACTTCTCAGTGTTTGTGTGTGTGCATCTCTTTAGTGTTAAAGCTGGTTTGTGTTTTTATTGTGTTAGGAGATGTTCGTGATTTTCGTTGTATTAGGTGGTGTTCGTGATTTTCGTTTTGTTAGGTGGTGTTTGTTATTTTTGTTGTGTTGGGTGATGTTCGTGATTTTCGTTGTTAGGTGGTGTTCATGATTTTCGTTGTGTTAGTTATTATTAGGTGAGAACATTAAAAGCTTCTATTTATAGCGCCATTAAGGCTCTAGGGTTCAACAGATTTAAAAAAATAGTGAAAAAGTGACGAAAGATTGATGATGATAGCAAGATTTAGTGAAATCAGAATGAAACAGAGGAAATATCGTTTAGGGATTTACCTAAGAAGAGAGAAGCTAATCGATGAGGTTCGAAGGACCGGTGGTCAGAACCCTAATACCCAGAGGTCATTGCATTTGACCCCTGGGTGTTGAATATCAACATTGAGGCTAGCTAACGTCCCAGACTCGCCTTTGATTTGAAAAGACGGAGGAGGAGGTCTGGCGAATTGAAATTTCACCATTTGGTATGACCTCTTCAAATAGGGCTTTTGAAATCAAATGGAGAAAAAGGAAAGGAATGATGAGCTTCGTAGTGCAGAGACAGAATGGAAGGCCATGCATGCCAAGGATTTGAAAAAGCCATGGTTGATTTGAAGTTTCATCTCCAGGTAAGGGTTTCGAATTTGGTGCTTTGAATTTCAAAGGAGAAATGAGTAAGGATTCAGCAAGAATCCTGGGTAATAAAGGCAGAAGGAACGATTTCTGGACGATTTGAGACCTTGCACGAATTTGTGCAAGGTTTTCTTGACTGATTAGGGTGATGGGAGTTGAGAGAATATAGAGGAAAGGGGAAAGGAGGTGGCAGTGGTCTTTGAGTGAATGATTAGGGTTTGGGATGTTAGACCAGTTGGTCTCTACGTTAACAGTGAGGGATAGAACCTGGGCCGTTGGATCATTAGATCAACGGCCCTGATAAATCAAGGATTAAAGATTTTTGGGGCAGAATTTCGGTGTGTGTCTAGGTTAAGAGTGAGGGATAAAACCTGGGCCGTTGGATCATTAGATCAACGGCCTTGATAAATCAGGGATTAAAGATTTTTGGGGCGGAATTTCAGTGTCTGTTGGGTTCCTGTAATCCATCAGTTAGGATTAAATGGTCTGAGTGTTTAGTAATTAAAGAGAAAATGGAGTGAAAATCGTGGGCCATTGATCAAAAAATGAACTTTGTGTTTGTTTTTGAGTGACGGTGCGCACTCTCATTGGCTAAGAGAGGGTGTCAAGGATCACCAAGGTGGCAGATGAGGTAGGTGTTTGGACTGGGTCAGGTCCGAATTGGACCTTGTATTTGGGATAAATATCATTTAAATAGTAGCCACTTTGTAATTAGTTAAGGAAGTGAAATCATAGCCTTTTGGTTTTATCCTTTTTGAAATTAATTTAAATAAACTTAATTATTTTCAATAAAATACAGTAAAAAATATAATTGTTAAATACTAGTAATTATAGCAGTTAATTGATTATTTGTAAAAATGCCTCTCTAGGAAACTAATTTGAATTATTGAAATAGTAAACTAATTAACTATTTTAAGAAGTAATTTATTGAATTAATTATAGAACTTATGCATAGAAATTATTTTAATAATCATAAAATAGTAAATATATTTGTAATTACATAATACTAATAACAAATGATTAATTTGTAGAAATAGGTATTTATTGATAGAAAGTATTTTCAAAACATTCATTGTAAATTATTAAGAATGAGCAAATTAAATTTAAAAGGGAGTCTCAAAATTGGCTGTCAAAAAATTCCTTGTCAAGCAAATCCTGCAACTGCTCCTTTAATTCTTTCAACTCAACTGGGGCCATATTGTATGGTGGAATAGAAATGGACTGAGTACCCGGAGCCAAGACAATACAGAGGTCGATATCTCTATCGGGTGGCATCCCTGGCGATCTGCAGAAAATGCCTCTGAAAACTCGCGCACAACTGGTACTAAATCCATGGAAGGAACCTCTACACAAGGATCACGGATATAAGTCAAATATGCTAGACATCCCTTCTCGACCATATGTCAAGCTTTCGCATAAAAAATAACCCTGCTAGTAGAATGGCTAGGAGTCCCCCTCCACTCTAATCGAGGCAACCCCGGCATGTCTGAGGTCACCGTCTTGGTGTTGACAGTACAAAATAGCGTGGTAAGGTGACATCAAATCCATACCCAAGATAACACCAAAGTCTACCATATCAAGAAGTAGAAGGCTTATCCTAGACTCAAAGCTCCTGATAGAAACTACACACGAGCGATAAAGACGATCTACAACAATAGAATCTCCCACAGGCGTGAACACATAGACAGAAACACCCAAAGAATCACGAGGCATGACCAGATATGTTGACACATATGAATAAGTAGAGCCTGGATCAAATAAAACTAAGGCATCTCTATTGAAAACCAGAAAAACACCTGTGATGATGGCGTTAGATGACTCTACCTCAGGTCTAGCTGGAAATGCATAAAAATGGGGCAGGGACCCACCACTCTTACCTCCGCCTCTCGGACGGCTTCTAGCTAGCTGGCCTCCACCTTTAATGGCCTGACCTCTACCTCTAAAACCTTGACTCCTCTCTCTAGCTGGCTGAGTAGATGGTGGAGCAACCGATGCCAGAACCATGGCACAAGAACCCTGTTGTGGCATGCTGCTCTATGACCTAGGGATGTGCGTAAGATCTCCACAAGTATAACAAGTCCTCGGCTGTTGTTACTGCTGACTCTGGAACTAGCCTTGTCGACCTGGATAACCACCTAGATAACTCTAGATAGGAGGTGCACTAATATGAGCTGAAGGTGCACTGTAGGCTAGCTGCTCAAGATGAGACCCATAAGAACCACGACTACCCAAAGCACCGTGGGATGCCTGAAGCGCTGACTGAATCAGCTTGGGAGGATAGCCCCTACCAAATGAACCCCTCCCTCCAGACGAGGCACCATTGAAACCACCAAAATGACAAGGCCTCTTATCATATACCGCCTCCCTACCCTGACCACAAATCATCTCGATTCGTCTAGCAATCTCTACGACCCTCTAGAAAGAAATAGCATCCCCAATCTCCTTGGCCATCTGTAGCCTGATACGAAATGTAAGTCCATCAATATACCTACTCACTCTCTTCCTCTCAGTAGGGAGCATGATAACTGCATGACGTACTAGGTCCACAAACTGGGTCTCATACTAGGTAACAGTCATGCTACCCTGATAAAGGCACTCGAACAACCTGCAGTACTCCTCTCTCAGAGCGAAAGGAATAAATTTCTCCAGAAATAACGGCAAAAATTGATCCCAAGTGAATGGTAGTGAACCAACTGGTCTGCTCTGCATATAATCCTGCCACCATCTCTTGGCTGAACCGGTCATCCGATACACTGCAAAGTCAACCCCTTGGACTCCATAATACCCATGTTGCGCAACACCTCATGGCAACGGTCCAAATAATCCTGTAGATCCTTTGAAGGTGCACCACTAAAATGAATAGGAAAGAGCTTTGTAAACTTATCCTTTCTCACCAATCCCTTAGAAAACATCGCGGGTCTTTCCTCGGTATGTGTGGCAACAATAGGCTGAAATACCCTAACTGGGGGAATTGCCGGAGTTTGATATATGGGAGTCATCTGCTCCAGAGTGTGAGTAGTGGGAGTCTGTGCTCTTCCCCCAACCTGAGAGACAGCTGGTGCCATTAGAAATGCACCGGTCTGGGCCACGCTCTCCATAAGGCCCAACAAGCGGACTAGAGCGTCCTGAAGTATTGGGGTGAAAATAAACCCCTCTGGGACCTGAGCTGGTCCAACTGGCACGGTCTGAGTAGGAAACTCCTCCTACTCGATCTGAGGCTCCGGAATAGGTGTTGTTTCACGTGCTTTAGGCTGAGCTCTACCTCTGGCTCGACCTCGGCCTCTACCCCTGGTAGTGGCTGCAACAGGGGGCTCTGGCTCCTACTCGGCTATAGATGTTGTATGTGTTCTCACCATCTACGAGAGAACAAGATGGGAATGATTCAAACATCAATGATAGAATAAAATCACACTATATGGAAAGAAAGAAGTAAAATTTTCCTAAAGCTCTATAGCCTCTAGAAGATAAGTACAGACGTCTCCGTACCGATCCTCCAGACTCTACTAATATTTCTCATGACTCATGAGACCTAAGCAACCTAGTGCTCTTATACCAACTTGTCACAACCCGGAATTTCCAACCTCGGGACTACGATGGTGCTTAACATCTACTTGCTAGGCAAGCTGAAATTATTAAACTAATCACTAGTTTTTACCAATTAACCAGAATAATGATATTTAACCAAAAATAAACTCAGAACTTAATATAGTGTTAATAGAAGTAACGGGATGCTAACTACTCCTAGAAATATGGAGTCATAAGTACATCAGCAACTAGAATACTACATATATGGTTTGAAGTAAAGTACAACTGTTTGAAACTAGATAAATAGTAAAATAGATAAAGAAGGAGACTTCAAGGTTGCGGGTGCGGTGCAACTATACCTCAAGTCTCTGATACAGCTGAATCCAAGCAGAACACCTCTAGACATTACTGGGATCAACACCAGTATCTGCACAAGAAGTGCAGAAGTGTAGCGTGAGTACAACTGACCCAATGTACCCCGTAGTGTCAAGCCTAACTTCGATGAGATAGTGACGAGGCTATGACAAAACAACTACTTGAAACCTGTATGGATGTATACATTGAGACACAAAATGACAGGTAGAGCAATTAAAACATTAATTGGGAGGGGATACGCGAGAGGCAGAATATCATAAGAATGGAAAGTATGAAACCACCAAATAACAGTTTTCAAAATAAGCAACAATGTAACCAAGTAAATTACTAATCTGGGAATCAAATAAGGCAATGAAGTAAAAGTGGATCGGCATCACCCTTCGTACTTTTACTCTCTTCCTAACCATATAATATCATCAATAAAATGACACGACATCACCCTTTATGCTTTTACGCTCAACCTCCCATAATATGATAAATGATGATAAGCAATCAAATGCACGGAATCACCCTTCGTCCTTTAATCCTCACAGCTCTCAATAGATGGTAATGAATGCAAATAAGACATAGCAACACCCTTCGTGTTTTTACCTCTTCCTCACCAAGCAACAATACAAAATAGACCAACAAGTCATAATCCCTCAAGTCAAGGTTAATCATGATACTTACCTCGCTCCGCAACCAAATCAAGTCACAACCGCGGGTTTTCCTTTAGAATTAGCCTTCAAATCAATCAAATTTAGCCAAATGTAATTCAAATAATTTCAAATAAGCTTTAAAAGCTACCCGTTAATGAAAGAGGTTCAATTTTGATCAGTTTTGAAAACGTCAACCCGGGCCTACTTGGTCAAAACCCGAGGTTTGGACAAAAACCCGATTACCCGTTCACCTCGAGCCAGGTTATATGATTTGTTTCAAAATCAGACCTTAATTTGAGGTCTAAATCTCAATTTCACCAAAATCTCAATTTCTACCCAAATTCCTAATTTCTACCGTAGAAATCCAAAAGTTGATGTTGAAAACTCATGAAAAGTAATGGGGAATTGAAAGAAAGTGGATTAAATTTCTTACTAATGATTTTGGGAAGAAGAAATTCTTGAAAAAAATCGCCTCTAGAGTGTTTAGGGTTAAGATATGGTGTAAATGAGCTAAGTCCCATTTTTTTCCTCTTTTACCAAGCCTGCAGATGTCATAATTTAGAACATCGCAAATGCGAGAAACAGGTCGCAATTGCAAACTGTGTCCCCAGCCTGCTAAGTTTGCGAATGTGACAAAATGTTCGCAAATGCGAACAGACCCTTTCAAAATGTGGACAATACTACGCAAATGTAAAGCTCGCCCCTCAGAACTTTGCGTTGCAAATACGACTCTAAGATCTCAAATGCGGTCTCAGCTAATTCACAAATGCGAACCATTTCCTCGCAATTGCAAGATTACCCAGCCCGGGCCCCTGCTTGCAAATGCGGTGTCTATATCGCAAATGCAAGATCTACAGGCCAGCACCAGAAATAGCAGTGCACCAGCAATCCTTACACTATCCAAACTCATCCAAAATACGTTTGAAACTCACCTGAGTCCATCGAGCTCCAAACCAAACATGCACACAAGTGTAATAACATCATACACAAACTCTCTCACACAATTAAAATAACATCAAAAACTACAAATTGAACATCAAAATGAATGATATTTCAAAGGGAAACTCAAGAACAACTAGAATCACAACTAAGCATCCGAATCATGTCAAACCAACTCCGAATTGCACCAAATTTTGCAGACAAGTTTCAGATAGAAAAATGAACGTATACCAAATCTCAAATCAATATCCGAACCCGATAGTCATGAAGTCAACCTACAGTCAAACCTAAAAAAATTTCAAACTTTCAAATTACTAACTTTCGGCAAGATAAGTCAAATAAACTTAGGTACCTCAGAATTAAATTTCGGGTATATGGTCAAGTCC
Source organism: Nicotiana obtusifolia (assembly GCA_002018475.1). Classification (NCBI taxonomy): domain Eukaryota; kingdom Viridiplantae; phylum Streptophyta; class Magnoliopsida; order Solanales; family Solanaceae; genus Nicotiana; species Nicotiana obtusifolia. The sequence goes on along the minus strand of MCJB01009999.1, from coordinate 23,857 downwards.
AAAATCACGATACAGACCCACGAAAATCGTCAAAATACCGATCCAGAGTCGTTTATACAAAAAATTGATCTTAGTCAACTCAAATTATTTTTAAAGCTAAAAATCATATTTTCTTTAAATTTTTACATAAAAACTTACCAGCAACAAACTCGAACTTTGCATGCAAATCGAGAAACATCAAATGGAGCTAATATAGATATCGTAACATGAAAATAAAGGCTAGTACTCAAAATGACCTTTGGGGTCGTCACATCAAATTTTGCCTAGAAATTTCAAGCAAAAGGGGAGATTTGTTACTGTTTGCCCTGATTTTCTTACCATATTAAATTTTATCTTTTCTTGAAGGAAGGGAAAAGAATTTATCATAATTGATTTTGACTTTTGCCTTAAAGGAAAATATAGATCCTTTCTGTTTTTAACAGATCCTTTTCTTGGAGGAAAATGTTGTGTCCTCTATAAATTGAGGATCCCTCCTACATACAAGAATGACAATATAACTTCCATAATGTAGTCCTTAAGAGAGTTTTGTTTAGGGAGAGATTATTCTCTTAATAGCTTTTTATATTTATTTTTTTCATATGTAGGTCAATTGACCAAATCATGTTAGAATGTTATGCCTCTTTTAGTATACTTCTCTTTGTCGTCTACTTTATCGTTGCAAAAGTTTACTTTGTTAGCTTCTGCATGACGTCCTTTATTTTTTATCCCAACAGATCCTCCGACGTAGATTGCATTGAAAAAGCCTATACCAAAAAAAGTAAACTCAACAACATTTTAATTCACCCCCTTTTTTTAGGAGGCGGACTCAAGATCTGAAGTTTATGGATTCAAATTACTGTGTTCGAGCGAATCCTGCTACCAAAAGGCTAGCTACGCTGCCTCTCCTCATAGAAAGAAAAGTATTCATGTAAAAAGGTAAAGAAGCATAACCTTTTTTGGGGTAGAGGATGTGTCAAATGTTCTCAAGGAAAAGAGCCTATAGAGTGTCGGTGTCTATTTTGTTTCCTTTCTTCCAATTGGTTGTGTAGAGACAAACATGTGACAAAATGATCAATCTATCAAATAGTATATACGTTTCTACTCGTAATCAATTAAGTCGATTATATGAAACCATCGTATCCATTTTATTCTATTCAGGTTGGTACATGAATATGGTGGGGGAAAAGGTTAGTACATGAATATGTGAACACTAGCAATGAATCCTGTATTTAGAGGATTATAACGATCGTTAGACTATCTAATTATTAACCGACTGCGACTCTCTTTCGTTTCTTTTTTTGTACGGATTTAGAACCGACTATAAATTGCGAAGTATCACATGTACTATGATATATATCACCAAAGCATTGGCTCCCATGTCATTTAATTTATAATTTTAGGATTTAAGAAATATTCTTATATCTGTTGCCTGTGCTTAGTCAGTGCACTTATTTTACAACCCTTAAAAAATGGGAATCGAGAGGAGCTTCTGATTCAAGTGAATTGCCAAAAAGACCAAGTCAAAAATAACTTGGCAGCTCTCGATCAGAGGGTAATTAGGTCATTCTAATCATATCTTCAAATACACGTCGATAACTTTGTATGAAATCCCACTTAGTTTTTTCTTCCGCGCGCACAATTTGCAGTCATCTTAAAACACTATCACTTTCCTTTAACATAGAAAAGAAAATATGGGCTCCACTTGAAAAGGTGGATCTCTTTGAAAGGGAGAAATTTAAAAATAGTCAGATTTATAAATAGTAACTGAAAAATAGTCATAATTTTAAAAGTAATTAAAATTTAGTCACTTTTCATGTAAAGATAAATTTGAACGAAAATACTGTTCAAAATCCGAAAAATATTCCAACATAATATATTGGAACTCCAGCATATTATACTGAAGTTCCAGTATAATTTACCCGTCCAGCATTGAAGTTCATAGACAAGTGCTCTAATCTTCAGTATATTATGCTGGACCGATCCGCGTTGTATCAAAATAATAGTTATTTTTCAATGTCTTTACAAACGCTGACTATTTTCAATTATCAATCCGAAAACTGACTAGCCAGTGCTATTTTTACCTCTTTGAAGTCTATTTGGCCTTTATGCTTAGATAAATAAGATAGCTTTTCATATGCCCTTTTGAGATATAACTTTTGCCGTTTATTTAGTTCTTTACTACTTTAGTTATCGTTACACATTTTCGTAAATAATATTTTTATTTAGCTTGAATATCACAATAATTTAAGTGGCTCAATCAACGTTTAATTTGGGAAAAAAATTCAATATTTGATTTAGTTTAGAAATTTCTTATAGATGTGGTTTGGTTGTTGAAATGTCAAACCAAAAATAATATTTTGTCTAATTTTCAAAAAAAATTAAAAAGGAAAAGGAATGTCATTCCGCCAACAGAACAAAATTAACAATATCATCATGAAAAAAAAGGGAAAAGAACTGTCATTTTGTGAACAGGAAGAAACATTTTAAAGAAAATCGTCAGAAAAAATATAAAAAGGGAAAGGAATTGCCATTTTGTATCATGCAAGTATTCAAAAACAAAAAGAGACTTTAATGTAGGAAAACATAGTTTTAAACTTTCCAATATTTTTTATCTTGTTTAAGATCTTCTGACATTCTTGTTTTTTGAATGTCAAATTATACTTGAAATATGAGCCAATCAGATAAGATTAAAATTAAAATGAATTAGTCAAATTAGTCACTAATGTTATGACGCTATATCGCTTCAAACATCTTGCCAGGAACTATATATTTTATAGAAGAGCAAAACAGAAAAGAGATTATCTTTTGTTTCATTCAGTTGTTTGAAAAGAAAAGAAACTTAAATCGAGAAAAGCTATTATTAAAATAATATTTTGAGCATTAAATATCTAGGTCTAATATTATGAGCATTAAGTATTTAGGTCGCTCATCCTCCTTTTCCAGTAGCAACGTATAGGGGTGTATATAGGTCGGGTTGGTTCGGATTTTTTAATTATCAAACCAAGTTAATAGTGTTGGATTTTTAAATTTATAAACCAAACCAAATCAATAAAGTTAGATTTTTCAATCTCAATTTTTCTCGGGTTTTTTCGATTTTCGGGTTTTTTCCGGTAAAGTCTTCATCGCATAATATATGTAACTTGTGCTCCAAATATTTCTTAAGTCCTAGTAAAATACAACTATATAATATATTTTTCAAGAAACTAACACAATAATATGAGATAAGTCATAGCATTATACCAAAATATTCAATAACAAATATAAAATAATAAAATTACATAAGACAAATATTGCTAAATAATAAGCCACAATGAAAATTAACATAATCTAAAAATACTATACATGCTAAAATAAGTACAGCTAATAAGTACTAATATTAATTACATAACTAAGCACTAAAGAAAAAGATACACTAAGTTATGCATTTTCATTATAAATCAATATAAAACCAAAATAATTATCCAACGCTATCGTCATTCCTAGTATTGAATTGAATTTCTTTTGTTAGCATTAATATTGATTTGAACTTTGTTTGAGTTACTATATTTATGGGCTATAAAATTTATTTACCATTCAAGAATGTTAAGTCTAAACTTGAAATAATACGTTAAAATATAAAATTGCGAAAAAGTTTAAGAAATATTTATAAATTACATTACAATAAATATTTATATGTATAAAATATTTTTAAAAGTTAATAAATGTATTATCGGGTTGCTTTGGTTTCGGTTTGACTTTTTTTAGTTAAAACCAAATCAAACCAATTATGGTCGGATTTTATTTTCCAATACGAAACCAAATCAAACCAAATCACATCAGGTTTTTATTATCCAATTTAACTCGAAATATCAGTTTAATGTGATTTATCGATTTTCTTTGCACATCCCTAGATACATTTTTGAACTACCATTTGTTATCAATATATGTGTTAAGGTACTACGTATTTGATATCTTTTATAATTTATTGTGAAAGTTTTACAACGAAGAGGTCGTTTCATTCTGTATTGAAGTTTGAAAGATGCTTATCAAAAAAAAAAAAAAAAA
>MCJB01009999.1:0-19814 GCA_002018475.1 Nicotiana obtusifolia | reverse complement strand
AAAAAAAAAAAAAAAAAAGAAGTTTGAAAGATAATGCAACGACAAGTATTTTTCTTTTTCAAAGTTTATGGACTAAAAGATTGCGAAAATTTAGGAAATCTGATAAAGGAAGAATCACTAAGTATACAAAAAAGCTAATTATTTAATGTGAAATCCCATAGTAGTCATAACATTATTTACTAAACAAGAGAGTAAGTCAATTATCTCTTTCTAAAATATTAAGATTTTTCATCGGAAAAAGTACAGTAGGAAAATTTGAATCTCAGCGTGCTTTACATTTATCAAATATGATAATGGCAATTTTGAGTACAAAATGCTAACTTTTATATTAAATGTTTCGAACTTACAATCTCCGGTTTGAGTAATTGGCATTACATAAATTGAAGAATTTAAATGGTTTATTATTTTGAAAGAGAATGAAGCAACATTACCAATTATTTTCTCTTTGAAATAAAAATACTTGAGTGTACGCATAATTGACACCAATAGCAGTGGAAAAAATATAACAAGAGTTAAGTTATTAACTTTTGATTGTTTTAAAGCTTTTTTTAGAATCAGGACCGAAGAAAGATGGGTCATAATACATTCCCGATTCTTTTGAACTATTTTTACTTTTTCTTTTGTCGTTCCTTAGATTAAATGAAATTAATACTTAAAATTTGTAGTCACTCTAATTATCTCTAATTTAAAATGACAAATTCAAATATAATTTATTTAATTTATTAAATTGTATTTACTTAGGAACTAATAAATAATTAAACTATTATGATAAACAATGTATATCAAATAAAGCATACTTAAAAAGTTTCTAAATAGTAACAGAATGGTATAAGAATCAACAGAGAAACAATACAATATAATAAAATTTAATTAATAATCAAAATATATATTGTGTTTCTGTTAAATACGGACCTTTCTGTTACTTTTCCATTTTCACCTTTACACTGAATGAGGGGTCAACTAAGGTCATGAAAATATTAATATCTTGTCCTCAAAGATGGTCACAGAAAAATAATATCTTCCATTACCCATTCTACTTTCGAGTAAGACTTCAAAATATCTTTACCAAATCCAATTACCAAATAGCCCATAGAGACTGAATCCATCTCGATTTTAACGTATAGCGCCAGATGGTCAGTTTCTCATTGAGTCAGGAACTAAAAGGTGATTTTTTGTACTCAAATAATAAAAATAAGTGTAAAAAAAATGGCTATCATTTTATATATAGCGCGGTTATTGATTGCGGTACATTTGAATTTTTCTGTCCCATCAATAATTCAGCTGCATTTTACTGACCGCAAATAATTCATATGGGTATAGGGCATGCAGTATGCACGCTATATATATAGCGCATATTATACATGCGCTATACATGAAATAATCGTACCCCCAAACTATTTTTTTTTCTTATTTAAGAAGTTTTAGAATTTGGTAAAAATTCATTTAGGATCCTTTTGATCTTCCAAAATATTTGTTCCTTAAGTTATTTTGCATTTTATCATAATGTTCGAATAGCAAAAAATTAAGGGTTCATTATATTGGGGGGGGAGGGGGAGGGGAGGAGGTGAGCTTGTGGTGGAGAATAACTCAGTACGCTATAGTTATTCTCTACAGTGTCATGTTAAGTTGCCACTTACAATGGAGTACGATAGATTTGTATCGTTGTTATATAAAAAAAAAAAAAAAAAAAGAGTGTGAGCAAACATTCGGTTAATATTAAAGTAACCAAAAGATATCTCTATTTTGTTATTCCGCAAGGGGTTGCTTGTTATGTTGAGTTTAACATCGAGGACGATGAAACTCTGACAGATTTTTTGAGGACTCTGGATGAACACCGGGAACTTCTTGTGATAAAAATGTCGAAAATGTACGTGAAGGCTGAAGACATTCACAATAATGAGGTTTCGCAAAATAGGGATATCCCTCAATCATGGGGTGATTTTTTTTGGAGCAGTATTATCCGAACAGATTCGGGGTGAAAGAGTTTGGTCAGATCTAAACTTATCTCCACGGGCGATTAAGGAACGAGGACATAATTTATCCCCAAGTTTACATAATCCACAAGCCGAGTGGTAAACTTAAATTTCCTTTGTGTTACGAAGATTATTTTTATGTAATGAATTTGTATTAAAACTCATATATTCCACAGGGGGTACTGGCCAGATGTGAGTTTTATAAGTTATGAACCAATATGCGCTATGTGTATTGTCATGTCGATATGAAAAAACTATAGACCTCAAAAAGCTGCCGACTTGAGAAGGCTGGACCCACGTGTAGCGCCTCACCAATATGCGCTACAAATCATATTTGCTAAATATTTGGAATTTGACCAGTGAGTACGAACTATAGATGTTAAAACTACAAGAACAACTTGAGGCAGTGAAGGAGAAACTAAAAGAGGCAGATAAAGAAAAATAGATTGGAAGAAAAATTTTAAGTGGTTGAAGCATAGAATAATGGGCAATAGTGACTAAACAAACACATAGATGCATTTAGTATAGTATTTTATTTTTATGTTATACGTATCATGTATTATCTTTAATTGGTAACTTAAATTTATGTTAAGATGACATTTTTTTGTATTCTAGTGTTAAAGTAATAAATAAACCGAGAAAGAAAAACACATGCGCGAATTATATAAAACATAAATAATGTTGCTATTATATATTTAATGTCATATATACAACTAATGATACATATCAATGAGTCCCACAGCCTGTATGCTTTAAAGCATTGGCTGGCCTGAGGCGCATCCCATCCTGTCCGGCTACGCTGTCATGATCATCCTCATCACATCGCCTCTTTATCGGAGGATGTGCTGCAGCATGATCATCAGTAAGACTGGCAGATAGGGTAGAAGCGGCTGTTGGGCCAGTAGTAACCTACAGAATAATAAGATATTTTAGTACATGAAATAGAAAATACTAACATGCGTGTTAGCAAAAAAAATTTTAACGGTCATACCATGATCTCATCGGGCTCCTGCATAACATCATCAGTCCCCGGCAAGTCAGTATCGCACTGAGCGAAGTCCGTGACGAGCGATGACAAAATCTTTAAAACAATAAGAACACTTTAGATATTACTGACTAATCAATGACAAAAAAAACAAATTGAAATAATAGTAATACAAACAAACCTGCGCCTGAGTAGCGTCACAATGCCCTGTCGGAACATCGAGGTGCACTGGAGTAGATGAAGTATGTGAAAGATCCTCAGCATTCCTCGGTGATGAGCCATAACTCAGTCGTCGCCCACTATGCACCTCTCGTATCGGCCGATCAGCAGCAACCGTCGATGGCTCTGGGGGATCAGGAAAATATTGATCCCACTTTTGCCGTGTAATGGTCGTGCCCCCAATCAACAATAGAGCAGACTGGGTCACCTGCGAAGTCCTTGACGACAACTGAAAGCTAAATGACGGCATATCATGAGGAGCATCATGTGGCTCGGGGTGTTCAACCGGCTGATCATCTTTAATATCCTCCATGGGTGCCTCAACTCCCCTTTGTTGGGGACCCCATCCACGTCGACCACCACAACCTCGTGGGCCAGCCTTCCTCTCTGGCCATGCCTATCACGTCTACCACGTTCAGTCTCCACTGGTGGCCCATGATGATACTCCTCGGGCGGCACATAAGCAGCCTCGTATCCTAAGCGCCCATCCTCTCGGGCACGTCTCAATGTGTCAGCAGCAAGATCAGTAACCTGACGGCCAAAGACATGCAGAGTTGACACTCACTCGCCTGTATGCTGCAGCATCTACAGTCCCAAATGGTAGAACTGATGTAAGCCAATAGCCTGCATAACATGTAAAATATTAATTACGGAAGAATAATGTAACATTATAAGTAAGTATAACATATGCCTTCCGGCGTATGGAATGTACCGACCACCAGCGCGATGGACGGGATTCCCGACGAGAAGTCGGGTAACGCTGCGATACCAACCCATGTACTCATGCTCGCCATCCATACGGTCAGGTGGAAGGAATGGCGGAATCAGGTCATACCTCTGGTCTCAAACCTCAATCTCGGCCTCTAGTCATGCCATGTATGTCTGGTCAACCCCGCAACGATCATCCAGCTGATAATGTGTCTCGTGCCTAGTGAGCGGAATAGGTACAAGCTGTGGGCGACCAGACTAACGAAGGACTCTCTCTGTGGCATCATGATCTACTATGTCGAGACATATAAGTGGGATGGAAGAGCTCAATATAGCTCAGCCACGGGAGCAATAATCGGACAAACCAGCTATGAGCGCGTCGCTGTTTGGCCTCAATACGAATTATTTAATAAACACAAGAATCATGAGTAAACGCAACACATATCAAGACAGGCCAAGTAAAATTACGTATATATGCACCTGTGCGACTTCAAGTAAATCCAACAAATCCCTGTAATAAGAGAGATGATGTTGAGCCATGACCTCGCGTGCATAGGCTCTCCTATCAATCCACCTCCAAGCTAAAGGGAGAAATGGTGGAGGTGGTATATCCGGAGCGATTGGTGGTAGAGGTAGCTGGAATTGCAGGAACCGCTCCCAGGCCTAAACCTAACATAGATTGTGGACGTAAAATTTAAGGTGTTTCTTTACTATGTATGTTATAATTATTAAAAGAATTGACTATGTTTTCACTTGCAGCAGCGGTAAAAATCTGGCAAACGTCTCTCTAGGTGCCCATGCACGCCCGGCACATTTGCCTAAATAGGTAACCTAGAACAGCTGCACCCAGCTATAACCAGATAAATCATCTAGTTGCTCCAGATAATGTAGAAATCTCAAGCTGACTAGGTTTCCGAAGTTCGGGAACAGTATACCACCAAACATCAACAACAACAACTTCGGGAACAGTATACCACCAAACATCAATAACAACAGCAGTCTCGTATGTCGGTCGATATCCTCTGGCGGTGAATCATCCGTAATCTCCACGTCCAATGCCACCAGATGCTACCGAACGGGCGTCAATTATAATCGACTGGCCCCACTAAATGCAGGTGGCTTCGTTGGCTGGAAACGGTGAGCCGCTGCAACATATGAAGGTAATCCACTCCCCTATAGTCTCTAAGAGCATGCGGGTAAGCTACAAACATACCATCGACAGATAGCCCAGAAAGAACCTCCACGTCCTCAAGGGTGATGGTAGCCTTGCCGATGGGTAGATGAAACGTGTGTGTCTCCGGTCGCTACCGCTCTATCATAGTCCTGATCAACGCCCAGTCGAACTACAACCGGCCGATCTCTATGATCTTGTAGAATCCCTATCCTGAAGGTGTCTAACTATACGGGGATGCAGTGGGTGGTCCCTGATGAACTCCCACATATTGTCTATACGTTTGGGGCGGAATGTGTGGGACAGACACTGCCCATCCCAGATGTGTGAAGACTTATGGTTGCCCTGTAGCAATAGTACCTCTCGAGATGCTGGTCTGGGATGCACAGAAGGAACCTCCATGATGATGTTAATAAATTAAACAAAATTAATTAAAGTATTTTTCTGTTTAATTGCTTAAGATCTTTATAGGTTAGTTTTTTAAATTATTTTATATGTTAGTTTATTATTTTATATTTAATTTTTTGTTTTATATGTTAGTTTTTTATTTTATATATTAGTTTTTTATTCTATATGTTACTTTCTTACTCAGCTATTTTTGGGATACTAGAATAAAATATTTAATTTTCCTAATTATACATGATATAATTAATATATATTCATATAAAAATACTTAGTTTGACAAGTTTTCTATATGTCAAGTTGTTATGTTATTTTTTTACATTTGTTGACTAAAATTCGAGAGAGTTTGTGTTTGAAATATTATTTTTTTCAGATATTTTTGGGTTTAACAAATAATTAATGATTAATTTTAATAACTACAAAGTTAATTTAGAAATTATTCATATAACAGATACTTATGTTGATAAATTTTTTATATTAATATTTCATATGTTAGTTTCTGACTTTTTTATACTAAAGTAACATTACTCTAAATGGCCATGAACAAAGTGAACTACCATAAGCTAAAATTTATTATCAGTTTTACTACGCTAAAGGACACTATATTACAATTACGGGCACAACATAACACTAAAGGGCACTAACCAATAATAAAGTCACATATACAATATACGTACAACAATAAAATCACATATAACATTAATTATTCATAAATTAACAATTTATCTTTTTTATAATTTTTTAGCACATATATAATCTAATCCTGATAAAAAGCAACAAATTAATTAAATCACAAAACGAGCACGAAAAAACATAGACCACAGCAAAAAAATAACTAATAAGCATTTTATATACATGAGTTTTATCAAAAAGTATGTCGGGATACCTAAAATTTTTTGAAATATGAAAATTTGATGATTTGAGGGTTGAAACAAGCAATAAACAAGGTCCACTATACGGTAACGCCTTGGATCCGGTGTTAGCTTGTTACAATACGGAGAAGATACACTTTTTGTGGGACAGGTAGGCTCCAATAAAGTTTTTTTTCTAGGTACAGCGCATATATAAGATGCGCTATACTATAGTGCTTCCTATATGCACTATACCTCCCGCCCTTTTTGAGTTCAAATATGGTGCGGTTATTCACCGCGCTATACCTTAACGGACAAACGTGTCGTTAAGGTATAGCGCGTCAATAACCGTGTTATATATAAAATGTTAGCCATTTCTTTTGCACCTATTTTTGTCGTTTGAGCCCAAACGAACCACACTTTAGTTCCGAACTCGTTTCTCGTTAGATATTATACATTCGTTGTGTTTTTTCATTTTCTATACTCTAATATTTGTAATTGTCAAGAAATAAAACTTAGAGTCTAATTCAACTTCAAAATTAATTTATGAAATTAAAGATTGCTCAAACTAGGTAAGAAGACCAATATCTCCATTTACAACCGATGCAGGACTATTCTAACACCTTTCCTCCCGATGAGGACTGGACATCTAAAGCGCAGACATATAATTTGGGGGCCCAGTACTGGAAAAATCAAAAATTGAAATGGTCTAGCTATAATATCATATTAAGATATAAATGTTGGATCTAAGAGTCCATTTGGATTAGCTTATTGTAAATAGCTGAGAAGCTTGAAGTGCTGAAAAGTATTTTTAAGTATTGAAATTTTTTAAATAAGCATTTACATGTTTGGATAGTGTAATGACCTAGGTGGTCGTTTTGAGAGTATTAGCCTCGAACCCCTATTTACTACTCCCTCTATTCCATTTTTGTGGTTAAGTGACTTGTCGGGAAGACTTGTTTTTGGTTTCGAAGTGAAATGGGAGACATAGTCCTTAAAATGGAAGTTTAAGTCGTAGGAATCGACCGTAGTTGGAATTATGTGAAGCCGACCCCGGAATGGAGTTTTGACGGTTCCAATAGCTCTGTATGGTGATTTTGGTCTTAGGAGCGTATTTTGATGTTGATTTGGAGTTCGTAGGTCATTTCTGCGTCAAATAGCGAAAGTTGGAAAGTTGGGTGATTTTTGAAAAGTTTGACCAGGAGTGAACTTTTTGATATCGGGGTCGGATTCCGAATCCGGAAGTTTGAGTAGGTCCGTAATGTCGATTATGACTTGTATGAAAAATTTGAGGTCAATCGGACTTGATTTGATAGGTTTCGGCATCGGATGTAGAAGTTTGAAGTTCTAAAGTTCATTAGGCTTGAATCGATGCGCAATTCGTGGTTTATCGTTGTTTGATGTGATTTGAAGGCTCGACTAAGTTCGTATGATATTTTAGGATTTGTTGGTACAATTAGTTGAGGTCCAGGGACCTCGGGGGTGATTCAGACCATGTTCGGCACATTTCAGGACTTGATGAATTGCTGAAACCACTAATGCTTCTGGTGTCTTCTTTCCTTCGCTGTGTCCGCGAGAGAGGTATCACGTTCGTGAAGAGCAACGGGGAGGCTGGAGATATCTGCTCTTCGCGTTCGCATTGAGGGCCACGCATCAGCGAAGAAGGAGGAAGGTTGGGGGACATAACACGTTAGCCTACGCGTTCACGAAGGCCTGGGAGCAGCGGTCATCGCGTTCGTGAGAGGGCCCTCGCGTTCGCGTAAGAGGATTTTGGGCAGTAACATTTTTGTGCTTTGTGAACGCGAGGTGTGTTGGCGAAGAAGAAATACCTAGGCAGCAATATTAATTTCAAAATCGAGGGTTTTTCTCCCATTTTCATTTTGGGACCTTAAGATTTCGGATTTAGGCGAGAATTGGAGGGATTTTCAGAGGAAAAATTTGGGTAAGGATTCTTGAATCATTTTTGATTATATATTACACTAATCTATCATTAATTTCTTCATTTAATTAAGGAATTGGGTTGAGAAATTGGAGGAAAAAGGTGTTGAGTTCTTAGACCAAATTTTGCTGTTTTGATTGAGATTTTGGTATCGGATTTGATAATTTTGGTATAGGTGGACTCGTGGTTGAATGAGCGTCGGATTTTATGACTTTTACCCGATTTCGAGACGTGGGTCCGGGTCGACTTTTTGGGGCGATTTTTCGATTCTTTGCAAAAATCATAGATTTATGATTTAAATCAGTTTTTTGTAGTTGTATTCATGATATGTAATTACTTTTGGCTAGATTTGGGCCATTCGGAGTTGGAAAATCGAGGGAAAAGCATACTACTTGACTGATTGAGCGAAATTTGAGGTAAGTGACTTTGTCTAACCTTGTGTTGGGAAAATCTCCTTAGGATTTGGTACTGTTGTAACAATTTGTGATATGTGAGCACCGTGTACGCGAGGTGATGAGTGTGTACACGGGCTAATTGTGAAATTTTCGATTCTTGCTGAGTTGTCTTCTTTTAAATTCCTTAACTGCGATGCCTTAGCATATGTAGTGTTCATGTTTAGCCTAGTATTGCATGTCTACGTGCCTTAACGCTTACTTGCAATTTGTGAAACATGCTTAGCTGAATTATCTGCTTCCCTTGATTTGAATTATATCTTTAACTATAAGATTTCTTGCTGTAAATTCGTTGTTCCTTCGGTTATCTGCTGCATATTTACTTTGGGACTACGAGGCGGTCCCTCAGGAGATCCGCCTGTAGTACATATTTACTTTGGGAGTACGAGGCGTTTACTCAGGAGATTCCCTATCTTGCATATTTACTTTGGGACTACGAGGCATTTACTCGAGAGGTCCCCCATGTCTTGCATATTTATTTTGGGACTACGAGGCGGTATCTCGAAAGCGCCCCTGTTGTTTACCCCTGATTACTGAGCTGTTATTTTCTGAAACTTCTCATTGTTTAAAGTCTTAGTCATTTCAAAAATATTATTAGATCTTTTTCCTTGCTTATCTTTTAAACCAGTAGGGCCCTGACGTGACCTCGTCACTACTCTACCAAGATTACGCTTGGCACTTACTGAGTAGTGTTATAGTGTACTCATATTACACTTCTGCACATCTTTTTGTGCAGATCCAGGTTCGTCCCACCATACCAGACACCAGTGAGTTGGACCGTATGTGGAGACTTCAAGGTACATCTGCCAGCGTCCGCAGACCTCGGAATTCCCCCTCTACCCTTATTACGTTGTTTCCATTATTCTCTTTAGACATGATTGATAGAGACACTTAGTAATTCCTCTTAGAAACTTATGACTTATTTCTACCGAGTTTTGAGAGTTGTAATTATTTAAAATTACAGTTTCTATTTTCAAATCATGTGTTGATATTGGTGTTCAGTTTATTATTCAGTTATTCCGCAAATCGTTAGGCTTACCTAGTCTTAGAGACTAGGTGCCATCACGACATACTATGGAGGGAAATTGGAGTCCTGACAAGTTTGTATCACAGCTCTAGATTCATAGGTGTTAATGAGTCACAAGTAGGTTTAGTAGAGTCTTGCGGATCGGTACGAAGATGTCTATACTTATCTTCAGGAGGCTATGGAACTTTTAGGAAAAGCTTCACTTCTTTGATTCCTTATCGTGCGAGATTTTGACTTCGGATTCTTAAATTTTCTTTTTATTCTCTCACAGATGGTGAGGAAACATACAGCTGGATCGAATGACTAGACACCCGTGCCCCCTGCTAGAGCTGGGAGATGCTGGGGCCGAGGTAGAGGCCGAGGACGTCCACGTGGTGCAACCAGAGCACCCCCACGAGCTACTATAGATGAGCCATCAGTAACTCAAGTTGGAGGGTAGGCGCCTGTTACTAGGGGTGGGCGTCGGTCGGTTCGGTCGTTTAGTATGAAAGTACGGTTCGGTTTATCGGTTTTCGATTTTGTAATATTAATAACCAAACCAAATCAAAGTTTTTACAGTTCGGTGCGGTTTTTTCAAGGTTCGGTTCGATTATTTCCGATTTAGTTTTTCGGTTATTAACGGTTCAAAATTTTTATATCCGATGTAGACTCAATATGTTCAATGCTAGTATATATTTCTAAAGTTAATAACATCACAGAGTATAAAGATAAAAGACATAAGTTATGCATACAAAAATATACAATAAGCAGTAGCTGCATACAATAATTTATTACAGCATACATAACAAAAGTAATTCCAGGGAATTACATAACCAAAAGAAAAAGTTCAAACCCTATATCCAACTACGCAGCTCTTGCTCTTGCTCTTGCTCTTGCTCTTGCTCTTTCTCTTTCTCTTGCTCTTGCCGCTGTCGCTGCCGCCGCCGCCGCCTGCTGCTACTGCTGGCGGTTGCTAGTAGTAGTGGCTGCTGCTGCTGCTTTACTCTGAACAATAGCAGTAGTGGATTTCTTGAATAACCTCCCACTGTTGCTTAAAAGTTCTTGAATATGCTTTGCTCTGAACAATAGCAGTAGTGGATTTCTTTATCACATCATCAATTGGATATCCAACCAGTAAAAGCATTTTCTCAGAAACATGTACATAGCGCAACCATAAGCACACGGTGCTAGCAATTTTATGGAATGCAAACTTTGGAGTTGAAGTCAAAGAACAAATCTGAGGTGGCTATTGCGGCTGCTGCTGCTGGCGGCTGCTACTGCTACTACACATATAAAGCCCTACTACACAGATGACTGCTGCTACTACACAGATGATGTCCTACTAGAAGCATATGATTTCCACTTCAGATTTTAGCAACTAGAAGTCCTACTACACAAATGATGTTCCCAAAGTTCGGGTTGAAGGAAAACCAAAAAATGGTAGCATAAAGGAAAAACAAAGATAGACAAAAACCCGAGGAGATTGTTATAATATAGAAAATAAGCATGCTTCAATATTTTAGGACCACGAGGCATAGTTGAACCTACACAATGAGATAAGATCACAAGTTAAATAAAATATTTTTAA
This sequence comes from Nicotiana obtusifolia, assembly GCA_002018475.1. NCBI lineage: Eukaryota > Viridiplantae > Streptophyta > Magnoliopsida > Solanales > Solanaceae > Nicotiana > Nicotiana obtusifolia. Next base: position 8,520 of record MCJB01009999.1, on the reverse strand, counting down.
TTATAAATAACAAAAGGATATCATAAGACAACCAAATCTTTAAACTTACCACTTGTTCAAACTATGCATTAACAATGGTAGTATCTCTTTCAACAATGCAAGTTTCTTTTCCGCTCTTTGCCATATCTAAATAAAATTTGATAAAGTATGTCATTTATTTAAACTTACAAAGTAAACTAATTTTCACTAAAACACAAAATCTTACCAAGTTCAATTTGCTCAAGAAACTCCAAATCTTCTTCAACATTAATAGGAGTACCCTTACATCTAAACCAATCTTGAACACGAACAAGACTTTGCACCAACCGAGGAGTCAATGAACTCCTAAATGAATCAAAAATGCGGCCACCGGTGCTAAAAGCACATTCCGATGCAACACTAAAAATTGAAATGGCCAATACATCACGAGCTATCTTAGATAGAATAGGAAATCGAGGCGCATTAATTTTCCACCAATCTAATATTTTAAAGTCATCAGAATCATCAGACAATGGCTCTTTTCCTTCACCACTATGTCTTTCCATCTCAGATTTAGCACCTCCACTTCCAGAGTCTTCCTTTTTCCTTTTCAACAATTGCTTTATTCTCACAGATTTTGTTCTCACATTCCCACTAGATGAATTAGATGTGTCATCAGATGAAGTAGATTTAGATTGAGATGATTGAAGATAACATCCTTTTGAATTTTTTTTTTGATACTCCCCAAATAAAGAATTCAAATAAGCATCCACTTCGGCAGTTAATTTCTTTCCTGGTTCCTTCCTGAACATTTCCTCAAGTGCAAAACCAACATATTCTAATTTGTTATGAGGATCTAATATAGAAGCAATGAGTATCATTTTATTCATCTTTGCAGGTTCACCCCAATATTTTTTAAAAATTTTCTTTCATCTTCCCTGCCATCTTACTCAAATAGTATCATCACTAGCTAAACAAGCTTTCAAATGACTATCAAGCTCACATATATCCTCAAAATGACAATTAGAAGTGACATAACATGAACCTGAAACTTTTTCGGTAAGCTCATGAAATCTTTCAAGAAACTTTATTACGTTTCTCACATTCACCCAATCATCACATAGAAATGGACCTGCAACATTCCCATCCTCACAAACATGCATACAAAGATGAGTAGAAAATCCATCATAAAAAAGATGAAGATTGTCAAAGGTCTTCTCAAAGTTTTGCGCCGTTTCCAACATCAAGTAGGTGGAATTCCACATAGTAGGAACATACAAACACAATATTTTACTACATTCTACCTCTTGATGTGCACAACATTTCCTAAACTTTAAGGTCCTTCGCGGAGAAGATCTCACATACCTCACAGCTTGTCTAACACGTTTTACAGAAATATCAATTTCTTTCAAACCATCTTGCACAATTAGATTAAGTAAATATTTCTTTCAAACCATCTTGCACAATTAGATTAAGTATGTGAGCCATGCATCTCACATGAAGATGCTTACCACTCATCGAATTAGTTTTCCACATATCTAGTTGTTTAGATAATTCTTTGATCATGACATTATTCGAAGAAGCATTATCAACAGTAACAGTGAATACATTATCCAATTTCCACTCAAGCAAACAATTACCAATAACTTTTGCCATTTTGTCACCCTTATGACTAGAGATAGGGCAAAAATTTAGTATTTTTTTATGCAACACCCAATCTCTATCAATAAAATGACCCGTCAAACACATATAGTTAATTCTTTGTAACGAAGTCCATGTGTCTGTGGTAAGGAAAATTTTTGGTTTTACTTCTCTGAAATTTTTCATTAGTTTAAGCTTCTCTTCACTGTAAACTTGAAAGCAATTCCTTGTAATTGTCATACGAGAAGGAACATTAAATAGAGGTTGGACTATGCTCATAAACTTCTTAAAGCCTTTCTTTTCAACAAAGCTAAAAGGTAATTCCTCCGTAATTACCATCTCAACTAAAGCCCTCCTAACTAGTTCTTGATCAAATTTCCATAGCACCCCACCATTAATTTGCCCATTCTTTTGTAAACACAATTGTGTTTGAGTATTATCAACTTTCCGTGGTATTTTGGACACTTTTTTAAATGAGTATTCAATGTTGTTGTTCCATTCAATCATGAATCAGCTTTATAATCACGACCACAATATTTACACTTTGCTCTATCACCTCTATTGTCATCTTTAAACTTTTCAAAATGATCCCAAGCAATTGATCTACGCTGTACATATTTTCTTTTTTTTTTGGGCATTGACTAGTTTCAATTGAATTTGTAGGTGAAGAAGTAGGTTTGCTTTCAGATGAACCCACCTCACTTACTCTACTTTCAACTTCTGCCATCTATAAAAAATCGAATGAAAACAGAATTAAAAATACAAACTGGTATACGATATAAATCTAGCATGTCGCAACTCGCATAAAATCAAGTCGGCAGTCGGCACAGAGGCAAAAGAACAAAAGAACAAAAGCAAAAACAGAAGCAAAAAAAGTAAAAAACAAAGGATGCAACTGTCACTTCGTTTTGGAAAATGTTAAGTTTTTAATCGAAAGAGTCCTAAAAGTAAGACGCAAACACACATATATACTATAAAGAATAGCAGAAAAATCGAAAGTGTAAAGAAACCAGCAGAAGGAGGAGGAGCGATGCCAACAAGGGAAAATAGAAAAGGAACTCAGAAGAAGGAGGTAACCACTAACCTGAGGAAAAAGGATGAGCGACGAGCGGAGGAAAAAGGCGTCACAGGCTCACAAGTCACAAGTCACACCAACAGCAGTCGGCACAGTAGGAGAAATTAACGCGCATATATGCTATAAACAATAGCAGAAAAATCAAAAATTTAACGAAATCAGCAGTAGGAGTGAGGAGTGAAAACTGAAAAGTAACTCAAAAGAAGGAGCTAAGAGTCGGAGGTAACCACTAACCTGACACTTGAGGAAGAAAGATGAGCAATTTCAAGATTGGTTTAACCACTAAACCAATTTTTGTTTCCTCTCTGCATTCTCAGAGTGACGAGCGAGGTAACCACTAAACCAATTTTTGTTTCCTCTCTGCAATCTCAGAGCGACGAGCGGAGGAAGAAGGCGTCACAGTCGGAACTCGGAACTCGAGCGCCGGCAGTGGTAGGGGTGGACAGTCGCACAGCCTCAACTCTCAACTCTCAACTCTCAACCCTAATTTCGGAGGTCACCGGTGAGGGCGTCGGCAGTGGTAGGTGGGTCGTGACTCGTGAGGAACTGAGGATTGAGGTCTGAGGATTGACGAAGTCGAACAGTCGAACTGTGAAAAGGATTAGGGTCTTAGCTTCTTAGGGATTAACAATTAGTATTGGACTATTGGGTATTTGGATTTTGGGTTTGGGTAAACTTTACCTGGGCTGGGATGCCTTCAGATGGGTTTGATTAGGGGTGGGCTTCAGATGAGCGAAGGATTGGGCTTCAGAAATTAAGAGTCCAAAAGGCAAAAGCAAGCTGGTAAAAAGTTTGATTTTTTGGTTAAACCGAAAAACTGAACCGTTAAAACCGAAAATCGAATCGATAACCGAAACCGAATAAACCAAAATTTTCGGTTCGGCCGATTTTTTCGATTCGGTCGGTATTATGCCCACCCCTACCTGTTACCACACCAGTCCTCCAGGAGACTCTAGCCCTGTTTCTGAGCATGTTCAGCACATTGGCCAAGCAGGATTGATACCCCTTGCTCCTACACAGACTCCCGTCGCCGGTCCCAGAGCAACGGATTCAAGGCGACCAGGTTCCATAGATCATACCGATGCAGTTGGTAGCTCCAGTTCAGCTCGAGGTTAGGGCAGCTGTTTCTGAGGCAGAGCAGCTCAGGCTCGAGCGGTACAAGAAGTACCACCCTCCTACTTTCAGTGGCTTGGCGTTAGAGGATGCCCAATTTTTCTTGAGGAGTGCCACCGTATCCTCCGTACTATGGGTGTTGCGAAGACTAGTGGGGTTTCTTTCACTATATTCTAGCTTAGAGGAGCGGCCTACCAGTGGTGGCGCGCATAGGAGTTGGATAGCCCGGCTGAGGCAGCTTCACTCACTTAGACTCAGTTCTCAGATATGTTTTTGAGGGAGTATGTTCCCCAGAGTCTCAGAGATGTTTGGCGCGCACAATTTGAGAAGTTGCGGCAGGGTTCTATGACCGTGTTAGAGTATGCAGTCCGATTCAGTAATTTGGCTAGACATGCACCAGTCTTAGTTGCTACTGTTCGAGAGCGAGTTCGTCAGTTTGTTGAGGGGCTCATCCCCAGTATTATACTTCACACCGTTGCTCATTCCCCAAGTCGAGAAAGAGCTCATGACTAAATCGGGGACTCCTTCGGGAGTGTGGATTCTGTTCACAGACGGGGCCTCAAATTCGAAAGGATCGGGGCTAGGTATCGTACTCAAGCCCCCGACCGGAAACACAATTAGACAGTCCATTAAGACTATAAAACTGACTAACAATGAAGCCGAATATGAGGCAATGATCGCAGGTCTAGAATTGGCCAAGAACCTTGGGGCAGAAGTAATCGAGGCCAAGCGCGACTCTCTTCTTGTAGTCAACCAAGTGAATAGAACGTTCGAAGCCAGAGAGGGGCGTATGCAAAGGTATGTGATAAACTTCAAGTCACCTTACACAAGTTCAAGGAATGGACCCTGCAGCACATACCTTGGGAACAAAACAGCGAAGCCGACGCCCTCGCTAACCTAGGTTCGTCGGTCGATGATGAAGAAATCGACTCCGAAAAGGTCGTGCAGTTGTTAAGATCGGTGGTGGAGGAAGGTCACGCCGAGGTCAACTCGACAAGTTTGACTTGGGATTGGAGAAATAAGTACATAGAGTACCTCAGCTCAGGTAAGTTGCCACCTGACCCCAAAGAGTCGAGAGCACTACGCGCAAAGGCGGCCCGATTTTGTTTGGCCGATGATGGAACTCTATACAGAAGGGCCTTCGGAGGACCTCTAGCCCTATGTCTCGGACCCGGAGACACCGAATATATCTTGAAAGAGATACACGAAGGAGCTTGTGGCAATCACTCAGGCTCCGATTCACTAGTTTGGAAGGTGACTCGAGCCGGCTATTACTGGAATGATATGGAGAAGGACGCGAAGGAATTTGTGCGCATATGCAGTGGGTGTCAGAGACATGCACCGATCATCCACCAACCGGCAAAAAAATTACATTCGGTCATATCACCGCGGCCGTTTATGAAGTGGGGAATGGATATAGTAGGTCCCCTCCCCCGAGCGCCAGGTAAAGCTCAATTTATCCTTCTTATGACTGACTATTTTTCTAAGTGGGTGGAAGCACAGGCTTTCGAGAAGGTCAGAGAAAAAGAGGTGATCGACTTCATATGGGATCATATCATCTGCCGATTCGGGATGCCTTCTGAAATAGTATGCGATAATGGAAAACAATTCATTGGCAGCAAAGTAACCAAATTCTTCGAAGATAACAAAATCAAAAGGATATTGTCAACCCAGTATCACCCCAGCGGCAACGGTCAAGCGGAATCAACCAACAAAGTCATAATTCAAAACCTGAAGAAAAGGTTAGTCGACGCTAAAGGAAGATGGAGAGAAATGCTACCCGAAGTCTTGTGGGCATATCGAACAACTAAAAAGACTATTACTACAGCCACTCCGTTTTCATTGGTATATGGCACCGAAGCGTTGATTCCAGTCGAGGTGGGCGAACCAAGCATCAGGTTTCAACACGCAACCGAAAAGTCTAACCAAGTGGCCATGTATACGAGCCTGGAACTCTTAGATGAAAGAAGAGAAGCTGCTCTGGTCCGAATGGCAGCTCAGAAGCAAAAGATCGAAAGGTATTATAATCGAAGAACTCGTCTTCGATATTTCAGTATAGGGGACTTAGTACTCAGAAGAATCATACCTAATACTCGGGACCCCAACAAAGGGAAATTGGGACCGAACTGGGAGGGTCCCTATACTATACTAAAGGTCACCGGAAAGGGCTCTTACAAGCTTGGAACTTTGGATGGTAAGCCGCTGCCAAATAACTGGAATGTGAGCCATTTGAAAAGATACTAATGTTAAGGTAATTTACTTCACCTTTTTTACTTTATTTTTTATTCTATTTATTGGTACTGACATATGTAGGACAGATCGATATCAAGCAAGTTAAGCACCAAATATTAGGACTGAAAGCACGCGTTGCACTCTTTTTCCCTTCGACCGATTTTGTCCCAAATTGGGTTTTACGGCAAGGTTTTTAATGAGGCAACCATATGTCGTGCTAACATAGATCGATCATATATCAGAATTCACAAGTTTCATATTAAACTCTAGCAATGTTCGTTTATTTACTTCGATTTCGAGGGGCCTAAGTAAAGATCGCTAGGAATTGATGTAAGGGTCAAACGGTCAGAAGAGCCGTGCCCGAGTAGATCGATCTGATTCCCCTCAGACAGATGAAGATGTACAAGTACATGAATAAACCAGCTAGTCAAGTTAAGGCCTCGTTAAAGCTAACAAAACGCAAAGGGAATTAAGACTGATCTTGGCAATCCCGATTTACGGCCAAGGCCGAATTAAATTGAATACTCATATCTGATCGAAGTTTGTAAGGACAAGACTTTGAAACAAGGATAAGATCAAATCTGATTGGTAGGGGTTTAATTTTTTGCTAAGGCATGGCCCCGATTCGTATAAGCTTAATGGTTGAAAGCAGAGCAAATAAAAGCTCGTTTAAATCGTTCCAAACAGGGCTAAGGCCAAACTAGTTATTAATGCGTTCCGAACTTGCTACAAGGCTAAGGCCGAGCTAGCTATTAATCCATCGGTCGCAATTTATAATCCTAGCCAAGGCGGGATATAACAATGCATGAGAATCAAGGAACAAATTCAAAATGTGTTAAAAGATGTCTTTACATAAGATGGGATCTTTACATAACTCAGGCTACAAAGTATTAATACAACATCAGTCCGAGCCGTCTTCATACTCTTCAGGAAAGGTTTTTCTTATCATTTCATCCTCAACTTTCGATGCCTTAGCGACATCGGAAGACAAATCGAGACCACGGGCCTGGAGCTCCTCGAGAACAGAAAGGCGAGTTTGGCATTGAGTGTACTCGACCAGCACCTTCGACTGCTCATGAGCGACCTCAGCATCAGCTCTATACTGAGCTATCAAGTCTTCAACTTTGGCCTTGGTAGTGGCGATCTCCGATTTCGCTTCCTGAAGTTGATTGGTCAGAGCTACCCGATCTTGGGTAAGCGACTCAACTTGGAGCCATTGGAACTCATTGTCCTTAAGCAGGGCTCCGATTCTTTCTTGCGCTTCCGAGGCCTGCTCTCTTAATCGAGCTTGGAGAGCCTCTTTCTCTGCAGCTAAAGTCTCGACCTTGGCTTTCCAACCACTCGTTTCAGCTTTTGCCTCGTTCAGTTCAAACCGGAGTCGGTTCAACCGATTGTCCATTTGCCCCAGTTGATCAACACAAGAGGCATGCTCTTTCCTTGCAAAGTTTAGTTCGGCCCGGAGACTTGACATCTGATTTTCGAGCCGCTGACGTCGATCCCATTCCTGTGCCGTTCCTTCTTTGATTCGACGGAACATTTCGTGATAAAGCACCAAAGACTGTGGAAAATTCAAATTAAAAATTGTCAGTACAGGTTTGGAACCGGAACACTGAGTATAGTTTAAAGTAAACAAGAAAACGTACCCTGTTCGATGCCTGTTGAGCTTCGTTGAACAAGCAAGCCCAATCCACAGCATTCATTGCAGCCCGGTCTTCTTCAGTCACCAAGCTATGGAGATAGCTAGCTATGCCTATCGGCAGACCTAATGCTCGGGCATCCTCGGGGACAGTAAAGGTTATCACCCTCCTCCGTTCAGGGTTCGAGCTCGGTGCGGGGAATTTATCGACTAATTTAATCCCAGCCGATACTCCACTTGTCTCAGCTGGGGGACTTCTTCTGGGGACTTCGAGGCCATAAGTATCAGCCGATGGCACCCCGTCAAAAAATTCCTCGAAGGTCCCTGCTGTGGCCGGCACCTTGCTCGGCGTGTGTATTCTAGCATCTTGGGCATCTTTCAGAGTTGTCTCTGAGAAGGAGGGTGAATGTACCATCTCGGGGATGTCCGAGGATCTTTGTGCCGCCGCCTGCGCATTGGCCCGGTCCCCGGTCTCTGCTCCTGTTTCAATATACTCTCCTTGGGAGGCACCGGTTTCTTCCACGCTCGGCTCGGGGACTTCCCGAGGGGATTTGTCATGTACAATTTCGGGGCTCTTTTCCCCCTCGGAGTCATCACTCGGTTGCAAGCAAGGGTCAGTGACTGTGACCTTACGAGCTATTATTTTTCTCCTGCCCTTCTTCTTTTCGGGCTCAGCATGGTCGGGAGCCCTTTTTCTCTTTCTTCCTCCTTCCTTCTCCGATGTGGGAAGAGGATGAGGAGCTGCTCCACCGGTAACAGCCGACCTCAGCTCAACATCCTTCGAGAGACCTACAAAATAAAGTTTCAAAAGATTAAGTGTTGATGTCGATTTTGGAAAACATGAATATCGGTGAATCTCACCATG
>MCJB01009998.1:375385-418554 GCA_002018475.1 Nicotiana obtusifolia | reverse complement strand
AAAACTCAGTCTAGATGTAGAAGACAAGAAGAAGAATCTGTAGATGTAGAAGACGAAGAAGAAGAAACGAGTAGCAAAATAAGAAGAAGAAGCAAGAAGAAGCAGCAACAAGAAGAAGAAACGAAGCAAAAAAAAACAAAGGCAAATATGGTGGAAACGGCGCAGGAGCGGGTAATATTATTTGGCGCGCTTTTTCCCCCAGTAGGGTTTATGTGGGTTGGGTCAAAGTGTTAAAAATAAAACTTGAGTTTAAAATAGCTACACTAAAAGCTCTGGGCTAAAGTGTTAAAAAAGATAACTTTGGGGTGATTCAAAACTCCCTAATCACTAATCCAAAGTTTATCACCCCTACTCAATATTTAAAACTAGAGTTACCCCAACTCAATTTTAAAAGTTTTTTGTCACCTATAATTAAAACCCCCGATTTTGAGAGACACGTTAAGAGATGGGGAGTAAACTCTAGTTCCTGAATGACGACTTGGGGAATGTTTTAAGGGGTTGTTTGGTAGGCCGCCTTATAAAAATTTAATCCGTCCAATACCATGTTTGGTTGGTCAATTCAATTTACTCCTACCTAATACATGGATTAGTTATCCCTCATATGAGGGATTAACTAATACCAAGGAAAGTAAGGGATTACTAATCCTTGGATTAGCTATCCATGGATAAGACTTAAAATTATTAAATCAAGGGTATAATTGTAAAGAATATTTTATATAGTTTTAAACCAAACACAAATTTAGATATTACATTGCATAATTAATTTTTAATACAATGAACCAAACACTTGATAAAAAATAATCCCAGCATTACTAATCCCTGCATTACTAATCCCTGCATTACTAATCCCTACTAATCCCTGCATTACTTGTGTTCGTACCAAACGACCCCTAAGTGTTTCTATTTCTTTATTTTTTCTAGGTTTTTATCTTTTTATAATTATAAAAATATTAAAATTTTAGAAGAAAATTAGGGCCGCACCTCAAGTCTCATACTCCCGCTCTATTCCGCATATTAGGGACGAGAATTTTATAATAATAGGGATGAGATTCAGTCCCGTCATTATTTTATTTAGAATTAGGTATCAAAAATAAAACTAGTCGCTATAAGTATACTTTCAACGACCAGATTTCAATCCCCCGCTAAACATTGCTAATAAGCCTTTTTCTTGTAGTGTAACTTGTTGGTTGTAGTTGTTGAACGGAAGGAAACAATAGAGGAACTAAAGAAAAAGTATCCTCTTAAAGAAATTAATGGAAAATTGCATAAACTCTTCCAAAGGAAGGAAAGTAGCAAGTGAGGCACATCTTAAGCTTGAAAATGAACTCAAAAAGGTAAAATTGAGTCTTACTGCTGAACTTGAAAGAAATAGACAACTTTAGAAAGATTTAAGCATGGTTAAAAATGATCTAGATAAATCTTTAACACGGACCTGGTCCTCTGGCACAATTACTTCCATGTTAAAAGTAATGAGGGGGAAAAGGTAAGTAATTGGGTTCCACAAAGAAAAGGTCCCCTATAACCCACATAGCAAGTATGTTTTTGTGCCTGATAATTGGCTTTGCACTCACTGTGGTAAGACTGGTCATTACAAAGATTCACATAAAGTAAGATTTCAGTCCCAACAGAAAAATAAAATTTTTGTTGAAAAAGTATCTACTACTAAGGAACCTGATTCTCTTAAAAAGAAATGTGTGATGCCTGCATGGACAAAAAGAAGTCTGATTCGCCCCTTCCCTCAATACAAGGGACCAAAACTTGTTTGGTTTCCTAAGTCTAATCTCTGACTCTCTTGTGGAGGTAGTAGTGAAAGGAAGCAGTCAAAAGTGGTATATGGATAGTGGCTGCTCTAAACACATGGCTGGAAGAATGGATGATTTCCTTTCACTAAGGTCTGGCAAGGTGGGAGTGTGTCCTTTGAAAATGATAAAAAAGGATACACTCTGGGAGTTAGAAAGATTGGGAAAACACCCACTCAATTGAAAATGTGTATTATGTAAATGGCTTGAAATATAGCCTGCTGAATGTCTCTCAAATCTGTGACAAAGGAAACAAAATGGAGGTCATGTCAAAGTCTTGCACTGTCACCAAACTTTTGATTGGTGAAGTGATTCTGATTGCAAAAAAGTTTAAAAATATTTATGTTACAGACTTTGACTTTCTGAATGGTGGTGATCTTACATGCCTGAGTGTCATTAATGATGATGCTGAACTATGGCATAGAAGATTGAGACATGCAAGTTTTTCTCTATTAAACAAATTGATCAAGAAGGACCTGGTTCGTGGGTTGCCGAAGTCAAAGTTCAAAGATCACAAGGTGTGTGATGCATGTATGAAAGGGAAGCAAGTCAGGTCCTTATTCAAGTCAAAGAAGAAAGTGAGCACCTTAAGGCCATTGAATCTTCTTCATATGGATCTGTGTGGACCTATGAGGATGCCCAGCAGAGGAGGAAAGAAGTAAATCTTCATTATTATTGATGATTATTCCAGATTCATATGGACCTTATTTCTCTGAACCAAGGATGAAATCTTTCCAGTCTTTGTTGCATTTGTGAAACAGATTCAAGTGAAGATGAGCCATAATATTGTGAGCATTAGATCTGATCACGGCAACGAGTTTGGCAATACAAAATTTTATGAATTCTATGCTGAAAATGGTATAAGTCATAATTTTTCTGCTTCCAGAATACCCAGCAAAATAGTGATGTGGAGTGGAAAAATAGGACACTTGAAGATATGGCAAGGACGATGCTGATTGCAGTGGTGTACCCAAGAGTTTTTGGGCTGAAGTAGTGAACATTGCCTGTTATTTGATTAACAGGTTCATGATCAGGTTCCTGCTTAACAAGACCCGTTATGAATTGCTTAATGGGAGAAAACCAAAGTTGGCTAAACTGAGAGCATTTGGAAGCAAATTTTTTGTTCTCAATAATGGTAAGAAAGCATTGAAAAATGTGATGCTAAAAGTGATGAAGGGATATTTCTTGGCTACTTTTCACAAAGCAAAGCATACAAGGTCTACAACAAAAGTACTCAATGTGTAGAGTAAAGTATACATGTAATCTTTGATGAATCTTACCACTCAAATGGGAAAGATTCACATGATAAGGATGATCAAGATGGAGATTATTCAAATGTCCCTGGAGAGGTTATTGATATGGCAAATTGGAAGGCAAATCTAATGAGTCAAGTCAATAAGTCTAGTGAAGAAGATACAGCAGAACTTCCAGCTAATTTGAGAGGAACTTGGTCCCTCCATCACAGCAACTGAAGCTCACAAAAGAGTTGTTGATGTTGTATTAGGCACTCTTGAAGCAGAGCAAAGAAGTGGTATTCACATTTCTATCGATGCCACTGATGGGTCTCACGTGGAGGGACCTGGTCCATCACATCCTAAAACCCAGGTGTCTAACTGGAAGCACAAAAGCTCACATCCTCTTCAAAATGCAATCACTCCTTTGGATTCAGGGATTCGATTCAGACTAGATCCAACGCAAGAAACATATTTTCTTTCTCAGCTTTCTTGTCTCAAATTGAACCGCAAAATATCAAAGAAGCATTGAAAGATGCTGACTGGATTGCTGGTATGCTAGAGGAGCTCCTTCAATTTGAGAGGAACAAAGTGTGGCACCTGGTTCCTCGACCCTCAAATAGAATAGTTATTGAAACTAGGTGAGTGTTCAGAAACAAGCTGCATGAGTTTGGAAATACAACAAGAAATAAAGCCAAGCTCGCAGTCCAAGGCTATAATCAAGAAGAAGGAATTGATTATGATAAAACAGTTTCTCCAGTTTCAAGAATGGAAGCCATCAGAATTCTCATTGCTTTTGCATCTCATATGGAATTCAAACTATTTCAAATGGATGTTAAGAGTGCATTTCTGAATGGATATTTAAAGGAGGAAGTTTTTGTCAAACAACCACCTAGTTTTGAATGCCATGAACTCCTGAACATGTCTTTAAGCTTGACAAAGTTCTATATGGATTGAAGTAGGACCCTCGTGCATGGTATGAAAGATTCTCCAGGTTTCACCTAGAGAATGGCTTCACTAGAGGGAAAATTGACAACACTTTTTTCTGAAGAAAAGAGGGAGGAACCTGTTGATTGTGCAAGTCTATGTTGATGGCATCATTTTTGGTGCAACAAATGATTCTCCTTGTGAGGAGTTTGCAAAGCTTATGGGAAGCGAGTTTGAGCTGAGTATGATGGGGGAACTAAACTTCTCCCTTGGGCTACAAGTAAAGCAAATCTCTAAGGGAACTATGATAAGTCAGCAGAAGTACATTAAGGAGCTTCTGAAAAGATTTGAGATGGAAAGCTCGAAGATCATTGATACTCCCATTGCTACTGCCACTCGTTTATACATGGACAAACCTGGTTCCCCTGTAAATGAAACTATGTATCGGGGTATCATTGGAACTCTGTTGTACCTAGCAGCCAGCAGATCTGACATTGTGTTTAGTGTTGGTTTATGTGCTAGATTCCAATCAAGTCCTAAAGAATCTCATTTGGAAGCTTCCAAAAGAAGTTTGAGGTATCTCAAAGGAACGCAGGACCTGGTCCTCTATTATCCCTCAGGAGATAATTTTGACTTAATTGGATATTCTAATGTTGATTATGCTGGTTATCTGGTGGATAGAAAGAGTACATCTGACGTGGCACATTTTCTGGGTCATGTTTGATTTCATGGGGTACAAAGAAACAAAATTCTATGGCCCTCTCTGCTGCAAAAGCTGAATATGTGGCAGTTGTCTCCTATTGTGCCCAACTACTTTGGATCAAGAAACAATTAGAAAACTTTAATGTATTCTCTGATTGTGTGACACTGTTGTGTGACAATACAAATGCCCTCAATGTGGCAAAGAACCCGGTTCAACATAAGAGGACAAATCACATTGATGTGTCACATTATTTCCTGAGGGACAATGTTAAAAAGGGACTCATCTGTATTAAGTTATGCAAAACAGAGGACCAGGTAGCAAATATCTTCACCAAAGCACTACGCAGAGAGCACTTTGAAAGAAACCGTATAGAGTTGGGTTTGATCAAGCTGAACTGAGAACTTGGTCCCCCGATGATTGGCTCTGAAAGGATGGTAAGGTAAATTGCTAAAAAGAGTTTTCTGGCAACTTCTAACTCAATTCTATATTGTTACAAATAAACACGCATGGCAACTACAGGACAAACAAGTAGCTAATGAGACTGCAAATTTTGGAAGGATGATGCTCATATTTTCAAATCAGTGAGGGAACTGTTTACCTGACAAATGGTACAGTTAAATTTGTTCGTGGTTTCTAGACAAGTGAATTAATTTGATCCCAAAATTAATGAAATAACTGATGAAATATAAAATACTTAGCCTTAGAATGTAGATGGAACGGCAAAGCTACTGAATCCGGGAATAGGGTTTTCGGGCACAACAATGATAAGATCAAAAGACAGAATAAAATTGTACTAAAATGCTATAGAATGTACTATAAGTTAGCCAAAAAATTCGCCTCCATTACAATGATAACTGAGCCTTCTATTTATAGCTATGTCTAGGGAAGGAAGTTCTAGGATCATGCCCTTCTTTAATGTCAATTATGAGAGCCATTGATGAAGATGTAACGTTAGACACAAATGCCAAATTCCTTGTAACAGTCCATTATCCTTAATGCTGCAAAATATTCTGTATTAAATGTTACCTGGCGCAACGCATTTAATAATTCTTTTATGGCCGTTATTCCTTCCAGTAACCAGCGGAATAGCTATGTTGAGTGGCCATCCCCATTTTTTGTTGCACGTGTCATTTCTTTAAGCAGCCACGTGGCATATCATATTTTTCCCTATATAGATAGTCCCGCTGCTTTCCGATGACACAATCTTGGGTTACCGAGAAATGGGTAGAAAACACCTTTTTGGCGGGAATCACTATAACTCCCTTTGAAGTTTCCTTGATTAGACGCATGTCTCTCCGCATTTAATGCCCCGAACACGCGTCATCCTACGATTCAGCCCAGCTTTTTTCCGATTATCAAGGTAATCATGGCCATGAATTTTAGCTGCCAAAATTTTAGTTATACGCATCATCATCCTCTTATGTACTTCATAATTTCTCAAACTTCTAACTTGCATCTTTATTTCGCCTACTGAGTCTTCATCTTCTTCAAACGAAAACCCTTTCTCTTTTCCGATGGCTTCCTCCTCAAAACGTATTGGTTCTTCAAAAGGCAAAAACAAACTGACGACTTTGTCGCTCCAACTGTAGACTCCATTATACCAAAAAGACTCAACACCGCAAAGGATTTTGAGGAAAAATTTCCTTTTGCTAACCCTCGTACATGGGCTGTTAGCAGGTACCCTTCTTCCATTCGTCCTTCCAATATTCTCGCTGTGAAGGAAGATTGTCGTTGTCATGAATTGGATATCATTGCTCCCGATCTATTGGAGCAAGTAACCTTTCCCAAGGAAGGTTTTACATAATTTTACACGTATCCCCTTTACTTTTGATGCATTTTCTTTGAGTGAGAGCTTGATTCCGTGAGTGCGAAGTTCTGCCTTCGCTACCAAATATGCTTGGCACATGTAAGTCCTTCAGTGTGGAGGACGATCGCCTTCCTTCAGCGTTTGTGTCAAGAAACTGGAGAGGAGCTAACCCTAGCTCATATGATGAATCTTTACTCCCCCAAATTCTTCCGCAAGGGAATGATAAACCTTTGCAAGCGTGGCCACCATGCTTTACTGTCTAGCATGTACGATGATAATGACCGTGGGTGGATGGAACGGTTCGTCGCAGTTGCCACCAGTGACATTATTCCAAACACGGCTTTATTCTTTCCGGTTGCTTGGAACCGTTCTTGTAAGTTCCCTTTAATAAACTTTTTACCTACTAAATAGTCTTTCATACTCGTATTGATCCTTCAACCTTCGTTTGTTACAGCGACCCGATTGATCCCACCGGTGATAGAAGGCTTGGACCGGTGGATTCAGAAGATCTTGGACATCACAACGCCCGAAACTCGTTTGTGGAAAGAGTTGTCCCTTAAATACGGGTGGAAGGCCAAAAATTATGGTAACTTTAAATTACCTTGTTTCCATTGTTTATATTTGTAGAACTTGGTTGAACTCTTCTGACTTGTTCATGAAATTAGGTCTACCTGCGGGCTCAGTTGATGTCCCTGAGGAGGATGTTTTGGCTAACCCTGTTGATGCCGCGAGGCTGCTTCCGGATGCACTTACTCGAACAGGCATCTCTGGGCCTGTTTCAGGCACAAACATTTCTTCACGGAGTCCCCTACCTTAGAACGAGAAACAAAAAATAAGACGTTCCTCTACGGCCGGGGAAAAGAATAAGAGGGCAAAGGTTGATGCCCCCGAGTTATCTCCGATGGCGATGGTGACCGGTCCTCCTTCCAGGGCGGTCATAGACACTGTGATGATTGATGATGATGAAGGAGCTTCTTTACATAGAAGGATATGATCCTTATCATCTCACAGGATGCTCAACCTATTGAGACAGTCATACCAACCAAGGATGATGTCTCTGCACTTTGGGGAGAATTTGATTTGGTAGATAATGCCAACTCCCATTCTCGAGCCCCAATTGTTGTGTTTGGTACTGCGAGGCAGAGTACTGGGTCCTTGCTGTCTTTGGTTTGCGAGCACCCAACATCTAGTGCTACTTTTGACGCAGCTGTTTCTCATTCTTCTACCCCATCAGCTTCATCACCACCTTCTCCAACACCAGCAACTACTACATCACTTCTATCTTCATCCACTCTTCCACCAGCAACATCATCTCCATCGGCCGCACCTGACCATGAAGAAGGTATTTATCCTCCACAGTCCGCAGTTCATGGGTATTTGGGGAAAAATTATGCTGCCCCTTCTGAAAATCCACAAAGGAGGAGGAGTGTTACCCTTTCAGTCTCCACCGGGTACGACTTGCTTTCGAGGCTGATAGAGCTTGCTAACTATTTGAAGCCTTTGGCTTCATAAAAGGACTAGGAGAAGATTTAGACACTCTCGGGGGAGTGTTTGTTGAACAATGTTATGCATAACGCCGCAGTGGTATGTTCCTTTCTTCTTCCGTCATTTCTTTTGCTTTTGAACAAATGTATTCTAAGTTTTACCTATTCTTATTTTATAGGACAAATTTCTTGCTTCTGAGGGCCTTCAAACTGTGAAAGACCGTCTTATCGATCTTTCTTTTGAAAAGGCCTATCGAAAGCCCGCGAGTTCTAAGGCTAATTCGTGAGAAGGAAGAACTTACTTCCGAACGGGATCAACTTTTGATGGAACGGGACCAGACTGTTCTCCGCCTCTCGGAACTGGAAACCAAGGCTACCAAGGCCGTTGTTTTGGAGGCCCGTTTGCAGCAGAGCGAGCAAGAAGTGGTAAACCTTAGCTAAAAAATTAGGCCGCTGAGGGTTAGATTTGATGAAGCCAAGGCTAAATGGGCAGAGTCCAGAATGTCGCTCTTTCTGCAACCGACCGTGAGGCTGCCTCGGCTGAAAGAATGATTAATTTGGAGGCAACCTTAAACTCCAAAAGTTAAGAGCTTGCTGTTGTGGTGGCGAAACATGCCCAGCTAGAAGAGAAGTACAGGAAACCTATCGAGCATAATAGGCTCTTTGGTTCAACTGTCCGTGAGGTCGACGTCAGTCTCAAATTTGCTAGGGCTGCTCGAGAAAACCTTTTCGCTGAAGTTACTCAACTCAAAGAAGAACTCAAGCGTCGAGCGGCTTCCCTCATTTTTGAAAAACCTTATTCCATATATAACATGAGGAGAAAAACCTTGGAAGAGGCCAAGACTGGTATCATTGACATTGATGCTGAAATGGCTAAGGCCCGAGAGCTTGAGTTGGCTGCAAAAAATGGACTCCCGATGCAGTCTGACGCTCCAGGTTCTTCTGATTCCGCTTCCGAGTTTTCGGAAACTGAAGAGGGATAGAAGGCGATATGAAGACCAAGCTGGGGAAAACTTTGAGCCATCGGTGGAACCATCTACTACTCCCTGGGATGCAGATACTTCTCTTCCTCCTGATTCCGGAGACGCTGCAGTTTAGCTTTTTTTCTTCTTTTTCTATTTTGTACCTTTATCATTTTGTTGTGTCTTTGTAGTAAAAACATATTTTTTTCTCAAGTATCGTTTGAGTCTTACTTTTGTTTGAATGTTCATGCAAGTCTTTAACTTTCATACTTGCTCAAGTATTCTACGCATGTTGTTATGTTCGCGCTTTATAGGTGTAATCTCGGATGCCTTTCCTTTGAAGTATTTTGATTCTGAGTATTATCCCTTTTTCGTGGGGGTTTCCAGGAGTATTTGTGCAAGTTTGTTTTTTTCGTTTTTTTCGTATGCGGATTCGGGTGTATTTTTTACCCTATGGCATTCTAGATTCCGGGCATTGATTCTTCCGGAACCAATCCTTTAACGTGAGAGTTTTTATAAGAGAGGGCCCTCTTATATTTACGGTGCTCTTGAAGAGGACGTCTCATGTTCATTAAGGCACTAACTTTTGAAGTACTTGTTTAACTTTTAAATGGCAATATTACATCATCGTTCAGACAAAAACCAGGATAAAAACAAAAGGATTTCATTTCATTCAATTCCTATTATTTTCAAAAGTACATAAGCATTTGTTATGCAAAGAAGAAATTGTCATGACTTGTGGCTATCTTGTACAACTTGTTTCTAAAAGGCTGGCTGCGCAGTCCCCGATCTCGATGATATATTGTTTTCCGTATTTTCATTCTTCAATTGACATGGCATTCAATGTTGCCATATTCTCATATCATCCCCCCCACCCCAGTGTTCGAATGCGAAGAATGCGAGTTGGAATACTGGAAGTCTTGTATCTTTGAAGATCCCACCAATGAATTGCTAGGTAATCTTTCACTCGGCAACATATCTTGTTTCCCCTTAGGAACCCATGCTATCGAGCGAAATAATACCTAACATTTCTCTAGTGGTTTATGCTCGTGAATGATCAGGTAACCTCCATTTGGTAGCAAACTTAACTTCCGGGTGGGAATTTGCTATCGAAGCAAAGATTATCTAATCGTCCCCGAGTGGAAACTTGTTCATTTGCCTTGTTATGAAAGGTCTTAGCATTGTTGTCTTCGTAGTAAGCTTTCTGTCGCTGCCTCGTTAAAAACCTTGCCAGAAAAATCCAATTGGGATAAAAACCGAATGAAGGAAAAAAGAGTGCAGTACATACTTTCTGTTTGACTGTTGCTTGTCAGCAGTAATATCTTTTGAGGTGAGCCACGTTCCAGTTGTTGGGCAACTTGTCTCCGTTCTGGTTCAACAACTTGTATGATCCTTTCCCAGTGATAGTTGAAACCCGGTAAGGGCCTTCCCATGTTGGTCCTAACTTGCCCTTGTTGAGTTCCCAGGTGTTTTGAGTTACCTTCCTCAAGACCAAGTCTCCTACTTTGAAATAACGGAGGTTGGCTCTTTGATTATAATATCGCTTCATTCTCTGCTTTTGAGCCGCCATTCTGACATGCGCCAAGTCCCTGCGTTCCTCGAGCAGCTCCAAGTTGATTAGCATTGCTTCATTGTTCGATTCTTCATTTGCCTGGAAATACTTTAAGGTTGGTTCCCCTACTTCAACCGGTATCAAAGCTTCTGCGCCGAACACAAGGGAAAAAGGGGCTTCTCCCGTTATTGACTTGGCCGTTGTTCGGTAGGCCCATAGAACCCCAGGTAATTCTTTGGGCCAGTTACCTTTTGCTGCTTCTAACCTTTTCTTTAGATTTTGTATAATCACTTTGTTTGTTGACTTTGCTTGACCATTCGCGCTCGGATGATAAGGTGAAAAGGTAATCCTCTTTATCTTCAAATCTTCAAGGAACTTTGTAACTTTTGCACTGATAAACTGCGGCCCATTGTCGCATGCAATCTCTTTTGGTATTTCAAACATGCAAATTATGTTTTTCCACAGGAAGTCAAACACTTCGCGTTCTCCGATCTTCTAATATGGACCTGCTTTCACCCATTTAGAAAAATAGTTAGTCAAAATTAAAAGAAACCTTACCTTTCTAGGAGCCGGTGGTAGTGGTCCAACGATGTCCATCCCCCATTTCGTGAACGGCCACAGGGACAGAACTGAATGTTTTGCCGATTGATGTACTAGTGGTGCGTAGCATTGGCACTTATCATATTTTCGTATGAAGTCTTTGGCATCTTGTTCCATACGGGGTCAGTAATATCCTGCCCAAACTAATTTCAGCACCAAAGAATTTGCGCCTGAGTGGTTGCCACATATCCCTTCGTGGACTTCTCTCATGAATAGTTATCTTCTAATGCTCCTAGCATAGACCAACGGGCCTTGAAAGGATTTTCTGTATAATTGGCCTTTCTTGAAGCTATAACATGCAGCTGTGGTACGTAACGTTCTTGATGCTTTGGGGTCTTCGGGCAACTTTCCATGCTCGATATAATCGATTATTTCGTTTCTCCAGTCCCAGACCAAACTAGACGAATTCACCTCATAGTCCCGGACTGAAATCGGCCATGAAGTCAGCCAAGACTTGCGACTTAATTTCAGTCCTAGGTTTATATTCCATATCAAACTCGCTCATTTCGACGGCCCATTTGGCCAATCTACCCAAGAGCTCGGGTTTATGGAGATATTCCTTAGAGGAAAAGTGGTCACCACAGCTATCGGGTAGCATTGAAAGTAGGGCCTCAGCTTCTGAGCGCCGACTACGAGAGCTAAGGCCAGCTTTTCCAGATGTGGGTAGCAAGTTTCTGCTCCCGCTAAAGTTTTACTAACGTAATAAATGAGAGATTGCGTACCTTCGTCCTCCCAGACTGAAACTGCACTTACCGCAACTTCTGAAACTGCGAGATAGATTAGCAGCATTCCACCTTCTTTCGATTTTGATAGCAATGGAGGGCTCAACAAATATTTCTTCAAATCCTTCAAGGCTTGCTGACACTCCGGTGTCCATTCGAAGTTGTTTTTCTTTTTGAGTAGTGCAAAAAAGCGATGACAACTTCCTGAAGAACGGGAAATGAACCTGCCCAAAGCTACCAATCTCCCTATGAGCCTCTGGACTTCTTTTACGTTAGACAATTGATCCAGGATGTCCTCTACGGCCTTGATTTTTTGGGGATTTACCTTAATTCCCCTTTGTGAGACTAGGAATCCTAGGAACTTACCCGAACTGACCCCGAACGCACACTTCTCGGGGATAAGTTTCATATTGTTCTCCCTGAGGATGTCGAATGTTTCTTGCAAATGCTTCAGGTGGTCACCTATGTTCAAAGACTTAACGAGCATATCGTCTGTATATACTTCCATAGTTTTTTCTATTTGTTTTTCGAATATCTTATTCATGAGCCATTGATAAGTGGCTCCGGCGTTCTTTAACCCGAAGGGCATCACATTGTAACAATATATGCCAAAATTCGTTATAAATGAAGTCTTTTCCTGATTGTCTAGGTTCATCTTAATTTGATTGTACCAAGAATAAGCATCGAGGAAACTCATTAACTCGTGTCCGGCCGTGGCATCAATCATTTGATCGATATTTGGCAATGGGAATGAGTCTTTTGAGCATGCCTTATTAAGATCCTTATAATCTACGCACATGAGAAATTTATTATTTTTTCTTAGGAACTACTTCTACATTGGCTAGCCAGTCTGGATATCTTACCTCTCGGGTTGAACCAATTTAAATAAATGGGACACCTCTTCTTTGACGAATTTATTCCTTGCTTCGGCAATAAGGCGCTTCTTCTGCCTTACCGGAGGTATGTTGGGATCCAAGTTTAACTTATGCATGGCTATCTCCGTCGGAATTCCTGTCATATCTTCGTGCGGCCATGCAAAACAATCAGCGTTAATTTTAAGGAATTCGAAGCAGACCTGAACTCTAGATGCAATCCTATTCCCAAATGGAATTTCCTTTTAAGTAATTCTTCGAACAACGCAACTTACTCCATTTCTTCTGCCGTGGAATTCATCGCGTCTTCCAGTACTTGAAAATACCTCGGTACCTGGTATTGTTCCGACCCTTCTATCCTCGGGCTACCTTCATCTGATTCGGGGCAAGTGTCGGTTCCGATAACTGCTATGCCGCACGTTCCTTTCCTTTGCTACTGGAGACCGAAATTGCATTCATCTCCCTTGCCGCCGGTTGATCACCCCTAATCTATTTGATCCTCTCGGTTGTTGGAAACTTGAACAATTGGTGATATGTTGAAGACACAGCTTTCATCTCGTGCAGCCATGGTCTTCCCAAGATGATGTTATACCCCTTGTCTCCATCTACCACTTCGAAGAGCGTTGTCTTCGTTACTCCCTCGGCTTTCGTGAGCAACAAAATTTCTCCCCGGGTTGTCACACTTGCGAGGTTGAATCCAGCGAGGAGTTTGGTTGCTGGGACAATGCTTCCAGTGAGATTAGCTTGCTCCAGTACTCTCCATTGGATGATATTAGCTGAACTTCCTGGATCCAATAAAACACGTTTAATTTTAAAATCTAACACATTTAAAGAAATTACCAGTGCGTCATTGTGCGGTAGTAGTAGTCCATCTGCATCTTCATCCGTAAATGTGATATCGTCTTCCCAGAGCCTTTTATTATGAGTTATCGATACTTTTGTCTTCTTAGCTGCGGAAAAGGTGACTCCATTAATCTCATTTCCTCCAAAGATATTGTTGATCGTTTGGCGTGGAGGTTTCTCTCCTGCTTTCGAGGTTTCTACGTCACCCCTGTTCCGACCATAGTTGTTTTTAGCTCGATCACTCAAGAATTCTCCGAGGTGACCATTATTTAATAGTGTTACCACTTCTTCCCAGAGGTATCGGCAGTCCCCAGTCCGGTGGCCGTTAGTGTCGTGGTATTCACACCATAAATTAGGATCCCCCTGCTAGGATCAGATTTCATAGATCTTGGGAATCGTGCCTCTTTGATATTCCTCATGGCCGACACCAACTCTACTACACTGATATTGAAGTTATATATTGATAACTTTGGTTACGAAGAATCTCGCAACCCCCAGATTTCTTTATCCTGCAGCGATCTGTTGTTCCTGCCACGATCGGTCCTTCGATCAACGGTGAACTTGTCTATTTTCCGGAAGTTGCACAACCTTCTGTCTGTTCGTAGGGAAAAAATCGGCCCCTCGAAGTCCCCCTATCCGTGTCAATATCATCTTTTATTTTTTCTCTATTCTTCCCTCGTCCTTTGGTCGACGGTGGAAAGCCCACCTGATCGTCTTTGATCCTTATTTACGATTCGTACCAGTAGTGGATATCCGCCCAAGTCGTCGCTTGGAACTCGAGCAGACTTTCTTTCAACTTCTGGGAAACGTCCGAACTTCTCGTATTTAAACCTTTGGTGAATGCTTCGGTTGCCCATTCATCCAGGACTATTGAAAGTAACATCCTTTCCTTCTGGAACCGGATAACGAGCTCTCGTAATAACTCAGATTCTCTCTGTGAGATCCTGAATATGTCGGCCTTTCGAACTGTACTTTTCTAGCACCAGCATGAGCCTTGATTAAAAAAAATACGTGAGCATCTCAAAGGAATCTATGTAATGCTTGGGCAATAATGAATACCACGTTAAAGCTCCCCTCGTGAGAGTCTCACCGAATTCCTTCAGCAACACCGACTCAATTTTGTAAGGAGCCAGATCATCTCCTTTCACTACTGTTGTGTAGGTGGTAATGTGACCCTGTGGATCTGAAGTTCCGTCATACTTCGGCACTTCGAGCATTTTGAACCGCTTTGGAATTAACTCTGGGGCCGCACTCTACTTGTACGGTAATTGAATATACTTCATCGAGTTCGGGCCTTTCAATACTGGTGACGTGCCCGGGACTTGATCTATGCGGGCGTTTACTTTCTTCATGAACCGCAAAAATTCATCCTTGAACAGATCGTTCTCGTTGTTAAGGCCGAATCTACTCCCTCCAGCTCCGTCGGAGCCAACTTTGCCCCTAGAAGTATTATTATCAACTCTTTGCGTCGTCTAGTTCGTCGGAACATCAAGAGGAGCTAGATCTCGCCTGTTTGCATTATTTGAGGCACCCGATAACGCCTGCTTCAGTTCTATCATAACCTGATCCTGTCGCGTAAGATGGCCTAGAATGCTTGCCTGTTGCTCTTGCAGAACCCTTACTGCATCCACCACATGCCCCTCATCAACATTATCAGGATTTGCCTCCCGAACCTGTCGAGGGTACCGCATGTCATGTTCCGGTGTGGCGTCATTCCCCTCATTACGAGTGTCACTAATTGAATCCTCGAAATAAGGTTGTTCCCCTTGAATTTCAGGGTTGCATGTGCCGTTAACAGTGTTATATAACATTTCTTTTGTGATTTTTGATAATAAAAAATAATTAAACGCGTTAGTGAAAATGGCAAGGATCAATTTAACTGCACGGTTGTCTAGGCCCCACAGTGGGAGCGAAACTGTTTACCCGAAAACAGTACAGTTGAATTTTTTTGTGGTTTCTAGACAAGTGAATTAATTTAATCCAAAAAATAATAAAATAACCGATGAAATATAATATACTTAGCCTTATAATGTAGATGGAACGGCATAGCTACTGAGTCCGGGAATAGGGTTTTCAGGCAAAACAATGATAAGATCAAAAGAGAGAATAAAATTGTGTTAAAATGCTATAGAATGTAGTGTAAGTTAGCCAAAAAATTCGTGTCCATTACAATGATAACTAAGCTCTCTATTTATAGTTATGTCTAAGAAAGTCCTAGGATCATGCCCTTCTTTAATGTCAATTATGAGAGCTATTGATGTAGATGTATCGTTAGACATAAATGCCAAATTCCTTGTAATGGTCCATCATCCTTAATGCTGCAAAATATTATGTACTAAATGTTACTCGGCGCATAGCATTTAATACTCCTTTTTTGATCGTTATTCCTTCCGGTGACAAGCGGAATAACTATGTTCGGTGGCCATCCCCGTCTTTTGTTCCACGTGTCCTTCCTTTAAGCGGCCACGTGTCATATCGTATTTTTCCCTATACAGGAACGTGGTTCCCATGACTCACATCAGTAGTTCCTCTTACACTCAAACGTATTTTTGAACTGCTAGTGTGCCACGTCATTAATTGCCTCTGTCTTTTCCAATATCTCTTAAACCCAAATGACACACCTGTTACAAATCGACCCGTCTACGCAATTCAATAAATCACACCTATTTGTAACTGGTCCCTCCTTTCTAAATAACAAAAAATGTAATCTCTCTCTCTCTCTCTCTCTCTCTCTCTCATAGCTGTCTACATCAAACACTCATCTTCTCCGAAAACCCTCTTCTTTTGTCTTCACTCTCTAAAAATTGACCATGTCTTCACCAAAATCTGTGTCTCCAAAAGCCATCACTGAAGTCCCTGATGGTGTCTTCATATCATGAAGCACAGCCATCTAGATCGGAATCCCAACCTTCACTTATTGAAGCCCCAATTTCCAACCAATCACCATCTACAGTCTCCTCCCCTACTTCGTCCAGTTCTGATTCCCATCGCAACCAAAAAAGCCAAAATCCCAAAATTTTGTTGCCTCTCCCTCATCGCCTACTACTCAGAGAAAGTAGAATCAGAAGGACCTACGTCTACCTCTAGCTTTCTCTAAACCATAGAAGAAATAGTGGAAAGAGATGAAGGTGTAGAAGTCTCCAGTCAACGTGTTGAGGAAGAAATTGTGGACGAAATGGTTGTTACAGGTTCGGGTGGTGGTGCGTCAGTATTTGGTGTCTCTGAAACCCCAACTGTTCAAGGGTTTGATCAGAATGTGTTGTCATCATCAGGTAATGCTCCACCCTCTTCTACTGGTTTCCATTGATGGTTGAGGGTGAGATAAATGGAATTTCTTTATCTATTGTTGCTGAGGAAAGTCTTGTTGAAGATTCTTAGTTTGGTGATGTGGGTACTGGGACTCAGGGGGAAGAACGAGTGAATGGGGACCAGATGTCTCAAACTGACAAGGTCAGTACTACAGGGGAGCTTACAAAGGGACCTGGTCCCTCTGCCCAAGAGGAGTTCTCAGCTCATACTTGGGATGAAACTCCAATCTCCAATAGACAGCCATGGGCAGTACTGACCTTATCTCTCCCCCTCATCTTGATGCAGCCCTTTTAGAGGTTGTGTACCCTGAAATGAAGTCAGTGTCAGAAGGAGATGTTGATGACAGTGAGGAGGACTATGACAATTTATTTGTAGCCCAGTTTATTACTGCTAGAAGTGGTGGTACAGTCACACAAGAGTCTATTCCTAAATGACCCACCACCAGGCAGCAGAAAAAGGTTGCTCTTAAAAGTGTATTAAAGGAGAATAAGGAGAAAAATAAAAAGAGAATGGTTGATGAGGAGGATGTGCCTCCGGCAACTGTTGTGGAAGTTGAGGATGAGGAGATGAATCAAGAACCTGCTCCCCTTGTCCAGAAATCATCTAAGAAGGTTGTGTCTATGAAACAAAAGAAAGTTTTATCTGCAAAGGAAGTTGAAGTTAATGGTAAAGAAAGAGTTTAGAAGGAGAAATTGTTGAGAAAAAGAAGCCTCTCAGAAAAAGGCCAAGCAGCATAAGGAACCTGGTTCCTCAAAGAAGGCAAGAGTAGATGTGTTTGAGCTTGAAAGGAAAGCTAAATTGAAAAGGCAAAAAATTTTGTGGGGTAGAGTTTTTGACACTGACATTTTTGATCGGTCTGGAATGAGGCAGTTGGTAGAAATCTGCGACTTTCAAAAGTGGCATCATCTCTTTACAATTCAAAATCCAAAAGTATATGAGGAGGAGGTTCGCATTTTTTATGCTGACTTGTTCACAGCGGAAGGCGATACAATCTGTTTGAAGATCAATGGGATAGATTTCGTAATGGATGAGGTTGTGCTTGGGAAAATTCTTGGGGTGCTTGCTGAAGGGCTCTCAACTTTGGAGGGAACCTATTCCCCAGAGTTTAGGAGGATCATCCTCAAGCCTCAAGCTATTAAAAAAGGGGAACGAGTGCACAAAAATGCACTGCTTCCAGAATACCAACTATTAATCGAGTTGGTGAACAAGGTTTTGCTACCAAGAACTGAAAAGAGATCAATTGCCTCTATAACGGACCTGATTCTTTTGGAGGCTCTAGATGCCTACACTCCCATCAATCTGCCTGGGATTTTGATTGAAGAAATGAAGAAAGTAGCAGACTTCAAGGATGGAAATCATGGGTTTCCATATGGGTTTTTGCTCACAAAAGTCTTTGAACGATTTGAGGTCTCCTTGGGGAAAGCAGTTGTGGGAACCCATAAATAAATTTTCACAATGGCCGCCTCGGAGGAATGCGAGTGTGTGGACAAAAAGGGGGGGTATAGGCAGCATTTCCACAATCTCTCAGCTTATCGATGCTCAGAATGCTTCTAATGAGGAAATCAGGTGGTTGAAGGCCCATAATGCTATTCTCGAGTCCAAGCTCAATCAAGCCAACAAGGAACCTGGTTCCAGTAATGCTCAGGGAGCAGAAGTAGAATACCAAGTTGAGGAAACAGGTAGAGAACCTGAAAGAGCAGCTGATCAACGATCAAAGGGCTGCAAATCCTCGTGTTGATAGTCTCCTCAAGGCCCTTTGTCCCTCGTCCTTCCCTTCCTTATCCATTGTCCCCTAACTTGTCCCTTTTGTCAGCCCCTCCTTAATCTTACAATGTCTTTTTGTTATCTGTCCTTTATAATTGTGGTACTCTAGTTCTGTTTGATTTGTGTATATTTTGTAATGTTGGTACTGCTATAATGGTTCTTTTTCCTTCAATTAATGAGCATCATCGTCCTTTTAAATGCATGTTATACTCTTGTGTTCTGTTTTTAGCTATGTTGTGTGCAAACATGTGGCATGAGTTAATTTTTCTGGACTTCTTTTTGCATTTACTTGTCTTTTTTTTATGATGCGAAAAAGGGAAAGAAAATTTAAGTGGAGAAACATATTCTCAGGGAGAATACGGCTATTCTAGAGGGGGAATAATATGGAGATCTGGTTCTCAGGGGGAATATCAATTCTAAGTTTATCATCATTAAAAGGAAAAAATTGATAAGTTATGTGTCTTTTATTTTGATGATTTAGTAAACTTCATGAGAGAACCAGATAGGGAACCTGATACAATTGATTTCTCCGCGTTCAGAGCAACAAGTCAAATGTCTGGTACAAGTCTCACTAAAATCAGATAAGGAAACAGCTGAGGGAACAGATAGATATCAGTTTCTCCGGTCACAGTACAAATCAACTCTATAACTATTAAAGCTGCTGCACTGCACACGCAATAGTATAGCAACATTGTTGAAGCATGCTATGTACCGGACATTCCCTTGCATCATCTTTGATGACCTCACTTATATATTACCAACATGAGGCAAAGAATTATACACACTTGCAAAACCTAGATATATATACTCTCAAGTGTGCAGTCGCCTTCATTCTCCCAAAGGCATTGAAGAACAAAACAGCAACATAACAAAGGACCAAATCCCATCATTGATTACATTGTGTGTCCTTTAGTATTGTTGTGTCTTTGTTCATGTTATTCACTTATAATTCTCACTGAGATTTTTAAAAGCATCTTGTAGGACATCTTGTAAACCATAAACTATGTGGGTGTTTTGACTAGAGTTAGTCAAGTAGTTAGCTGTGTAATAGAGTTATTACAAAGAGGCTTGCGATATAGTTATTGTAACTTGTAAGTAGGAGAAGGTTTAATAGTTTAATTCCTAGATTACAATAGGTTGTAATCTAAAGTTTGCTCAGCTAGTGAAGTTGAAATCCTATTAGTATAGGTCGTGATTTTTAATCCTGTGAACTGGGAGTTTTCCACATAAATATCATTGTGTTATTTACTTACTGCTATGTTATGTGGGAACTGATAAAGAATCAGATTCTTTATACAGTTTAGTGAACTTTTAGTTTACATCGATGTTCAATGTAATGATTCACTATTAAGGGATATGGTAGGATATACGAGATTTTTGAATTCTTAACTGAAAACCTCATATCAAATTTTGAGAATGGAGAAATCTTCATCAGGAAGCGCGCAAATATGATTGAATCGGTCGGTGGAATTTAAATATATGGTAAAAGAAAAACATAATAGTTCAATAATATCCTGTATATTTTCATAAAATCGTTGTCATAATAATCATCTTTTGTTATAAAAAATTTTGTTAAAAGAAGTGTTCATGTGTTCGATTCGATGAGATCTTCAGCCAAATACGTACTCCTGACTAGGGGTGTACATAGGTCGGTTTGGTTCGGATTTTTCAATTATTAAACCAAATCAATGGTATTAAATTTTTAAATTTATAAACTAAACCAAACCAATATAGTCAGGTTTTTCAATTTCGATTGTTCTCGAGGTTTTCGAGTTTTTTCGGGTTTTCGGGTATTTTATAAATTATATAAATGTACTACTGGGTTGGTTTGGTTTCGGTTTGACTTTTTTTTAGCTAAAACCAAACCAAACCAATTATGATCGGGTTTTATTTTCCAATACCAAATCACATCAGTTTTTTTTGTCCGATTTGATTTGAATTATCAGTTTGGTGCAGTTTATCGATTTTCTTTGTACAACCCTACTCATGACTTGCTCTTATGATATCATTGATTAGCCTCGCAAGACCATTTTGGCTTACAGATTCACATTTAGAATTTGTCTGCGTAAACTTGATCGATGAACATAAAGAAAAGAAAATTTCCATAATTAGGGAATGATAAGATGTAACACATAGTTTAAGTAAAATAAAAAGTTCATGAACGTCCAGATGTTTTTGTCTTCTGGCAACCTCACTACTGCTTTGCTGGTTTGCTTTTGAATGAATTAGACGGTTTTAGTTATGCGTTCAAGCATTCAAGATATAGACTTTATGGTTTTGATGATGTCTTTAATTATAACGAAATTGGTGGTAGTAGTTTGCAATATACTGCATGCATGGAAATGGAACACTTTTAAGGGAGCAACACAACTGGTTTTCCTTCAATTTTCAACGACTTTTCATGCATACATACATTGACCTAGCTATTTTCTATTTCCAAATTATATTTAGATAAATTCTGTCTTTTATTTATTGCATTTATTTCGTTTATTATCACTTTAATCTCAATCCAATTAGTGTCGCTGCCTGTAACGTAACAGCTACGGAGAAACAAGGAGATAAGAAAATAATTTTTATAAAAAAGAAAAAAGAAAATCATTCCAAAATATGATGATTACAGTGACTCCAACAGGGAATAAAAAGACGCAGACTCTACAATTCTGACCACCTAATTCAACCAATGGAAATTTACCAACACAGTACTATACAATAGAAGGGACAAGACACGTGTCCATTATCTAATAAGACCACACTGCTGGACTTAAGTCACTATTCAAAGAACTCTTACGACTAAATTGCTCTAATTAAAACATATCTTCCCTTTACAATTTAGACCCATTTCCTCTTCAATTTAGACCGATAACCTCCTTTCGCAAGTGCCTGTATAATTAACTGGTGGATTTTAGCATACACTGTTATTTACCTAATAAGTTGGTTTCATTAGTCTGTATATACTATTAATTAATATGACACACGTCTCCTATGATCTTTTTTGTTAAGTATTAAGAAGTTTTGTTTTATTTCAAATATTTGCCTTTAACTGGATGATCACAGATCTCCAGAAAGCGGTTCAATTGGTGTTAGCCCATGAAGCCCTAACCCTTCGCTGATCTTTTTGTCAAACACCAGCCCAACAAAATTCCTACGCAATGTTGCGGCCCATTAGTAATATAGTTGAAAATGGGCTGCCACTGAACAGGTCCCGGGACTTTATTTATGGTCCAAATTCTGTATTTATCTATACTATATTAAAAACACGAAGACCCTTGGCGAAATGTCGTCTAGATAAGATAGTCATTTTATTATTTTCCTAAAGTTTAGGACTTTGAAGTCAACTAAAATTATGGCCATTAAAGCATTCCTTATTTGATCAATGTAAAAGCTCTTAATATCTAAGAACTTAAAATTAGGCAAAATTTTATTAATATAAATCCTTTATCTATTTGAATAATTGTGTGACGTAAAGTATGTTAAAAGTGAGACTTTTAAGCTAGCTATTTAGAATACGTGATGTTAAGTATGTTAAAAATTAGTGTAATATATGTGAAACTCTTGGCATACAAGACTTTTAAGTTCAACTAAAATTAAACATGTTATAAGTTATTTATGCTTCTTTTATATGATTAGTTTCTTATTATGTAGTGAAATAACATTTTTTATCATTACTTTGATAAGTTTAAAGTTATCATCAATCTTTTGTTAGATTTTTTTATTAAATGTGGCTCATAAATTATTTTTTTCGCCTTTTTAGTTCTTTAACACATTGGCTGCTAATTGTGGTTCGACATTAGTTATTTTGTAGGTTCTAAATTGTCAATTATTCATTTTATTTTCCAGGAGTTGTAGGACCAACCTTTACTCCCAAATTTCAAACAAACAAATTTTGATTTTTTTCATGTTATTGACAAATCTTTGAAAAATTATGATAAAAGTATGTCACAGAAGATATTTAACTAAA
This sequence comes from Nicotiana obtusifolia, assembly GCA_002018475.1. Classification (NCBI taxonomy): domain Eukaryota; kingdom Viridiplantae; phylum Streptophyta; class Magnoliopsida; order Solanales; family Solanaceae; genus Nicotiana; species Nicotiana obtusifolia. Next base: position 396,020 of record MCJB01009998.1, on the reverse strand, counting down.
TTTCATGTTAATAGGGTTTTCAACTTAAAAAATGAAGATTTAACGTAAATAGCCGCTCATCCAATCGCTTAATTAAAAATAGCCAACAAATATATAATACCAGATAGGAAAAGTAAATAGTGAATCCGTCTGGCTACTTAAATAAAAATTTCTTTTGAAAATAGATTTTACACTACACAAAGTTATCCTTTAATTATTCTCTTAATATTTAAGATTATAAAATTTGGTCAACATGTAGCTGCTGGATTATACTTTTGCTGTAGTAATATATTATTTTTTTAATCTGTTAGAAACAATTCATATAGTAGTTCTTATTGATTAAAGAAGGCAAATACATAACGACTCCATTAAACTTGTCCAAAAAACAGGTTTGAGCACCTAAACTAAACAGGTGATTTTTTACCCCCCTTAAACTTATTTGGAGTGAATTATTTTCCCCCTTGAAATACTAATACCAGTCTCACAATATGATGTGTTTTACACACGCGAGCCACGCCAAAACCATGTTAGCACTATGTCAGTGCAACGTCAGCGCCACGTCAGAAATCTTTTATTTTTGATATTCCCTATTTTTCTATTTTCTTGCTCATAATTTTATACTAATAATCTTAATTGACCATTTAGATTTGTTTCATCTCACGGTCACCACAGAGACAAGGGAGAACAAAGATTTGTTTTTTTTGTTGGTTCAATAGTATCTCATGAAAGATTCACCATTGTTTCCTTTTAGCTTTATTTTTTAAATACAAATCTATTACCACCAGTAAATCATCCTTCTCCGTCCAAAGAATTTTCTTACCTCTTTGTTCATATTGGATTGTTCTACGTGCAATTGTATTTGCAAAGTCTTGGGTTGTGATCAATTCTAAAAAAAATATTATATATTTTGACAAAATTAAGCTTTTAATTGAGGTGAACTGTTGTTGGGATGATTTTATTGGTTTTTGAGGAATCTTTTGGGGAAGAAAAATAATAATTCTATCTTCTATAATTGGAAAGATATTAAAGAAAAGAAATAAGAATAAAAAATTGAAGAAGAAGAAAGAAAATGAAAACTGATCTGAAGAAGAAAGGGGGAGAAGGAGAAAGAAGGGGGCGGTTGAAGAGACAAAGAAGAGAAAGAAAGGGGCCCACTTTTTTTTTTTTTTTATGTTACGTGTTTAATTATTTTTTTTCTTTTTATTTGTTTGCCACGTAAGCTAGTAAGGTGGAATAAAATTCACTCATAATGTGTTTAGGGGATAAAAAATTACTCGTTTAGTTTAGGTGTTCAAACTTATTTTTTGGACATATTTAATGGGCTCTTTATGTATTTTGCCATTAAAGAAAAATAGGTTTAGTTAGTTGAACATGATTGTGTCTATTAAAATGAACTTGAAAATTACCACACACAAAAAAAAATGAACTTGAACATAGCTTTTCAAAACAAAAAAAAAATTAAAAAACTTTTAAATCTTCAAATGCTATGTGTTCTTACTAAAATTGAAAGGAAGTATGATAGCTTGTGAAATTAAGGTGATAAAATTATAGAGATGGCAATGAGTTTAAGTTGAATATATAGAATGATGATTGAGGAATTTTATGAGACAGTTTCTCTTTATTTATTGAGTTATCTATATTGGATTTTCATTAATTTCAAAGTTTAAACTTTTATTTTGTAATTCAGATATAATTTTAATATACTATTTTGTGTAATTTTATAAAATGTTTACTTATTGAAGTTGGATACACGCGTAACGCATGTATCCTAAAACTAGTCTTAAAAAAATTCATGAAATATTCAGAAATTATTAACTTAGAATCTAGTACATTAAGCGGACAAGAATTTCTAACCCATAAGCTCAAAATTCCGGCGTTGCCTCAGCGCATCCTATGTTGTGCATTTTCTCCATCATGAACCAAGATACCCTTATCCTCATTCTCATTCTCTCCTCTCATTCATATCTTAAAGTTTGGATGATCTGAAGTAAATGTAAGGTTGCGGGTAGATCTGAAGTTGATTTTATAGTTTATATTTAAAAGGGTTTAATTGAATCTCATTCATCGAAAAATTATACTATTATAATAATAATAACAACAACAACAAAAAATTCAAAATTATTCCATATAGTGGGATGTCGGGAGAATAGTGTGTGCGCAATCTTACCCCTACCTCGTGAAGAATTATACTATAAATATATTAAAAATTAAATATCTTTTTGACATATATAAATTATTAAATTTCCTTGACACAAGGCCTAGCATAAATTTACTATGCCAATGACATGGCTATCTACATCATTGGAGCATAGCTGTCAGTCTAAGCATTACATAGAACAAAAAATCATTTTCGGTAAAAGGTCAAAGTGGAAATGCTACTTTAACCAACAATTTTGGGGCATATTGAAAGATACGTAGTCCTAAACTTTTCTTATCATATTCCAAATGAGTTCACTGTTTTCTTCCCTTTCTCCGTCTCCAAGGGATCGATTATATTACCAGCTTAATTTTTAATTGAAAGGATATAAGTACTTTCATTGGCTTTCAAGTAAGGAAATTTGTGTTTCGTGAGTTCGATGTTTTGAGACTTCATATTTTCTTTCTTATATATGTTTAAGGTAGCTTAAAATATTCAGTGACACAACGTAACATGCAACTTCAAAGTCTGAACTTGAAGAGAAGGTAAGAATACTTGAGCATCTTCTATAACTGTCAGTAGTTCCTATTGTCATTTTGGCTCACTAAATGTAACCTCATCGACACAGGTTATTTCACTACTAAAACAATAAGAATTAGCAGCAGTCAAATTTTGTAGCTAAACACCAACCTGTTGTGCCGGCAGCCAAATTTCTTTCCCACTACATGATTGCTTAGGAACTTTAGCGTATAATATGGGCTGTTTCTCTTTCCACTTTGGATCTTAACATCCAAACAGTCTATCTGTACAAATAATTTATGTCTATATTCGGAGTTTCCCTAGGATTGGTAAGGCGAAATAAGGCCACCCTAGCTCATTGAGTGCTCTACCAAAATCCGTTGTTAATCCTACTTAGTGACGCATTATCAAAAACTCTATTAGTTACGAGCAATTTCAATTTTTTAGTAGTGTTTTGGACTCTTTATTGATGATTTGCTAAAACTTATTACTACAATCATACATATTCAACTCTGTTGAAACAACGGGCTCAAGGGCGGATGGTAAGTGTAATTTATTGGTTCAATCTAACTGAATAGTTTTAATTCGTATTTTGTATAAGTGTTTAAAAAAAAATTACAGAATTTGTAAATCAAATAAGTTATGAAAATCTCCTGAGTCCATTAAATTAAAACTGTGACAACTGGGACTCTATCTTTTAGGAACAAGCCTAGGAATAAAGAGGAGAAAATACCAACCCGATTACAGTATTGTTTTCGCCACCCAAAAGCAATCCTGCTTTTTCATTGAGAGGATGCAAACAATTGTAAAAAAAGTCAAGTTATAGGAGTATATATTAATATTGTAAGGGCGATTGCTTATAATTATTTTTTTATGTAATTTGATAGTATAAAAATATGTATTTTTTTTTTGTGATCAAATAGATATCGATCATACAAAAAATTATGTTGTTAGCATATAAAAGTAAATATCTCTCCTAAAAAGAATATAAATAAATAAAACCCTTATTGGCTCTTGCCTCTAGCCAAGCAATAGATGGATGACTAAAAGTTGTCGCAATTCTCGACACATGGAGTGTTCTAAAAGAACATATGTTGGTTGAATGGCCCTATACAATTATTAAGGACCCCCTAAAACCAACTTCTATTAAAGCCTTCATACCGTGAATTGTGGCAGTACATAACTTTCACAATAAATGTAAAAAGAAAATAAAAATATGAATCTTCACTTTCCCTTTCCCTTTCCCTGCCCTAATCATGTTGTTCGTCTACTAAAATTTAAGCAATTGCATTGCAGGCCACTGAATTTGCAAAACCCTCTAATCTGTATTCTGCATTACATTACAAAAAGCTCGATTGCGGACTTGTCACTATTTACTGGTATTCAATTCGACAATTAGTTGAAGTAGAGAAAATCATATTATACAAAGCGAATTAGAAAATTGAGTAGATAATTTGACCACTAACTAACCAAAAGATATGCATTTGAACTGGTCCAAGGTGTTCTCTTGACAAAAATTAATTGAGAACGTGTCGAACATATTTTTTAAGGCTACGTGTCAAACTTTTTGACCCGTGGTAATCACGTTAAAAGACTACTCATAATCTTATTACTATTTAATTAGTCAGAAGATCATTCTCTGATACTTTAAGAAATTATAGAAACCACATAGGGGACTTATTGTATTGAGGTCTTATTAGGATGTTGAACTCGACAGATCAATTATAAAAATCCCACAGCTAGTGTTTCGACCTTTGCTTTATTCACTGCAATTTAACTATTAATCAATTTTCTTCTTCTGCTAACGAGAATTAAGATTGATATAATTTAATGTAATTTTCCATTCTTGTTTTCTCTGTTGAATTACTGGGGTAAAAGAAGAGAAGAGCCACAAGGAATTAGGTAGTTTTAGTTTATTATTAGAAATTATAATAATTAAGAAAAGTGAGCTTTGGATTAAGCATTAAACAGATTGTTTTCAACAAAAACAGTAGTACAGTAGTACTTAAGCCCACAGTTTTATAAATTCCACCTGATGATTGGAATGAGGAGGAACAGCGACCTGAAAACAACGTAGGTTTAACGCTTTCAACATCAAGGAACAAACAATGCTAAGTCCTTAGGTTTCAACATTATTATGGCCAAATTAATTGACTTTTGAAAGAGATGTTTTCCACACAAGTTTCAAAGTGCATGAACCTTCACGTCTTAGTCATATATCTCAGCTCATATTTCTATCATTGCACTACTTTATCGTGATTAACGTATTACATAATACTTTGTATTATACACATTGCTCGACTGTAGAAAATATCTCCGTTTATACAAATGTATATTCCTCTTCTCTTCAATTTAATGTTTAGTAAGGAGTACTAATTTTCTGAGTTAATTTATTGAAAAGTTAAGCTTGTATTACTACCTTTTCTAATTTTTCAAAATGAAAATCATAAAATATTTATTGAATTTTTTTAGTATTATTAGATTTTGATTGAAGGTAAAATATGATAATCATTTCGAGATAGAGAAATTAATGTACTTAATAGCTAGTCATAGTGGAAATAAAAAAATATCATAAAAGGGCATTTTTCAAGGCAAAAATTACATACTACGAGAACATTTTAAATACTATAAAATTGTTGTGAAAATAAGGAAGTTTTGTGAACTAAACCAAATTCGACTTCACATAACTGGAGACGAATGGAATGAAATTGTATATATAATAATTTGTTATTTTTATTTTTTTATACACCATCCCTAGAAGGCAATGATTAAAATGTGGAATCCTGATCCACTTGTTATACCACTTTGCATTCTGTGACGTCAGAGTGTTTCTTTACAGATCGTGGTATCTTTAAAAGAAATTGGTAAAGTAAATCAGTGTACGTATATTAGCATATTTTGTTCCAATTTGGGCCATAATGGAAAATTTTATAACCTACGGATGGTAATCTTTTAACTAGCTTTCTCCCTACTCGAAGAATATACTTATTTCCTTGTCTCATATATCCAAGATATTGAGAGGACTAATAAGCTAAATATAGATTACGAATGTAAATGCTTCTTTATAATAAAAAACCAAAATAAGACCTAAGCCTCAGGTCCTAAGCTCCCACCCTTCGGTCAAATTAAGGGCGGCAAACGGTTAGGTTGGATCGAATATGGGTGGATCAAAAACGGATAATGCAAGACGGAAAAAATATTTGATCCGACTATGTTTAATACAGGTAGAAAATGAAATATTTATATTATCTATGACTTTTTGAATATGATTACTTTTGAAAGAATTTCTAGTTTGCTAAACTTTAGGAACCTTCATTTTGCCACTACTAGGTCAAATAAAATTTTCAGGTGACAGTTTCCATATATGTTTTGGTTGATTGGACGTAGTTTTGGTTAATTGAAAGCATTTTGATGCTAAAATTAAGCTTTTGGTACTGTTTTCATGTTTTGACAGGTGGTGCAGCTATAAAACAGGTTGTTCCTACCTAGTTTTTTTCAAAAAAACGACAGAAATCGGTCAGGTGTATATTAAAAAAAATTATATTGTTAAATAACCGACCAACTTCAGTCTCAAATGTTGAGAAATTTTTTTCAGAAATTGTTAATTTTCGACCGAATTTGGTCGACATGTTTTAAAATTTTCCAGGACTATCTAATTTTCTGACCGACTTCGATCGGAATAATTAGATTATATTTTTTGGAATGATTTATTTTTCGATTGAAGTTGGTCAGTTATAATTTTTATATTATAATATTAAATTATATGACAGACTGTACTTGTTCGGAATTATAATATTATTTTTATTTTAAAAAATAATATCGTCCGATGTCGGCCGGTATATTTAATTTCAATTGAGTAGTGTGTTAGAAGTTGGGACGTTGACTAGACCGACAGAAATAGGTTGGAATTTCTGACCGAAATTGGTCATTGCCTCTTAACGACCAGTGACGCTTTTCGATGGGTTTTCAGTCGGAAAATGACTTTTTTCGACCAATTACTGTCATTTTTTTCCGACGAAAATAGGAAAATTTCTAGTAGTGTCTGCCTTGAGCAGAGAAGTACATTAAAAACTTTCTTGGATTTTTCAAAATAGGGACATATCTGACATTTTACTAACTTATTTTGCCAGAAAATGCTTGGCATATAAGGGTTAGGGAGTAAATAAGTACACAAATAAAGCTCCATGATGCAAATTGTTCAAACACCGAACCTGGGGTCCGAAATTCCCTCGTAAAGAGGAAAAGGAAAAAAAGGATATTTCATTATAAATCAAACCAAGAAGATTTTTATTTGGAGACACTATTTTCTGTTGGACTTTGTTTTGTCAAAGTATTTGAGCGGAATTGGAAAATGTTACGTTTTATTCCTAAAGATAAAGATGTGATTGTAAACAGATAAGGCATCATCTAAAAACATGTTTGATGACTTCCATTTGAACTGCATCTTTTATTAAATGGAAACAAGAAAAGGAAATGGACAGAATCCTATTGAATTGTGGTAATGGATCGCAATGAGCAAAACTAGAGTTTTTTTTTCTTTCCTAAGAGACGAGATTATTATTATTTATGCAGAAATTTAAGAAGTGTCATCACATGCCGGAACAGATCTAAACGATACAATCCTTAATAAGTCTTTGTGAAAAATAAAAAAAACAAATAAAGGTGATTCACTCCAAAAGTGATCTTCATACTCAACATTAGTAGGTGAGTTTTAGTTGTTCCCACACTGCGCCATGTGTGCGCTACTTGATTTTTACAACTGTATATTACTCCCTCAATCAATTTTTAGGAGACACTTTTTCTATTAATTTATTTTAAACAAATAATATATTTTTATATTTAGGAATAATTTTATTTTAAATATTTCATATTATTCTTAATTAATAATATAATTTATAAAATATACAATTATCATGGTATGTTTTATATCACATTCAAGAGTTTTTAATTTCTTAGATTCTTTGAGTTACCTTAGTAGAAGTAGCTGAAAGTACGTATGTTTAAAGTTCAAATCAAATCAAATTAAAAAAAAAAAAAACAAAATCAGTAAAAATCGAATATATTTGATTTGGTTTGGTTTGATAACGAGCATGAAAAAACTTGCTTGTAATATCAAGCAGATAAAGAATAAGCTTAAACAAAGCATGCACAATATTTTTTACTCGTCTTTTTGTAAATTTGTTTACCCTCGAAATCGAATAACAATTGAATTTATATGTGGCTTTAAGGATATGTGATCTAACTTGATACAAAATGAGAAATCAAATTAATATTAAAATTAATGATGGAAAGTTAAATGCAAACCACACAAGTTGAACAATCTTAGCATTGAGGGTTGATCACCCTTGAGTCAAAAATGTTTTAATTGATGCCGGAACAGAATGATAAGATAATAAGAACTAGAAATAACAGTATATTGCTTTAGGATGCGTGTTATAATGTCTTTAATGGATTATCATACCCCCTTTATATAGTAGAGGAGTCTTATTCTAGATATATTTCTATATAAGGTAAAAATCCCTTGATCGGTTCCTTGCTGATACGTGCCAAGATTCTCATCATATATCCGTCCGATTAGGAATATTTCGGTCTTCTGCTAGTTATCTTCGAGCTAGTTCGAGGCTAAGGTCGACACCGAACTCAATTTTCCTCGAAAGCAAATTTTTCGATCTCGGGTTCTAGTTCGGTGAGACTCGAGGTCGATCTTCAGCCCGTGATCACCATGTTTCAAGTCTAATCTATCAAATTGAAGTCGAGCTCGATTTAGACCGTATACAAAACTCATCAAATTTATAAAAATAAAATTAACTAATCATGTGATGCTTTAGAGTTGAGAAAGTAAAGAAGAACGTTCGCTTTAGAATGAACCGATAAATATATGGTAACTACTACCATAAAGAGAAAGAGTGCGTTCAAATATAGCTATGATTACCAGAAAAAAAAAAAAAAAAAAAGGAAAAAACTGATCTCTCCATCTTGAATTAATTTGGGTTCTTAGACATTTCTATCTTTATTTTATTCCCAACCGGGATTCGACCCCTCTAACTTGTGACAACCACGCGCAATTGTCTTGCGATTCTCCCACAGTCAATGTGGGTCACTGATCATGTGCATCACATTTTTTGTTTTGAATTTTAAGTTTAATTCTTGACTAAAGTGGGATGTCGAATTCACGAGAATTTGTGATTAACTATTAATTAAATTAAACTATCCTAATTATCTAAACAAAAATTAAACCTAGAAGTATTTGATTTTAAACTAATTAAAATAAAATAAAAAAATAATGAACTCTGAATAAAGGAAGAGTAGATTTTTATGTTATCAATGTGATGAAAACGATCTAGAGTTATGAGCTATCTAACATTCCCTATTGTATTCTTCCATTAAATTGACTAACTAATTTATCTAGCTTATTGGTTGACAGGGTTAATATTACTCATAAGAATATGTCGAGTTCTTACTAGCCTATTCAAGCTAACCTAACGCCTATATGTCTATGGAGTTAGAATCAACAAGAACGCATTTATAATTCCTGTACATCTACCAAGCAAGGCAATTAGGTATATGTCTATCCTAACCGCGAATGCATTCCCCGATGCCCAGATTCAAGAACTTGCTCTACTCAATCTTATATGCAATCCAAAATTCTCGCTTTCGAGTTCAATTCTAGATTCGTAGATAGTTTGGTAGAAAAAAAAATGAAACCCGGCCTCCATGGCGGCTCTGTGCTCTCCCTTCGCCAAAAGTTCCTCTCAAAAACGTTTCCCCCAAAGTAATATTTTTTTTTGTGTATTTATACCGTGTAAAAATAAACCCCGACGAAATTAACCTTTCTAAGCCGAAGTAGGAAACTACTCCGCGATTTCTGTACGCCCGCACCACACCCTGCAGCGCGCTTGTGGAGATTATCAACGGGCATGTATTTTTACTATCAGGCAAGTTTTTCACTGCCGTGTCGCGCCCTGCCTGCAGCGCGACAGTGTTATTTTCTCAGAGTAAAATTGTTTCATCCTCTTTTGACATCCAGACTTGGTACACGACCTCCGAACACGATCCCGACTTAACTTTATGGGTTTTTCCTCAGATTTCAAAGCTCCAAATTGATCGATCAGCTCCAAATTAACTTTTTAGCTCGGAATCACTTCCTGCAAGGCATAAAACACGTACTAAATGTAATTCACTATCATTGAAGCTCAAACTCACGTAAAATGCAGTAATTAGAGTGCAATACTACGGCTAAAATATGGGTTTTTATCCTACCATCAACACTCCACACTTAGACCATTGCTCGTCCTCGAGAAATTAACAATTCATACTATTCTTGAGCACTTTATATTTACACATTTGAATCACAATACACCAACAACCATGTTTGATAGAAATTAAAACCTTAGCATATGCAATCACATACACTTTCCTTTACTTATGTCATTCTTCAAAAATATTCAAACAAAAACAACATGCTCACAACAATCCTAGCCTCAAAAACCAACTCAATGTCCCAATGCACCCATGGCTTGAACACCAAACATCCTAGAAAAGTCTAATAATGTTACATATCCCTCGTGAAATCATATGCCCTCACAACAAAAGCGAAGAGAGTAAGTTGAAATCCACACATCCGAATCTCATGATCAAATATAGTTTAAGGACTCAATTGTATATAAAAGAAATCTCTCACTCTCACAAAGAAGTCGCATGCATGCAATTGGTACCATAGGCTTGCCCTTAATGTAAATCTCTACTAAAGTAAGCTCGCTCGATCTAAAATCAATTAGGACTTTTCATGGTTGTAATGTGAGCTAAGGAACGGGTAGGATATATTTTAGGAATAGTGGCTAACCCTCCTAAGCACTTTAACACATCACATGATAAACTTTAAGCGCATTTTCTTTATTCCACTTCAATTTCACAAACAAGATCACACCTCAAAATATATCCCCTCTTTCTTTAAGCATTATCGTCATTAACACTCCACTAGCAAGAACAAGATATCAATTTATTCATCTACATATTTTTATTTTTATTTTTATTTTTCTCCTTTTTTTTCCAACTATTTTTTTCTCTTTTGCAATTTTCGCTAGTGGTGTATTCTTTTACAAAACAAGTGCACATTTCTTCCTTTCATTGGTTCCACTCAAAAGCCACCCCACACTTAGTCCCTTCTTACTTTTTTTAGCGCTCATTTTATTATTAAAGTGCTTTAAGAGGTAAAAGGATCAAAACAATATCAATTAAGAATAAAAAAGGTATAGGCTTGTAATGTGGGTGCCAAATAAAAAGTCTATAGGCTCAAAAGGGTTTACTAGGGATCAATTTTATTTTGTGATAAGCATTAAGCTCAAAAAGATCAAAGATAGCCTAAAATCATTTTTCAAATTGAGCATCACATAAAATTTCGCTTTAATTCACATACCGGACAAGTTCTAGACACAAGTACAATAACATGGACTAAAAAAAGCCTCACAACACATGGCATATGACTCACTAAGGACGGTCTCATTCCGACTCTCAAATTAATTCAAGTATTCACCGAGCCACGAGATATTAAGCACAAAGAACAAAGTGAACACAAGTCAAGAAAGTGAGACATAAGCGTCACAAGACATGCAATGCAACATGAATGTCTTCAACAAATAGGGAAGATTTTACACATACCAATGCCTAAATATGCTACTATCAAAAAAGTTAAAGGTGCCTAGGTTCATCTTTCTTCCTCTATTTATTTCCTACATCCTACTCTAAATAAAAAATTACTACCCGGTTCAAGCTACATCCCATGAAAAGAACTGAGGCACAAAGAAAAATCACGGGGGATTATTACTACCTAAGAAAAACTAAATGACATATTTTTGTATTTTTTTTTCAATTTTTTTGTTTAGACTTTAATCCCTCAAGAAAACTGTCTAGGAGATTCATCGTCAGGAAAAGTCCAATATTTTTTTTTTTAATTTTAAAGTTAATCACCTAAAACACTACTATAAAAAAACAAAAATACGAAACTGAAAAAAAAAGAAATTAACATACTAATATAACACTACTAATGATCTAAAGGAATTCTCCCATCCCACACTCAAAGCGTGCAGTGTCTCCATAGCACAAATAAAGCAAAAAAAATAACGAGGGTGGACAAGAAACTCCCTGAAAGGTCAGAGGCCGAAGCACTAGCAACTCACCGAGTACTCAGACTTTTCCCAAAAATGGTCCTTTGTGCGGGCACCTACACTTAGTTCTCTAGCTCACTTTTGCACATTTCCTATGGCTTTGCTCCCTATACTCAAAATCCTACAAAATAAAACAACACTACATAAATAATACAATAAGAAAAAAAAGAATCAAAACTAAAAAAAAAAAAAAAGCAGTAAAGTTGGGTTGCCTCCCAACAAGCGCATAATTTAACTCGCGGCACGATGTTAACCACTTTTTGCCTCCACCTTGAACTTATGAATTAAAACCCCTAACGTGACATCCAGTCTGTGGCTATGCTCCTTTGGTGAGGCTACAAAGACAACCAGGCTAAGTAATTTTTTCACTCTACACTTCTCGGCCTTTAGATGAGAAATGTAATTTTTTCTCTCTAGCATGACAAATCCAAAAATGTAAGCACCTTGTTCCTCTTCCATTGACTCCTCCAAAGGCTCAGATGACTCCATTTTCATGTCATCATCCAAACACAATGTCGAAAAATATTTAGAATAAGGACCAACATGCCCTAACTCTGGAATTGTATTACTATTTACATCCTCATATTTAATGCACTAGAGTCTTCAAGTTGCTTTTCTTTTTGTCTAACTCACTTCCTTTTTTCTGTGTGAGTTTCGAAAATATCCCCATTCATAGGTCCCAAATATAACATTATCTACTTCCTCACATGACTGTAGTGTACTTTTTTCAACATGGGCATCATCAACAAAAATTTGATCGATTGATTGACTCTCCACTTTTAGCTCCTTAATTTGGCGTATAAACTCCTCTTCAGCTTCACATAACTCATTACTATTTTGTTGGACGTTAGACGCATCAATATTTGCACTCAATTGAGCTTCCAAGTCTTGAATAACAATGCCAAATTTATCGATCTTTTGTCTCAGTTCACCTCTTCCTTCTATAAAGTATCTCATCTCATTTGTAATTTCCTCACGTTGAGCCTCATATACTTCTAATCTTTCAGCTTGTTCCATTAGACAAGTTTAGCTCAAAATCTCTTTTTTTTTCCAAATTTTCCTCTTGCTGGAACTCGCTCTCTTCATTCAATACTTCCAGATTGACCTTCATCCTTGTGATTGTTGCCCTCATTTTTTTCATATCTTTTTTGAGTTCATCTTGTTGCTCTGCTACTTGTCTCAAAATATCCCTAATATACGCATCATGTTTCATATCCTGCACTTCATTGCCCCTATCAAACTCACACACACTGTTAGAAAGATCATAATAAGGGCTCAGAGAAGGATGAAAAGAATTAGAACAACCATCCAATGGCCATCTTGACCACCACACATATTACAAATATTTCACTCGAAGGATTGAGATTGTGCGCACAACTCGATCCCGGGACCATTCTGATAATTTATTCACCAATGGGGTCCTCCACAATATGGACAAGTATCATCAAAATAAGAATAACCATTATTTGAACAATTGTTATTCCAAGATGCCATGCTAAAATAAATAAAAATACTAACTAAACTAAAACAAAAAAACTTGAATAGATAAAAAATAAATGTCTAATCTAGAAATAGCTAATTCTAAGTTTTCGGCAACGACGCTAAAAACTTATTGCGGCCAAACGCGCACGCAAGTATACGCGATCGTCAAGTAATAAAGTGATTTAAAGTCAGATGTCGAACCCACGAGGACTTGTGATTAAACAAGAATTAAACATAGAAGTATTTGATTCTAAACTAATTAAAATAAAAAGAAAACAAACAATGAACTCTGAACAAAGGAAGAGTTGATTTTTATGTTATCAATGTAATGAAAACGATCTAGAGTTATGGGCTATCTAATATTCCTATTGTATTCTTCCATTAAATTGACTAACTAATTTATCTAGCTTATTGGTTGACATGGTTAATATTGCTCATAAGAATCTGTGGAGTTCTTACTCGCCTATTCAAGCTAACCTAACGCCTATATGTCTATGGAGTTAGAATCAACAAGAACGCATTTATAATTCTTGTACATCAACCAAGCAAGGCAATTAGGTATATGCCTATCCTAACCGCAAATCCATTCCTCGATGCCTAGGTTTTAGAACTTGCTCTACTCAATCTTATATGTAATCTAGAATTCTCACTTTCGAGTTCAATTCTAGATTAATAGATAGTATTCAATTGGTGATCAAGCAATCGAATAATTAAGCGCAAGATTGAATAAATAAACCAATGCGATAACTAAGAAATCAAAATCACTATCCGAATAACAATAGTCATGAAAGAACCACAAAAAACCTAGAACGTGAAGTTTAGCTCCACATAGACATGGTAGCCAAATGACAAATCATACAAAGAAACACAAAATTACAAAGTTTGGTAGAAGAAAAGATGAAATTCGGCCTCCACGGCAGCTCTGTGCTCTCCCTTCGCCAAAAGTTCCTCTCAAAAGCGTTCCCTCCAAAATCGTGTTTTTTTGGTGTATTTATACCGTGTAGAAACAAATCCGGACGAAGTTACCCTTTCCAAGACTAAGTAGGAAACTACTCTGCGATTTTTGTACGCCCGCGCTGCACCCCGCGGCGCACTTGTGGAGATTATCAGCGGGCATTTATTTTTCCTGTCAGGTAAGTTTTTCACTGCCGCGTCACGCCCTGCGGCGCCCCATGCGGCGTGGCAGTGTTATTTTCTCAGAGAAAAATTGTTTCATCCTCTTTTGACATCCAGCCTTGGTACACGACCTTAGAACACGATCTTGGCTTAACTTATTGGGCTTTTACTCAGACTTCAAAGCTCCAAATTAACTTTTTATTTCGGAATCACTTCCTGCAAGGCATAAAACATGTACTAAGTGTAATTCACTATTATTTAAGCTCAAACACACATAAAATACAGTAATTAGAGTGCAATACTATGGCTAAAACGCAAGTTTCTAGCCTACCATCAACACTACAAACAACACCGAGCTAAAGAATTTCCTTCAACGGTTAAAAAAAAAAAAAAAAAAAACGATTCATATCAAGTGAAAAAATTAACTAGAGTATAATTAGACAACTTATAATTTCATATTAACTAGCTCAGGCTCGATTAAACCAGCTAATGATAAAAAAAAAAATTGAAATGGTAGAGAACTTATTCTAATAGGTCCCTTCTCAATTAAAGTGTTTATATGAAATATTGTGACAATTAGCTTTGCCCGTTTTCCATGGGGCCGTGTACGTCCGGCCAACCAGTATGTCTGCGATGCTTTTCCGTATGAATATCCTTCACGCTCCTCCGCTAGCGCGTTTAGTCTCCTCCATTGGCTCGTGGTCTATTACATTCCTCTCTAGAGAAAGATACAGAGAAGAGAGAGAGTGTGTGTGCGTGTAATAGATTTTGAAAAATAAAATAATGGAGTCTAATATTAGATCCATTGTGAAAAAGGACTACTTTATTGGGCAAAAGTGCGTCTAAGTTCTCTTCATGTAAGGACTGTGGGCCCCCCTTTTAGATTCTCCCCTCCTCCTCCTCACTTTGCTTCCATTTTCTTCTCTCCTACAGTCCTACTCAACAAACAACGGCGCCAAAATACCTCTTGCTTCTCTCTCTCTCTATATATATAATGCTTCAATGGCACTCTCTTTCTCTCTACAATTTATAGAAGTTTCATTTGCTTAAACAAAAGTGTAGCTAGTACGAGTAAAAATTCTTCAAGGTAAGTGCTGAAGCGAAAATCCAGTTCTGCCCCTTCATCACCGCCAGTTTTGTGGTGGTGCCGGCGACGGTGTTCTGAATTTGGAGCCCGGAACAGTTAAATGGGTTGTAATGTGGTACCCGTTTATCAAGTGGGTGGGTTATGGTAAAATTATGAGTAGATATGGTGTATTTGGACCATTGAGTTGTTGAGGATACCAGTGCAGGCGTGGGGGGAAGCATCCGTATTGATGGAGTTTCGGATAAGAAGAAGATGATGGCCCCTAAATTTACGTATTTATTTTTATTGGGGGTCTGCATGTGGGTGAACCATAAGATCTCACTATCGGATTAGCTTGCTCTGGATTTGCTCTATAAGAAACATGTGTTTATTTTTATTCCAGGTAAATTTTTATTTTTTACGTTTTCAAGTTTTACTTGGATTTTATGCTTATTTAATTATTGTTCCTTTTAGTGGTCTCTTACTTGTTCATTTTTTTTTGTTGGTAATTGGGTGATTATGGTTGACATAGTGGTGGACTTCCGAGTCTGAATCTGTATTTGCGATTGATAAAATAGTAATTCTGAAGTAACAATTTTGCGATCAATATAATATCTAGTACCTATGCTGGTGGGAGATACTAGTAAATACTCGTGGAATAGCTGAGTTGTGTACAAGCAGGGTCAGGCACCGATTGTCATAAAAAAATACTACACTAGTTATTTTGAAGTAACAATAATGCAAGAAAATTTCCTTTTAAATTGTAGGACTATTTTGTCTTTGAGACTGTGCTCTTTGGAAATTAAGCAACATATGTTATTGCAAGTGGGTGTTGGTGCATGCACTTGAATCTATCTCTGGAATTTTATATTGATGCCATGCCGCTTCGTTTTCCTTTGCTCTAGAAAAGGTGTTTTCATGTTCTTGGTCACGTTGTTGAACTGGAAATGAACATAACAAGTTGTTTCATGCATATGTGGTTGGATTTGTCAGGTCTATAATTGCAGATTAAGCTGGCATCGCTGCTGAAATAGTGGATATATAGTCTATCCAGTAAATGAGCTGAAGACTTGATCTAATTGGACGCAATGTTAAGGACATTAGCATCAGCTTTGTTAATTTCGGCATTCCTTGTTTCCTTATCGGCTGCTGATAATGGTTTCCCTCGTTGTAACTGTGATGATGAAGGATTTTGGAGCATTGAGCGTATCTTAGAGTGCCAAAGAATCAGTGATTTATTTATTGCGATAGCCTACTTTTCCATCCCAATTGAGCTCCTTTACTTCGTAAGCTGTTCTAACTTTCCATTCAAATGGGTGCTCTTCCAATTTATTGCATTCATTGTTTTGTGTGGGATGACTCATTTGCTCAATTTCTGGACTTACTATGGCCAACACCCATTTCAGCTTATGCTTGCTCTAACCATTTTTAAAGTCCTCACTGCACTAGTATCCTTTGCCACTGCTATAACCCTTATTACCCTCTTTCCTATGCTGCTCAAAATCAAGGTGAGGGAGTTTATGTTGAAAAAGAAGACTTGGGATCTTGGTAGAGAAGTTGGATTAATAAAGCAGCAAAAGGAAGCTGGATGGCATGTCCGGATGCTTACACAGGAGATTCGAAAGTCACTTGATCGTCATACAATACTATACACTACTCTGGTGGAGTTAGCAAAGACACTGGATTTGCATAATTGTGCTATTTGGAAGCCCAATGAGAATAAAACTGAGATGAACCTAATTCATGAGCTGAAAGGAAGAAGCTTTTCTAGTATGTATAATTTACCTATCCCGACAAGTGATCCAGATGTAAGGAAGATTAAGGGGAGTGATGGAGTAAAGTTACTTGATGCCGACTCCCCACTTGCTGCTGCGAGTAGTGGAGGGAGTAGTGAACCAGGAGCTGTGGCTGCAATTAGGATGCCAATGCTGAAGGTGTCGAACTTCAAAGGTGGAACTCCTGAACTTGTCCCAGAATGTTATGCCATACTAGTGTTGGTTCTTCCTGGTGAACAAGGTAGATCTTGGAGCAACCAGGAAATTGAGATAGTCAGGGTAGTGGCTGATCAGGTTGCTGTCGCTCTGTCCCATGCTGCAGTTCTTGAAGAGTCTCAGCATATGAGAGAAACATTGGAGGAGCAAAATCGAGCTCTGCAACAAGCGAAGCAGGATGCACTTAGGGCGAGTCAAGCTAGGAATGCATTTCAGATGGTTATGAGCCATGGGTTGAGAAGACCCATGCACTCAATTTTGGGTCTTCTCTCCTTGTTGCAAGATGATAACATGGGTAACGAGCAACGGCTTCTTGTGGATGCAATGGCTAAAACCAGCAGTGTTGTATCAACCCTAATAAATGATGTGATGGATACTTCGACAAAGGACAATAATAGATTCCCTTTGGAGATGAGGCATTTTCAGCTACATTCCATGATAAAAGAAGCTGCTTGTCTTGCCAAGTGTTTGTGTGCTCATAGGGGTTACAATATTTCCATCGAGGTTGACAAATCTTTGCCAAATCATGTCATGGGTGATGAAAGAAGAGTTTTTCAAGTTATTCTTCATATGGTTGGGAATCTTTTGAAGGACCCCAATGGAGGTTATCTTACATTTAGAGTTCTCCCAGAAAGTGCAAGAAGGGAAGGCATCGACGGAGCTTGGAAGACAAGGAGATCACACTCATCTCTTGAAAATGTCTATATCAGGTTTGAAGTTGGGTCAAGCAATAATCATTCTCAGCCAGAGGGCATAACATCCACATTGCCACATTGTTGTGAAACACGCCGCAGTAGGGAAGTGGAGGAAAGGTTGAGCTTCACTGTGTGCAGAAAGCTGGTTCAGGTACTCTATTGCTAAATAGCAGCATCTATGTATGTATCATATAAATTTCTCTTGAGTTGGATGAGACCCTTTGCATCAAATTATGTGGATGACATGAACTACTGCAATTTTTGTGTTAGAAAAGATAGTGCAATGTCATGACCTTGATTGCTTGTACCTATTTTTACCCAATCTTCTCATATAAGTAAATATCCCAAATTCCGCTTTGACATAGAATCGTTTCCTTACTAAGAAATATGATAAGAAAGTTGCTTCAGTTGATTTATTGAGCTTTTGGCTCAGTTATTGGCAATGAAAATCCGAAACCATGCATAGAAGTTGGTAGTACACTGTTTTTTTGTTATTTTCTTTTCCTTTCATAACAATTTCGAGTGCATATATTTGCAGTTAATTTCGGGTTGAACTAACATCCCTCTGATATGTGAAAATAATGCGCAGTTGATGCAAGGAGACATCTGGGTAGTCCCAAATCCAGAAGGTTTTGATCAAAGCATGACTGTCATTCTTGGGTTTCAACTGCGGCCATCAATTGCCATAGGCATTCCTGAATATGGAGAATCTTCTGATCACTTGCATCCACACTCACTCCTCCAGGGGGTTAATGTTCTCTTAGCAGATTATGATGATGTGAATAGAGCTGTAACAAGGAAGCTACTTGAAAAATTAGGATGCACTGTTTCTGCAGTTTCATCGGGACACAACTGTCTTGGTGCTCTTGGCCCTGCTGTATCTTCATTCCAAATTGTCCTTTTAGATCTTCACCTGCCTGATTTAGACGGCTTCGAAGTAACCATGAGAATTAGGAAGTTTCGCAGCCGCAGCTGGCCGTTGATCGTTGGGTTTGCATCTGCTGATGAAGATGTTAGTGGAAAATGCCTGCAGATTGGAATGAATGGAATTATTCGTAAGCCGGTGCTACTGCCTGGAATTGCTGATGAGCTTCAAAGGGTCCTTCTACAGGCAAGCAGAATCGTGTGATGATGTAAAGACTGCCTTATAGTGGAGCATAATAAGGCAGGGCTTCATTTAACAACCTAATGCTAAGCAAACAAAATTTCTTAGGACCAACCGCTGCCCACCCCTGAAGATTCCAGCAGACAGATGTTACATACAAACATTGAAATCAAATTGGTATAGAAAATATATCTTCTTTTTTCTTACATAATCTTTAAGCTATACAGGATATTTGGCCGCCAGGTGTGCCCTTTCAACATTTTATTGTGCTTAACAACTGATCAGAATTTATCTAAATTGTCCCTAAAACTGAAGTAGTTAAATGACTTGAGAATAGCTCCATTCTAAGCTATAAAGCACTAGATTCATGCATTAAGATTTGCTTTAGCAGAAAATCTGTTGCCAATTGAAAATTTTGGGTGAAGAATGTCCAAATGGCTGATTTGTAATGTACGCTTATCTGATTATGCATTTACAGATATACTAAAATAGTAAAACACTTCATAGATGAGACTATGCATACTTTTGGGACTTTAGTGAAGTAGGTTCTTGCACTTTTGCTTATGTCCCTTTGGGTTATGGACTTTTAGTTTCATGACGTCGCAAAATATTATCAGCTTTGTTGTTTGGCAACATTATATCCTCGTTGATTTGAAGAAAATGAATGCTCCATTGATTGAAAGAAACTGTGTTCACAAGATGTAAAGTTGACGACAATAATTTAATGATGAACCCCTATCTGTTTGTCTCCAACTTGGGTCTGGAGACTGGTGATTTCTATGTAGGATCTGATTTTGATCTTTGTGTATACATTAGGTGGTTAGGAGTCCCTTTGGTTTCAAGTCATGAATGAGCTTCTATAATGTTATTACATTACAACGGAAGAATTTGGCAACTCCATTCAAGCTCATTGGAAAAGCTATTCTAGATGAGTATGTAGTGCCTAAATTTGGTTCCAAGAGAATGTCTCCTTGGACATACCCGAAACACCATAAGAAGCATTATCTTGTTACAATCACTACTATGTATCTTATTAGAAGTAGAAGAGAAAAATAAAAGGATGGGGTGGATAAGGGAACGGGCTATACATTTAAGTAGCTACTGAAACTTCCTATAGCAACTAGAGGCAGATGTAGCCTTGTGAACTTATTTCTTTCGACGCGAAGTATAAATTTATGTGTAAATAAAGGCACTAGACAATGTTCTATGACCCGCCTGATAGCAACTTGGTTCAGGCATGTGGACTGCATGTTTTATCTTGGATTAAATTTTTATTCAGGCTGTTTTGGTTTTATGTTGTGCTTGGTCCTTTTGCATATGGCTATTTTTCAACTTCATTATCCTAGGCATGGGCATTTGCATGTAAGCCCATTCCTCATTT
>MCJB01009998.1:328846-375365 GCA_002018475.1 Nicotiana obtusifolia | reverse complement strand
GGGGGGGGGGGGGGGGGAAGACCATCAGAATTGAGAAGGATATGGAAGAATAAATTAAGTAGTTCAAAGATGCCTTCATGTTATTTGTTTCTCTGAACTTAAGTGACAAAATTAGACACCATGCATGAACTTGAGTACGTACATGCACTCCATTTCTTGGCCATTATGCGTCTATACACAGTCCTATATGACCATCCCCACCCCCACCCACCCCTCAAATTCCTCTTATCTCCACTAGCATACCTATGACATTTTCCTAGTATGTTTAAAAAGCTTTAACTCCTCATATAGCAGATCGGTAAAATATAAAAGGAGGTCGGTAACTAAAACATTGGAGATCTTTATAGGAGGATTGCATTCTTTTATTCTTATTGTAACTAGTTGTAGGAGATCATATTTTCACTTCTTACATCATAAATACAGCCTGCTGCCTTTATTTTCTAGGCTGTAGCATACTTGAACTTGCATACTCATATTTCGGTTTACTTTCAATCCCCTTTCTAGAAACTGGCAAAAAGACAAAAAGATGTGGTACCATTTTCAGTCAAGAAGTATAGCTAACTAAGAATATTGAAGAGCAACTTGAAGTCCTATCCAAAAAAAAAAAAAGCTTAAACTAAGATGAAAAAAGAATGAAAAGTGCCGCAAAGTTAGCTAACACCATAAATAATAAATAAGGCAGAAAAAGCAAATAGCTTATGCAGAATAGGCTGCAATTATTTAAACAGGGAGCTGACAATACGTTTATTTCTTGAATTGTCATTTATAACAAAATACAGTATTAACGGCTTCTTATCCTATTATGCAATCTTGAGGTAATTTGCCTTTTCACTTTTGGTTGAATATTAGTCCCTCTTTCACTTTTCAGACATTCAATTTGCTCAGGCAATGTATAGGTTTATGTGAGCAGAAAAAAAATATAGAGACTTTTGTGTATACATCTTTAGTTAGGATCATCAGTGAAATTTTCCCGAATCAGATACGCCTGCAAAGATGATCTTAAATAACATTACCAAATAATTTAGTGGATAAACATAGATAAAACAAAACTTAACCAGGATGTGAGAGTCAAAAGATGGAGAGAATTTAAATCACACAAGTGAATCGGCAAAAAAGAGAGAATTAATACAGCCTGCTTATTAATTAAAGCATTTTCCTACACAAAGGCTATCTAGAAGACGACTTCTTATTATCAAGATATAGCTGCTTGTCTTTATATATGTTGTAGGCTGTACCATACCTAAACTTGCAGACTCTTATTCCCATTTACTTTCCGCCATGTCTAGAAAACTAAGACCCTCAAGCAGAATAAGAAAATTAAAAGATGTCTTACCTACCATTTTAATTGACAATACGAGTTTTATTTAGAAGTTTCCAAAAACAAAAACAAAAACACCTTGCTTTCTGGAGGGACCAGATAATATTTCTTGACTGAATCCATCAAAATTACTAATTTACAGCAAGAAATTATAGAGACAGGAATTTTTTGTTCTATTAATGACATTCATATAACGAATTAATGAAGGAAGACTGCATTATGAAAATGACTAAAATATATATATTTGAACGGTATTTCAGATCATGAAGCCCCTTTGTACAAACATTTTTGAATCTGAAGTTAAAGTTTGAAAAAGTTGTGATTATGTTGGATGTTGTACAAGATTTTTGGAAGATAAATTGTGAAAGTTATAGATTTGGGAGATAAAAATTTGAAAATCTTCACTTGAAATTGACTTTTCAGACCACAATTGCAATTTCTATTTCAAATTGAATTTCAAGTTCATGATCAAATTTATTCTCAATTTCACAAATTAACAACCAATAACCTGCAAACTGAAACCTCGTTGTTTCACGTGAAATCCACAAACAAACGACACTTTTAGTCAAAGTTAAAAGATAAACCTCTGAATAATTTGTTCATGTTGACTATATCAGCCCGAAGATAATATGGTGTGACATTCTCTGGTTTAGGCCAAGCCTGTATGGTTTTCAAAAAGTCGTGAACATATTTATTTTCTCTTGTGTTGGCTTTGCAAGTTCCTGTTGTGCGTCCCCGATCATTTTTTTCAGATTATCTGTTTGTAGCCAAACTACTAGCTTCTGGGACAAGGGTTATAGAGTCATTCAGGTTAAGATGGACTCCCTAGCTTCTATGTAGAAGCTGCATAATGGCTCGGCCTGAGGACTTATGAACGATGTTGGTAAATGATTGTCCAATATAATTACTTACTTTCTGCTCAATTTTCTCCTTTGGGTGTATACCAATATAGTACATGCTATTTTTCCCCTTTCGTTGCTGCAATCCTAAGATCAAGGCTAGAAGTTTCAAGGTTAGTTCCACTTTTTTCATCTTGCAGTATATTAACATTTTCCAATTCAAGGAAAAGATCCTCGTTATTAATAAGACAGGAGGATGGACAGAGTAAGAGCTGTTGAAGTATACCCGGACATCCTTCTTCATTCTTAAATTTAAACTTGGCTAGGAACACGTGGATCTAGGGAACCGAGCTCAAAAATAGCTTCATACTAGTAGGAGCTAACAAAAAGAGAGTTTAATCACTGAATAGAGCTTAGTCTCTCCATAGTAGTATAATAGTAGAAGGTCTTTCCTTTCCTCTATGGAAGGAAGTTTTTCGAGTTTGTCCGATTAACCGTACTACCTATTCAACGATGAATTAATTGCCTTTGGTTTCTTCTAATGTCAGGCCTCCACCACGAGCTACCAAAATACGCTTAGTCAATCATCAATTTCAAGCCCAAAACTGGCCTGTGCAACCATGTGTCACTCGGCGGGCTTCTCTTCATTCTTCAAGTTCCGCCCCTTCTTTCAAAAATTTAAAAACATTAACGCTAAAGAGTAAGAATCATGGATGCGCTTAGGCGCATCTTCTGCGCCTTTGCTTCTTGCCTTATATTACTTAGTAAATTAACCTTTTGTGATAGGTGCTCACGTTTTTTTTTTCCGGAAGGAAACTGATGGGCAAAGCTTGCTTAACCGAATACACGGAATTGAGATCCCTACACCTTATATTTAGGCTCCCAATCTTTTCAGTTATCAATATGGGACTTTGTTTACAAACCCAACACTCTTTCCCTTGAATTAAGTTCCACGTGGCCTACTACCACGATCCAGGGGTCTCCCCTTTGAACCCAGTTCTACATGGTCCATTATCATGATTCAAATGTCAAGTTCCGAGATTCACAATGTGTCGCCCATATTGTCGGAGTATTTATGGCAATCGAAGCCCGCAACTAGATTCTTTTTTGTGTGCGTCTCCAAACTCGTAAGAGTAAGCAAACCGAGCCTCGATTCATCACTTTACCATCGCCATACTTTGCCCACCAAACGTGGACTCTAATACCAATTATTGGGCTAAACCAACCCGAAAGTACTCTTAATATTTGTGTGATATTGTCCACTTTGGGCCAAGTTTGCACGGTGTTTCCCAAAAAGCCTCACACCATTAAGAGATCTTTACACCTTATGTATAAGCTCCTAATTTTTTCAACTACTAATATGGGGCTTTGCTCGCACACCCAACAATCTCTCCCTTGAGCTAAGTTCCGCGCGGCCACTACTACGATCCTTGGGTCTCCCCCTTGAACTAAGTTTCACGTAGGCCATTATCACGCTTCACGGGTCATTTTTCAAGATTCACTATATGCCACTCAAATCGTCAGAATATTTATAGCAGCCGAAGCCCATAATTAGCTTTTTCTTGTACGCATATCCAAGCTCATAATCGTTAGAGTATTTATGGTACCTGAAGCCCAGAACTAGCATCCTTTTGTGTGCGTGTCTCCAAGGCCGTAAGAGCAAGCAAACCGAGTTTCACACCATCACTCTGCCATCGCCGTACTTGTTCCATCGAACCTGGGCTCTAATACCAATTGTAACCAGCAAGATACTCTTAATACAGTATGATATTATCTGCTTTGGCCAATCCTGCACGATTTTTCTCAAAAGGCCTAACACCATTAAGAGATTCTTATACCTTTCATATAGGCTCTCAATCTTTTCAACTACCAATGTGAGACTTTGTTCGCACTCCCAACAATCTCCCCCTCGAAATATGTGACCCACTACTACAATCCTTGGGTCTCCCCCTCGAACCAAGTTCCACGTGGACTATTGTCACGATTCATTGAATCAATTTTCGAGATTCACTATGTGTCACCTATATCGTCAAAGTATTTATGGCAATCGAAGCCCACAATTAGCTTTTCTTTTTGTGCGCGTCTCCAAGCTCGTAATTGTTAGAGTATTTATGGCAACTAAAGCCCACAACTAACTTCTTTTTATATGTCCATCTCCAAGCTCGTAAGAGTAAGCAAATCGAGTCCCGTACCATAACTCTACCATCGGCATATTCGTAACGTCGAACTTAACTAAATCAACCCGAAGATACTCTTAATGTGATATAATATTATCCACTTTAGGTCAAGCCATAATTTTTTTCAAAAGTCTCACACCATTAAAAAATTTTACACCTTATATGTAAGTTGTCAATTTTTTGAACTATTAAAACGTGACTTTATTCGTACATCCAACAATTTATAATTAGACTTGATAGCAAATATTGTCACACGTTAGAATAACTTTACGTAGTCATGGGGCTAGTTATGTTTAGTCATTTCATATTTTACGTAGTAAATTCAGATAATCTGCTGGTATGAGTTTAAAATTTCTAAAACAACTTGGTCGCTATCATCTCAAAAAACTGTGAGACGAAAGACACGAAGTGGACTAGAATCAGCCCTAGGCATAGATTAACTAAACAATATTGACGTGTAGTTACTTGGAAAATTGGATTACCTAAGTATTCTGAACCACAAGGCATGCGGGTTAGTACTCTTTTAGAGTATATTTATTTTTTAAACTTGTTAATTGTGTCAAAATGAAGCATTAAAGACTTTTAATTGGATCTATATTTTGCAGTCTTGACGTGTTTGCGTTTCACTCTGGGCTGAAGATTCTGTCCTGTTGTTTGTGAGAACGCACGTGTATACAAATTTTATGCTTTTCGAGAACAATCAATTGAACTGTGGTCCATAAGATAGTTATCATAGTCTTTTCCATATATTATTATCTCCGGTCAACTTTAATTGATTTTTCTGATTATTTATATAAAAAAATTTATTTTTAATATTAATTAATAATAAAATGGACCATATTAATTTAATTTGCTTATTGAAAATATAACAAATACCCCTAAGCTATTTACTCAAAGGGTAACTTTGAAAAAAAAAAATTAACTCCTTTTTGATATCTAGAAAAAATTAAATATTATGAACAAAAAAAAACAAAAAATTAATTAAAGTGAATCGGAAGGAGTAATAGAATTATGCGATTACAATTTATTTATACAATTCAAAAAAAAATATCTTTTTTCCTTTTGTTGTTATTTCTCTTTATCAGTAGTGAGCATCTGGGGAGAAATTTAAAAATAATCAGATTTACAAGTGGTAATTGAAAAATAGCCACAGTTTCAAAAGTAATCTAAATTTAGCAACTTATCATGTAAAAGATAAATCTGAACAAAAACATTGCTCAAAATCTAAAATATTCCAGCATAATATGCTCGAGTTCGAAATTTTTTAAATGTGAACTCAGTTTAACATGCTGAAATTAAATGTGCTGGAGTTTCAACATAATATGCTGGAAGTCCATACACAGGTATTCTAATCTCCAGTATATTATGCTAGAACTTTTCGTATGTTGGAATTCCAACATAATATGTTGAAAGTTTATATACAAGTGGTCCAATCTTCAGTATATTATGCTGAAACTTTTTATGTTATAGCAAATAATAGCTATTTTTCAATACCTTTGCTAACGTTAGTAATTTTTTAATTATTAGTCCGAAAACTGACTAGCCCGTGCTATTTTGGCGGAGCATCTTTCATCTCCATTCAATCTTCTATTCAATGACAATTCCATTTTTTCGTGCTGTTGTGGTATTTATAATTTTGGATTAGAAAATTCGTGGATGTGGAGCAGTGGCAGTGTTTCTCTTCCACTTTCAACTTTGGATTCTGCTATGAGAAAAGGATGCTCCTCCACCTGTCAAAACATGAACACTCTTCCTTCTTTAGTTTAATCTTTTAACTTGGTCAGAAATCCTTTTTTAAAGGAGGAGAAAGTGACTTAGTTTTAATTGACATTGGTTCAGGCTTATTTGTTTGGTCAAGAGGCAAAAGAAGATACATATTGCGAATACAAATTGGAATAAGATTTTTTCATTCACCAGAAACAAAGTACATCAAAGAGAACTTACTTTAAGGCAATCGGATTTCAAACAGAGTGAAAGGATTGTCTCCACATACATGACTTTCAATTACAATATTCTGTATTTCTTACTGAATTTTTTTTTTCTCAATGTTTACACTAAACAAAGCAAACATGAGTCTGCCAAATAAACTAATGAAAGAAATTTTCAAAGTGATATATAACAAGAAAAGCTTAGACATATTGATTTTCAAACTGAACATTGAGCAAAGCTAAGAAGAATAATACAGGTATATGCTGAATTAATCATAATGTACACACATAGACTGGAAATTACTCAAAAGACAGCAAAAAGGAACGTAATTTCCCCAGTATCATTTTGACTTTCCTCAATGGAAATTCATATCATTCACAATCAGTAACCAAAACTTAATAATTGTACTGATTGTAAGGAAAAAAAGGAGCTAAAGCAGCTACAGATTATCAACAGAGTATTTAATGTTAAAAACGCTAGAACTACATCCACTATATTCCTTCTGCAAATTACAGATCGCGAAAAGGAATATTGTCCGCCAGATCGTATCAACAGCTACCTAAGATTAAGATTCGGATATTCTAATTTCATCGTCTATCGGTGCTTCCTGTACATACAAAAGGTACCAACGTAGCGGGCTCGTAGCAAAATGGCGCCGCCGGATGCTGCCATTTCTTAAACACCATCAGCGGCTTCTCCAAATGCTCTTTCCTCACCTCTTCCTCATGAGCTGCGCTGGAAAAGGAGTTTATCGCCGCCTTTAAGTTGTCCGATTCGGGAGAAGTCGGAGAAGTTATCAGCGGCGATAGAAGCGGTATCGCCACATTCCAATCGGTTGCGCGATTTACTTGTATAGACGCCGGCGCTCGCCGTTGTAACCGGCTTGGTTGTCGCCGGTCACCGGAAGAAGAACTCCGTTGTTTGTTGTCCGCCATTGTAGTAGTGAAAGAGAGAGAGAGAGAGATTGTGATTTAGGGTTGCAGTTGCAGAGAGAGAGAAAGTGAGCAGAGGAACAAGGGGTATAAATAGGGGGCATGTGGAGTGCACGTTGCGGAGGGAGTGAAAGCGGAAAAGGGGTGATACAGATTCAGTCAAAGGTCAAAGTAACGGACCCAGAGAAAAAAGATGAGATTTTCTCTAGACAAACGCACTAGTTTATGTGACGTTTGATTACACGTAATTTTTTTTGTTCGCGGTATTCTGTACCTCTATTTAGCCTCAACTAATTTCAATTTGCAAGGAAATCCATTTTTACTACTTAAACCAGAGGTTACTGATTAACGATTGAAATATTAATTTATATATATGTTTTTTATTTTTTATTTTATAAAATTATGTCTAAGTTATTACGAGATTTTAAAAAAGAATTTTCGTTACGAATACTCTTAGGAGTCGTTTGGTTACCGAGATAAAATCTTAATCCCAGAATAAAATTTCAGCATTGCATTATTTTCATGTTGGTTATGAATATTAACTAATACTGATAAATAATGGTGTTAGTTATTTTATATATAAAGTAGGATAGTTAATGTTATGAAATATTCTTCTCTATCCCATAATAAGTTTATCTTAGAATTATAATCTCAACTTTTATGTGAGATAGATGGTACAAAGGTTTTTGATATATATTAATATCGATATTAATTCATGAATTTATATGATTACTGACAGGATTTTGATATTGCATGGTGCTGTGTGGATGGAGAAGCTCAGGCACCGTTTTCATCTTTGGACGTCTCTTTCTTTCTTTGATTTGAGCACGCAAACAGCCCGTGGTTTCCCCAACTCTCGCCGTTAGATTTTATGAAACGGAGGTTATCTACTCTGGTCAATCAGTGGACACGTGACCTCCTCTCATCATCGTCCATTATCTTTTGCCACAAATTAAAATGACGGCTTTGATTCTGCCTACGTGGTCATTTGTATTCCATAAAACAACCATGTTATTTTGTGAATTTATGTGCTTTTTTCCGAGTCATATTCCCATTTTCAGATAGAATATTCGCACTCTTGCGCTCGATGGATCCAATATTTTAAAATACACGTACTTTCCAGTTTCCCCCTTTGAGTTTTATTTGATGGTATTTATTCCATACAAAGTTTGTATTTTGGTTTTACTTACTTATTATATTTGTGATAATAAAATAAACATTTAAATAATAATTGAAAAAGTTAATCTTACAATAAAAACATCACGTTATAGTTCAGAATTTAAATTATGTGAAAATTGTAAAGAAGTATATAGAACAATGTCAAACATTACAAGACGTAAAAAATATCATATGAAATATAATGTATAACCCAAATACATATGAAATATTAAAATTGCCCTTAGTCCTAACTATCAACTCTCTTTTTTCCCAAGGAGATAGATGACTAAAAGGAGTTGTGACTTCCTTCCTCTCCCTTTGCTTCCATGAGCTGTTTTGTTCTCGACATTCCTTTTTTTTTTTTTTTTTTTTTTTGAAATAGTATTATCTAAAGGATTTTGAAATTATTTTTCCAACTCCAATTCTTCTAACTCTCTCCCACCACATATAATTTTCTTCCCTATTGTAAGGGTAAGATAGAAATATGAAAATGAAATAATTTCTAAATATGAAAAGTGTCAATAAATGAAAAAGAAAACAAAGAATTCATATAAAAATGAAATAGTTGGAAATATATGCCACTGTCAAAGTGGCCACTGGAGGAATATTGAACCAACAATTTGCGGAGAGAAGAATATACAAAATGAATGGACTACGTAGCAAGGACAACTCGGCGGACAAGAAAGGCATAAATTAAAGAGAGAATCAGGGTGTGTTTGGTACAGAGAAAATGTTTTCCCACAAAATATTTTGATGAACAATGAGTGATTTTATAGAATAAGGTGGGGAAGGTTAAGAGGAGTTTTGAAAAATATTTTCTTTTTTTTTTTTTTGATAAAAAAAATATTTTCTTTTATTTTCAAAATATTTAAGACAATCAAATATGAAAAAATTAAAAAAATA
The DNA here is from genome assembly GCA_002018475.1 of Nicotiana obtusifolia. Lineage (NCBI taxonomy): Eukaryota > Viridiplantae > Streptophyta > Magnoliopsida > Solanales > Solanaceae > Nicotiana > Nicotiana obtusifolia. Next base: position 366,109 of record MCJB01009998.1, on the reverse strand, counting down.
TTTTCCTTCGTACCAAATACACCCTCGATCAATCCACCATTTGTATACTAAGGTTTTACTACAAAATTTGGATGGGGCACTTGTGACTGTAATAGAGCCACCCATAAGATTTTGCAGTCCTCCTCATAAATTTTTTGAACCTTTCCTTTGTATAAATGGAACGAAGATAAAATCAATAGTGCCAGCTAAGACCAAGTTTCACACATTGAAAAAGTCGAATTACAGTTAAAGACAGGTCACATGCTAGATCGAGCTATGGTGACAAAAACCAGAAAGATGAGCTTGACTAGTTCTCTCCTTGAACAAAGCATTTACCCTAATGATAACTAAACGACTAGCTTAGGGAACTCTAGTTTCATCTCGGATTTAGTCAAGAAAATCACTAAAGATTATTGGAAGTGACAATTGTACTATATACTGTTTATGAAAGACAGTGCTCCTATTGAGGTATCTTACTTTAACGAAAAAATTTATTTTGTGCCTCACACAACTAACACTAGTTGTGTTGTTGCGATCTAAATCGGAAGGCCATGACGGGCACCCGGGTTTTACTTGCCGAGTACCAACTTATATTTTATCTAACCTTTATTATTATCTATAAGGGCCGACGAGATCAGTATAAATGGCAGACAATAATCCTAATCAACCAAAAATGCCAGATAATGACATAAACATATATAACATGGTGGACATGGCTGTCATGAAAAACTATACAACAAAAATAAATTCGCGGACAAGATCCCAACTATACATGAGTCGACACCTGTCTATGAGCCTCTAAAAGAACATAAGTGCTGCAATGCATACCAAAACCACGGCAAGTCCGGAGAAGGGATCTCGCCGATAAACGCTGAACTGACAGCCTACTATGGTGGGGGAGCTTCGTCTACCTGTCTATCAGGACCTGTAGCACGACATGAAGTGTCCACAAATAAAAGGACGTCAGTACGAATAAAGTACTGAGTATGTAAGACAGGAAAGCATAATATAAGAACGGTAATGTGTATAGGGATAGAAAATATACACCCTGTAACATCTGAGTGCCTCTGAGGGCGACGAAAATATACAACTTGTAACATCTGAGTGCCTCTGAGGGTGACTAATCATGAAATGCCTGATGTATATATATCCTTTTAAAATCATCATATACCTTGTGGGCCTCATCATCATCATATCATACCCCGGCCATCATAAGGCTCGGTAACATCATACCCAACTGATCAGTAGTTGCACAGTAGGTGCCATACCCGGCCGATTATAGCGCGGACTTGGTACAGTAAAATAGATGCCGACTATAGCGGGGCTCAGTAGAGTAAAACAGATACATATATATAGTTGCACAATAGGTGCCACACCCGGTCGACTATAGCGCGGCTTGGTAGAGTAAAATAAATAATGCATGCTGGGCTCATTGAAATCACACTTTGAACCTTTCGGAGTGACGTAAGGTCAAAGAAGTAACACCAACATCAATCCTTCCATAAAAGGGGAAACAATATAAGTACTACTAGATTCTAAGAGTAGAGTATCTTTGGAGGCTCGTTCATTGCATTATGTACAATCAGAGTCGTGCAAAAGAAGGAAAGGAACAGTCTCACAAACCTTGTATATACTGGCCAACCTCAATCTACGAAAATGTTACGATTCCCCCGTCTACGATGAAACGGCCAGCACCTCCCCTATTTATATGATTTCCCAGAAGTTATAACAGCCAACAATTACAACATCAACTAAAACTATAGCTATACCAATATTGTCGTCAAGCAATCAAAGAGCGGAAAGCTCCCGAGGCTTTATACAATGGTGTACTCGACACCTGACCTCCTTTTAACAATAATCAAGCTCTACAGGAGCTTTCACACCACCACCAATTTCCATACCATAAGAAAAGAGCCCGTAACCTATTTATACAATGACTTGAACTCATTCCGTGAGTTCCCCAACAATTGCATGCCTTAAAAATTAAACTTACCTTAATTGGATGGATGAAGTTATGGAGAAGTTGTACTTAGAAGAGAGCTTCGTGCCCTTCAGTGCTCTGGAACAAAGAACGTTCAAGATGGAGTTCCTTCCCCTATAATTGTTGAAGTGAATATATATATCTCTAATGATTTCCTCTTTTCCCCAATGATACAGTGTCTTAACAACACTCTGTCTTAAACACTTTGTTTTATAGAGGCTAAGGTCAGTAGAATATCTACCGTGACCGACTATTGCCAAAGTCCCTTTCTTAGTGCAGAAGAACTCACAGTAATTGGACACACACACACACACACACATATATATATATATATATGACTTGTCCTTTACCAAAGACTCCACTAATCCTCAAATTGAGTAAAATATCGTCACATGCCACGTAGTACTTAGGAAGTCTCTCAACAGATGATTGTATCCACTTGATAAAGGTAAAATACTTATTCCATAAAGGTTAATACTTATCCAATAAACATATGTGGCTAATGTTATTTACAAACTTATCCAATCTTTACTAAAAGGTTATCAACTTATAGGGTCTCGGTTTTACCCTCGATCGAAGCTGGTGTCAGTAATAACTCAAAAATAACCTCAGTTTTGGGCTCGGTATTGGCCTTGATTTTGGTCTCAAAATCGACCTCGATTTGGACCTCGATATTGGCCTCGATAACTGACCTCGGTTTGAAGCCTCAGAATCGGCCTCGATTCCATCTTTGGTCTGAGGTCTCGGAATTGACCTCGATTCTATCTTCGATCTGAGGTCTCGGAATTGACCTCGATTCCATCTTCGGTCTGGGGTCTCAGAATCGACCTCGAGTGAACCCTTGGTTTGACCTCGGGAGGATCCTCGATCTTCAGCTTCGAGAGAACCCTCGATTTTGACTTCGATTGAGCCCTCGGTTTTGACCTCGATTGAGCCCTCGATTTTGACCTCGATTTTTTTTTTGACATTCGGTCTAGGTTGATTATTGCTCAAGGTACAGTATAAGGGTTTGTGAGGAGTCCCATAGAGATGTTTCACCTTGTAATGCGTCCTGCGTTCCCCCGGCATCCTCATTATCTTCAATCTGGAACAAGTAAGGGTATTTAGACTTCATCTCATCTTCTGCTTCTCATGTCATTTCTTCCGTATTCTTGTTCCTCCACAATACTTTAACGGAAGCTACCTCCTTTGTTCTCAGCTTGCGGACTTGTCGATCTAATATAGCCATTGACATTTCTTCATATGTAGATCCTTCATAATTTGTACATCTTTGATAAGGACGACCCGAGAAGGGTCTCCAATACATTTCCTCAACATAGATATATGGAATACTGGGTGGACAAATTCCAATTCGGATGGAAATTCTAACCAACCTGTCCAATTCGTCGAAGAATTTTGTATGGCCCGATATACCGCGGACTCAGTTTAACCTTCTTCTCAAATCGCATAACACCCTTCATCGGCGAGATCCTCAGGAAAACCCAATCACCAACCTCAAATTCTAGGTTACGACGTCGGACATCGAAATGAGATTTTTGCCTGTTTTGTGCCGTCTTCAGTCGCTCTTGTATCAGTTTCACCTTCTCAATGGCTTGGTGAATCAAATCTAGCCCATATAATTCTGTCTCACCGACTTCAAACCACCCAACTGGTGATCTACATCTCCTCTCGTACAATGCCTCGTAGGGGGCCATTTTAATACTGGAATGGTAGCTATTATTGTAGGCGAATTCTATGAGTGCCAGATGGTCATCCCAGTTCCCCTTGAAATCTAGAACACATGCTCGTAGCATATCTTCAAGTGTTTGAATGGTACGTTCAGCCTGTCCATCAATCTGCGAATGGAATGTCGTGCTGAGATTCACTTGTGTGCCTAAACCCTTCTAAAAGGACCTCCAAAAGTTAGCCGTAAATTGAGCTCCTCGGTCTGATATAATAGATATCGGCACACCATGAAGCTTTAAAATCTCCTTGATATACAACTTTGCATAATCCTTAGCTGTGTAAGTTGTCTTAACTGGCAGAAAATGGGCATATTTTATAAGTCGATCAACTATCACCCAGATGGAGTCAAACTTATGATAAGAGCGAGGTAACCCAATAATGAAATCCATATTAATCACTTCCCATTTCCAAGTCGGAATCTGTATATTCTGAATCAATCCACCGGATTTCCGATGCTCAATCTTTACTTGTTGACAATTAGGGCACTGGGCTGCAAATTCTGCAATAGACTTCTTCATGTTATCCCACCAATACTGCTCCTTAACATCATGATACATCTTTGTCGATCCGAGATGGATGGAATATCGAGACTGATGAATCTCAATCATAATCTTCTCTCGCAACCATGCCGTATTAGGCACGCATAATCGGCCCTGGTATCTTAGTGTCCCATCTCCTCCGATTTCGAAAGCCGAAATTTTACACTGCTGAATGCTCTCTCTCAATCGTACTAAGGTAGGATCTTCATATTGTCGTGCTTTTACCTCGGTTACCAAAGATGATTCTGATGTATTTTGTACATTAACACCTCCGCCATCAGAGTCTAACAATCTGATTCTCATATTGGCTAGCTAATGAAACTCTTTAGTCGGCCCCCTGTCTACCTGCCTCAATGTGTACCAAGCTTCCCATTGACTTACGACTGAGAGCGCCTGCCACAATATTGGCTTTACCGGGATGGTACAATATCTTGACATCGTAATCTTTCAGTAATTCAAGCCAACACCGCTGCCTCAAATTCAACTCCTTCTGCTTGAAAATGTATTGTAAACTCGTGTGATCTGGTAAATCAACATGGGACACCATATAAGTAGTGCTGCCATATCTTTAAAGCATATATTACTGCAGCCAATTCCAAATCGGTAGTCGGGTAATTATTTTCATGCTTCTTCAATTGTCTTGATGCATAAGCAATCACCTTCCCACGTTGCACCAATACGCACCCCAAACCTATACCTGAAGCATCACAATATACCACATAACCTTCTGTTCCTTCTGGGAGAGTGAGCACTGGCGCGGGAGGTCAATCGATTCTTTAGCTCCTGAAAACTACGTTCACAAGCGTCGGACCATTGGAACTTGGTAGCTTTCTGTGTTAACTTAGTCAATGGTGCTAATATAGAGGAAAACCCTTTTACAAACCGCCTAAAATATCCTGCTAGCCCCAGGAAGCTGCGGACTTTTAATGGTGTTGTATGTCTTGGCTAATTTTTCACTGCATCGATCTTCTGAATGTCTACACTAATACCTCGTCAGATATCACATGGCCAAGGAATGCTACTGAGTTTAGCCAGAATTCACATTTGGAGAGCTTAGCATATAACTTACAATCCTGAAGGGTCTGTAATACTATCCGCAAGTGGCCCGTATGTTCCGTCTCTGAACGAGAGTACACCAAAATGTCATCAATGAATACGATCACGAACACATCAAGTTAGGTCCTGAATACACTATTCATGAGATCCATAAAAGCTGCTGGGGCATTTGTTAGCCTGAACAACATTACCAAGAACTCAAAGTGCCCATATCTTGTTCGGAAGGTCGTCTTTGGAATATCCTTCTCCTTAACCCTCATCTGATGATACCCTGAACGTAAGTCAATCTTCGAGAAACACTTGGCACCCTGGAGTTGGTCAAATATGTCATCAATCCGTGGAAGTGGATATTTATTCTTTATAGTGAACTTATTCAACTGTCGATAATCGATACACATCCGTAACGACCATCTTTCTTCCGTACGAACAAGACTGGCGCACCCCAAGGTGAAGTGCTAGGCCTAATGAAGCCTTTATCCAACAAGTCATTCAATTGCGCCTTCAACTCTCGCAACTCTGCGGGGCCATCCTGTATGGTGGGATAGAGATCGGTTGAGTGTCAGGAAACACATCGACGCTAAATTCAATCTCCCTTTCAGGAGGAAGACCTGGGATTTCATCTGGGAAAACATATGGAAATTCATTGACCACGGGGATTGATTGTAAAGTAGGCGGCTTCGCCTCCGCATCCCTCCCGTGAACGAGATGATAAATGTATCCTTTTGATATCATCTTCCTTGCCTTAAGATAGGAAATAAACCTACCTTTCGGCGTAGCAATGTTCCCCTTCTGTTTAATGATGGGTTCACCAGGAAACTAAAACCTAACCACCTTCGTACGACAATCAATATTTGCATAGCATGAGGCCAACCAGTCCATTCCCATTATCACATCGAAATCAACCATTTCTAACTCAAATAAATTTGCCGAGGTTTGACGATTACAAATCATCACTGTGAAACCTCTATATAACCTTCTAACAATCACAGATTCTCCTATCGGAGTAGATACCGCAAGTGATTTACTTATTAATTCAGGTTTGACGCCAAACTTATTAGCTACAAAGGGTGTAACATATGATAATGTAGATTCCCGATCAATCAATGCATATACATCATAAGAAAACACATACAATATACCTGTAACAACATCCAGAGATGTCTCGAGATTCTGTCGAGCTACTAGAGCATATGGTCGATTTTGAGTACCACTCAAACTCGGCATTACACCTCTACCTCTACCACGACCTGTCAACTGCTGAAAACCCCATGCTGGAGGTCGAACTGATGAGGAAGAACCAGACACAGATCCAGTCGGCCAAGCCATACCACCACCTCCTCTGTTAGGATAATCCCACTTCATATGGTCAGGCTGTCCACTAGAATAACATGCATCAGAACCTCGATGGCACAGTCCAAAGTGGGCCTTGCCGCACTAATCACAATGAGGTGTTGGGGGTATCATCTGACCAATATCCCTATGATATTGTGAGCCTGATGCCCGCGAACTCTGACATGAACCAGCATAGGTAAATCGATCATACCAAGGCCTCTGAAACTGTGGAGGAGCACTAGCGACAGATGGTGCCAACCTCCTCGAAGACTGGGGCCTAATATGACCTATGAAGTCACCAGAATACCCTGTAAATCTCGCCCTCTTATACTAGCCCCTATCCTGCTCCCTGTTTACCCTTTCCTGGCGCTTACGATCCTCTAGTGTCTGGGCATAATCCTGAATACGGGAAATATAAATGCCCTCTACCAAGGAGGCTGTCGTGCACTCATTTATCAGATGTGCCCCCAACCCGTTCACGAACAGGTGCACCCAATCGCTTATCTCGGCCACCATATGGAGAGCATACCTTGCAAAAGAATCAAACTGCATACTATACTCTCACACACTCATATTACCCTGTCGAAGGTTCAAGAATTTATCAGCTCTAGCTCGTCGTATCTCAACTGGCAAGTAGTGACGAAGAAAGGCATCAGAAAAATCTTTCCACACAAGTGGAGGAGCGTTCGGACCCCTGGATCTCTCCCAACTATCATACCAGAAAACTGCTAAATCCCGTAACCGATAAGAAGCCAACTCTATTGCCTCCGTATTACTAGCATACATAACCCGCAGTGTACGATGAACCTGATCAATAAAGTCTGTGGGTCCTCCTTGCGGTCTGATCCAATAAACATTGGAGGGTCTAGATTAATAAAATCACGAACTCTCGTACTAACCAGTTTATCAGCAGCACTGGTGTCACTCCTCTTTTTCGGGGCTGCGAGGCATTATTAAACCCTTTTGGTTGATAAAAGGCTTAATAAAACTCGAAAAGGGGTTTCCAATTTGGAAAGTGACAAAGAGATGGATTAATCATGAAAATTTAGAGTCGCCACCTGACAAGTGATTCTGGTGTGCCAGGCCACCTTTTTAGAACTTGGACCTAAAGTCAAGTTCATACCAGAGAGTTGGATAAGGGGGTTCATTTGATTCGGGAAGAAGGTGTTAGGCATTCCCCGAATCCCGTGAAGTCACGGTTGTACACACGATTCAGTTGGCTTTTAATACATTTGAATTGAGATAAAAAAAAACACATAAGAGGCTTGAGATCATTCCCACCTAATAAAGAAGGAAAACAAATTCAAGGTACGACAAGTTTCACTTTTGATCCTCATACACAAATACCTCGGGGCATTCCCCGGAATGTCAAATACACAAGTCCTTCGGGGCATTCCCCAGATAAATTTAACTAAGGAATGACCTCTCGCCTCGGAAAGACTAATAAAACATCCTAGTATTGCCTACCCAAGTGTGGTCGGCCTAAACATGCTACTAGCAAGTAATGTAACAAGATAAGAAAATGAGGTCTAAAAGAAAGATAAAAGTTCAGTTCGTGACCTTGTTCTTTTAAATTTTATTACATGCATTTAACCAAACCTGATCTAAAGAGCCACAAAAGACAAGAAAAAGAAAAAAACGTCACCGGAAATAGGGATTTGCTATCGCAGATCCTATATGCGAGACGCATATCGTGTGCAAGAATCGCAAATCGGAACAGAACTCCAGATCAAGGTTCGATATCAAAATGCGATCTAGTATGCGATCGCAAAGTGTGTCTGCGAGCCGCAAATTTCACATGGAGATCGCAAATTAGAACAAAATTCCTGGGTTAGATTTAATGTCAGAAATGCGACAATCAGGTCAAAAATGCGCACCGCATATCGGTTGTGCGGTCGCAAAGTCCACCCCAAATGCAAAAATGCGAACCGCATATCAATTATGCGGTCGCAAATTCAACACCAAACGCATAGGATTTGATTGTTTGTTTCGATTTTTCTTCTGTTAAATGATCATATCAGACATCAATCACTTAGCGCTATTCGCTAAAGTGTAATTAGAGCCTAGTCAATTTCACGAATTTAACAAATTGGAAACAAGCATCTACAGATCTGTCATATTTAAATCATTCCAACAAAATAAACAAGAATTGAGAATGAACCTGGACGAAAATATCTGCTGGTTTGAAAGTCAATACAAGCGACAAAGCTGCGGACCGCGATGGTAACTCGAACCGGCAGCTAAATCAAAATCCAACACCTCTTCGATCGCGGTTTTTGGAAGACAGGAGAAATGTGAGTTCCTCTGTTTCCTGATTTTCTTTTTTTGAAGTTTTGAATAAGAAGAGAGCTAAAAATGGATTCGAGCTCTTTTTTTTTTTTGGTGTTTGTTTTCTGGGTCTTAAACCAACCTAAAGCAAACTAAGAACCTTTCTTGACGTCTTTCTTTCTGATTACTCTCTGGTTTTTTTCTCGATTTTTTTCCTTTCTATTGATGTGTATATCCCAGACTCCCTATGTTCGAACCCTCTCTCCTTTTCTTTCTCTCACTCTTTCTCTTCTATCTCTCCAAGAATTCTCTTCCAGAGGAATCCCAAATCTGTTATAATTATGCCTGAATATCAGTGAGGAGGTCGTGTGTGTATATTGCGTGAGGGGTGAGATATTCTGTCAGAATTCTGTTATCATTCGTGGCAAATACGGAAAGGGATTGGGGTTATTGGGCTGTTGGAATTAGGCTTTGTATTTGGGTTCCAAAATTTACATAATTGGGCCCAAAAACAAAGCTGAAAACCAATTAAAATGCCCAAACTACAAAACCTTTTGATTGAATTAATAATATCAAAAATATAGAAGTTGGGACTATATTTTGTATTTTTCAATTTTGTACGTAAAATAGAATTAAACTTAATAAAGTGAATTTCTATAAAACAGGCTCCAATAATTATTCTAAAAGTACTATGACTTTAGAGGTAATTCTGACGTGTGGTAGGTCAAAAATTACATGTCTACAGCTGCCCCTATTTGACGGGAAACACGGAGTGTTTTCAGACAAAGAACAACAAGACATGTTTTTGACCCAACCTCTGCTTAGGCATCCCAAAAGGAAAGAAAATGTGACCGAGCCCTGGTATTTGAGCTGCCTACATATCCTTGGTTACAAAGGAATCAGGCCACGTGTAGTTCGTAAATGAGAAGGGTAATGGAGTACCGAGGTCGGGAGTTGAGTGAAGTGCCATCGAGGTTCCGGTTCACGGTCCCTGCTATTACACCAAAAATAAAGGAAAGATTACATCAGAAGCAAAAGAAAATACAAGATCCTATCTACTTCTTGTCTTGAATCTTCCTTGAATTTCTACTCGATCCCTAATATAGAATTGGAAAAGATGGACCATGTTCTTCAGGCGGGCTTCTGATATTTTTTATATTTGTGGATTTGAAGTGACTCTGGAACAAACTCCCTCGTTTTACAGGTGGGTGTCTGATTTCCGAACTTGAATTGTACTCCCTCGTTATTCAGAGGGGTGCCTGATTGCTGAACCTTGAATGTATTCCCTCATTATCCAGGTGGGCGCCTGTTTTTACAATAAAGCAAACCGAACAAAAGAAACTTTTCTGCCCCGGTTGGAACCTGGGCATATCTGCGGGGATTAATTGAATTATGTTACCTAAAGCTTTTAAGAATTTAAAAAACTAAATCCCATTATCCAGGAGGGTCCTGAAAATTTAGAGACTAAATCCCATTATCCAGGAGGATCCTAAAAACTTAAAAACTAAATCCCATTATCCATGAGGGCCCTGAAAACTTAAAATTTAATCCCATTACCAGGAGGGTCCTGAGAACTAAAAAGTAAATCTCATTATCCAGGAGGGTCCTGAAAACTTAAAATTTAATCCTATTATCTAGGAGGGTCCTGAAAACTTAAAATTTAATCCCATTATCCAGGAGGGTCCTGAGAATTTAGAGACTAAATCTCATTATCCAGGAGGGCCTGAAAACTTAAGAACTAAATCTCATTATCCAGGAGGGCCTGAAAACTTAAAATTTAATCCCATTATCCAGGAGGGTCCTGAGAACTAAAAATTAAATCCCATTATCCAGGAGGGTCCTGAGAACTAAAAAACTAAATCCCATTATCCAGGAGGTCCCTGTAAACTTAAAATTTAATCCCGTTATCCAGGAGGGTCCTGAGAACTAAAAATTAAATCCCATTATCCAGGAGGGTCCTGAGAACTAAAAATTTAATCCCATTATCCAGGATGGTCCTGAAAAGCCGAAAATGAAGTTACCTGAGCCATGCTCTCTGCTTGGGGAATTCTTGAATAGAAACTTTGCCTCTCGAGCCATGTCTTCTTCACAGGAGGGCTTTATGGATTGACAAACTTTCATGCTTCCTGTTTTAAATAAATAAAATCTTGTTAGTTTGAAAAATGTGGTGGTTAGTTTGTGGCGTCATTGCTGAGGGTCTGCTTCTGCTGGGGAGTAAATTCAAGTTTTAACTCTGCTGGGGATCCGCTTCTGCTGACTGCCATGCTTCATCCTGATCAGCTGTGGTATTGCATTTTCATTCTGGACGCAGCTGACTCCTTGTATTTTTTTCAAAACTCAAAAATTACCTTATTGCCCGAACATTGGTTATCTGCATACCGCTCATTCCAGATCATGTCCCTTGCGAGATGCTTGGCCGGGTTCCGCTTTGCGCAATTAGAAGTTGGTAGTAGGCTTTGAAACCCTTTCCTGCTTGCTTGTCGTGGGCTAATTTGAAGGAAATTCATAAAGATAGACTCAAAAAGTAAAGTGTAATGATTTTGGGACGAAAAGGAACCACAAGAAAATCTTGAACACAGATAAAGGAAATTGAGAAAAGAGGGACTAATCTGAGGGAGGCAGCCAGCTCCAATGATCATGACATGCACTTCGGATTGATAAGCCTAATTCGTCCAACCAATCATCTTCAGCTTCAATGGCATGGGTACATACCTCTGGGACTGACCTTTCACTGATCCTATTTCTCTTGTTGGTTTATCTTTCAACTCACCATCGCCTTATGGTGCCCGTGAGGGTTTTCACCAATAAGACTCTCTCATTTTAAATTTTCTCTCATCTCACCATCGCCTTATGGCGCCCGTGAGGGTTTTCACCTATAAGACTCTCTCATTTTATATTTCTCTCATCTTACGAATGGAGTGTTGCCCCTGATGCAGATCATGTCTCTACCTCGCTTGACCCGTCATCCTCAAAGATTGATCAGAAGGTCTTTCTTTGGACCGTAATGTAGGCTTTTGGATAAGGTTAGAAAGAAAAGGGTGGCATGAAGGCTCAAAATAATTCAAGAGGAAATAAGGGTAAAATTACAACTTTTGGAATTAGATCTTTTCGAATCCGAAACTTCTGCCCCAGTTTCTTTGGGGTCTGTGGGGAATTTTGATTTTTGTTTTAATGAGACCGAACCGTGAGGCTGCCTACGTATCCTTTAAAGGAATCAGGTCGAACGTAGTTCAAATATTTTCCTTGTTTGTTTCTTTCCACTTCTTCTTTTTTCTTTCTCTTTTTTTTTTTTCTTCTTTCTTTCTTTCTTTTCTTCTCTTTCTTTTTCTTTATTTCTGCTACTGATTCTAAAAGAGGGATATGAAAGAAAAATAAAGAAGGCTCAAAAGGATAGCGAAGGATGAAAAAGTGTTTGGGTAGCGGAATTAAAATGCCTTCGTCATTTCAAACTTGAGCATGCCAAGTACAAAATACAATTGAAGATGAGCCAAGAAATCATACATAGTACCTCTTAAGTGCATCAGAATTGATAGCCATATCTACACATTTGCCTTCCACGTAAGTTAAATGCAAGGCACCATTAGGCAACACTCTCGTCACAATGAATAGTCCGTGCCAGTTCGGGGCGAATTTGCCTTTGGCTTCTACCTGATGAGGAAGAATGCGTTTTAATACCATTTGGCCCACTTCAGATTTCCGGGGACGCACCTTTTTGTTGTATGCTCTAGCCATTCTCTTCTGATACAGTTGGCCATGACATACTGCAGCTAATCTTTTTTCATCAATTAGACTCAACTTTCGAGCCGGGTTTTGACCCACTCGTTATCATCAATTTCGGCTTCTGCAATGATCCGAAGAGATGGAATCTCAACTTCCGCAGGTATAACTGCCTCAATTCCATATACCAGCAGATAAGGAGTTGTACCCACTGAGGTGCGAACCGTCGTACGATAGCCCAGTAATGCAAAAGGCAACTTTTCATGCCGCTGCTAAGAACTCTGAACCATCTTACGAAGTATCTTCTTTATGTTCTTGTTAGCAGCCTCAACAGCTCCATTTGCCTTGGGGCGATACGGAGTGGAGTTTCAATGCATAATCTTGAACTGCTGGCATACCTCTTTCATCAAATGACTGTTGAGATTAGCAGCATTGTCTGTGATGATCACCTTGGGAATTCCGAACCGACAAATGATGTTTGAATGAACAAAATCCACCACTGCCTTCTTGGTTACGGACTTGAAAGTTGTAGCTTCGACCCACTTGGTAAAGTAATCGATGGCCACCAGAATATTATGCCCGTTTGATGCTGCCGGCTCAATTGGCCCAATAACATCCATGCCCCAAGCAACAAAGGACCAGGGTTCAGACATTGTGTGTAACTCGGATGGAGGAGAATGAATCAAATCACCGTGTACCTGGCACTGATGACACTTGCGAACGAAGCTGATACAATCCCGTTCCATGGTGAGCCAATAATAACTAGCTCGAAGTATCTTCTTTGCCAATACATACCCATTCATATGTGGACCGCAAACTCCAAAATGTACTTCGGTCATGATAATTGAAGCTTCTTTGGCATCTATGCACCTTAGCAATCCTAAATCCGGAGTCCTCTGGTACAAAATTCCTCTGTTCAAGAAAAATCCACTGGCCAGACGTCGAATGGTTCTCTTTTGGTCACTTGTAGCATGTACTGGATATACTCCCGACCTGATGTATTCCTTGATATCATGGAACCAAGGTTCCCCATCGATTTCCTCTTCTACCACATTACAATAGGCATGTTGGTCACGAACTTGGATCTGTATGGGGTCGACATAAACCTTTTCTGGATGATGTAACATCGATGCTAGGGTAGCCAAAGCATCAGCAATCTCATTATGAATCCTGGGAATATGTCTAAATTCAACTAACCTGAAGCATTGACAAAGATCATGCAAGTACTGTCGGTAAGGTATGAGCTTCAAATCTCGAGTTTCCCATTCTCCTTGAATCTGGTGAACCAAAAGATCTGAGTCCCCCAGAACAAGTATTTCTTGGACTCCCATGTCTATAGCTAACCTTAAACCCAGAATGCATGCTTCATACTCAGCCATGTTGTTGGTGCAATAAAATCAAAGCTGGGCCGTTACAGGGTAGTGTTGTCCTGTTTCAGAGATAAGTACAGCTCCTATTCCGACCCCTTTCATGTTAGCAGCTCCATCGAAGAAAAGTTTCCAACCTGGCTTTTCATTGTGATCAACCTTGTCAACACACATGACCTCTTCGTCAGGAAAGTAAGTCTTCAACGGCTCATACTCGTCATCCACCGGATTCTCGGCCAAGTGGTCAACCAAGGCTTGGGCTTTCATCGCGGTCCGAGTCACATAGATGATATCAAACTCTGTGAGTAAAATCTTCCATTTTGCAAGTCTTCTCGTGGGCATAGGCTTCTGAAAGATGTATTTTAGAGGATCCATGCGAGAAAGGAGGTAAGTGGTATGGGATGACAGATAATGCTTCAACTTTTGTGCCAAGTCAAGGAGCAACACGTCCTCTCAAGCAGTGTATATTTAACGTCATAGGGAGTGAATTTCTTACTGAGATAATAGATTGCTTGTTCCTTCTTTCCCGTGATGTGATGTTGGCCCAACACGCAACCAAAAGAATTGTTCAAGACTGTTAAGTAAAGAATTAGAGGTCTTCCCGGCTCTGGTGGGACCAGCACAGGTGGATTTGACAGGTACCTCTTGATCTTATCGAATGCTTCTTGGCACTCGTCAGTCCATCTAACTGCGGCATTCTTCTTCAACATCTTAAAGATGGGCTCACAGGTTGTCGTGAGTTGAGCAATAAACCTGCTGATATAATTTAACCTTCCAAGTAGGCTCATTACCTCTGTTTTGTTCTTCGGCGGCGGTAATTCTTGAATGGCTTTGATCTTTGACGGGTCCAACTCAATACCGCGTCGAATGACCATGAATCCCAGCAATTTACCGGATGGGACACCAAATGCACATTTTGCTGGATTGAGCTTGAGATTGTACCTGCGGAGCCTTTGGAAGAACTTTCTCAGATCTTTGACATGGTCAGACTGTTTCTTTGACTTTATGATCACATCATCTACATAAACCTCAATCTCTTTATGTATCATGTCATGAAACATGGTGGTCATTGCCCTCATGTAAGTTGCCCCAGCATTCTTCAAACCAAATGGCATTACCCTATAACAGTGTGTTCCCCATGGCGTGATGAATGTTGTCTTTTCTGCATCTTCCTCGTCCATCAAAATCTGATGATCCTGTGTAACAGTCCACAAAAGACCCAATCTCATGCTTGGCACAATTGTCGATCAGAATGTGAATGTTCGGCAATGAAAATCATCCTTTGGGCTTGCTTTGTTGAGGTCGCGGTAATCAACACAGACCCTGGTCTTACCATCCTTCTTTGGAACTGGCACAACATTGGCTAACCAAGTGGGATAACGGGTGACCCGAATAACCTTTGCAGTAAGCTGCTTTGTTATTTCTTCTTTGGTCTTCATACTCATGTCAGTCTTGAACTTTCGCAACTTTTGTTTGACAGGGGGACATGCTGGATCGGTTGGCAATTTATGGACTACCAGATCGGTGCTCAAACCCGGCATCTTGTTATATGACCAAGCAAAGACATCTTTGTACTCAAACAATGTTTTGATTATTTCCTCCTTCACTTGTGGCTCTAGATACACACTTATCTTGGTTTCCCTAACATCATCTTGGTCCCCTAAATTGATTGCTTTAGTCTCACTCAAATTAGGTTTTGGTTTTTCTTCAAATTGTTTTAGCTCTTTGCTGATTTGTTCAAATGCCGCTTCTTCATCATATTCTATTTCATCATCATACTCTACTTCTTGGATTGTTATTTCAGAATTAGATTGTCTTTTAGAACTCGGCTGAAAATTCCTCATACATGTCATGTCACTGCAACCAGCATAAAAGAACTGTACAAAAGAAACAAAAGAAACAAAATAAAACACTATTAAGAATAGTGGAAAACGGGAAATTGCATTTCATTGAAAGTAAAAGGATAGCAGGGTCTAAGCGTCAAGATAAGCAAAACTTAAAAAGAAAGATCCGGATTACAACCCTGGAACGACCTAGTTAATAGAAAAGGAAATAAAGCAAACTACCAAAACTCCTTCCTGGTGGGGACGGGAGTAACTTCCCAATTGCTAAGCTTCACGTTTGGGCCAACAAATTGCACATCTGCTTTGCTAGAGCCTTCACCAATCTCTACCATATTGACCTCTTTGAAAAGACTTCAGAACCCTTTGGTTATCTCTTCATCAATATTGACCACAAGTTCTGGGAGTGAGGAGGTTTGAGGTTTTTCGGCTCCTGGTTTGACAAAAGACTTGGAGATGTGTGGGACGGGCTTGGGGAGGGACCATACTTTCTGTTTTGGATTCCTAAGCCTTTTAATGTCTTCTTCTATGGGTGTGGATCCCAAACCAAATGTGCCATAATTCCCATTGGGACGTATTGGATGCACAATACCTTGCAGAGATGATCCCAAAACCTTGCCCGGTACAAAACCATTCTTCAACATTTCGTTTGCAACCATGACAGATGTGGAGGATAACTTGGGACTCGGAATGTATTTTCCTTCAGTGATCTTATCAACAGATACTATTTCAAAAGTTTGAAAGACCCAAGGTCCCTTATCATCATCAGCTTCAACAAATGGAACAATCGTGTCATTGCCAACTGGTAAATCTTCCTCACCTTGCACAACTATCTCTTGCCTGTCCTATTCAAACTTTACCATCTAATGCAGAGAGGACGGGATTGCCTTAGCAGCATGTATCCATGGCCTTTCCAACAACAGATTGTAGGAGACAGCCACGTCTAACACTTGGAATTCCATGGTGAACTCAACTGGCCCTATTGACAATTCGAGCATTATGTCTCCAACAGAATCTTTACCCCCTCCGTCAAAGCCTCGAACGCACACACTGTTCAAGCGGATCCTTTCGGTTCCAATCTTTAGTTTTTGTAGGGTAGACAAAGGACAAATATTTTCACTAGAGCCATTGTCAACCAGAACCCTCGAAACAATAGCATCTTCGCACTTCACTGTGAGATAGAGAGCTCGGTTGTGTTCTGTACCTTCGATAGAAGTTCGTCATCCGAGAAAGTGATCCTATTTGCTTCGAAGATCTTGCCAGCTATCTTTTCCAAGTGGTTCACTGTGATCTTATCAGGAACATGTGCCTCATTTAAAATCTTCATCAAGATCCTGCGATGTTCGTCCAAGTGTATCAGCAAAGATAAAAGAGAGATCTGAGCTAGTGTTTTCCTTAACTGTTCTATAATGGAATAATCCTGCCCTTTCATCTTCTTCAAGAACTCCTCAGCCTCTTCCTCGGTAACCGATTTCTTTACTGGCAATTGATTATCTCTGAATGGCTTGGCTTTCTTTAGTTCTTCTGGGGCGAAACATCTCCCAGAACGAGTCAATCCTCTAGTTTCATTAACTTCTTCCTCTACTTATTTTCCTTTGTATGTCACTATCACTTGCTTGTAATTCCATGGAACAGCCTTGGTATCAATCACCGGCAGCTGGGTTACAGGTTTAATGATGATAGGGGTAGTAGGAGCCCCTTTCACAACTAGGACAGGCTTACTTGGAATCCCTGGTACTATCACTTTTGAGTTTTCTGGACTGGCCTCAATATCTTTTGGCATCCCTTTCACGACCAACACTGGTGGTTTCAAATTAGAAGGACTTGGCTTTTCTGTCGCCCCTTCAACTGTCACAGGCTTTTCTTTGGTGGAATCTGGGTCTTTAACCAAATTGTTTTCACTAGCCCGAATCATCATGACGGACTTATAAGACTTCTTGGGCTCCCCGCCCGTGTAAACTACTTCAATCATATGTGTCTCTTTATGGGAAGGCAGGGGGTTTTGGTTGATGTTTGGAGTGTCTGGGTTTTGGACTACAATTTGGTGTGTATCAATGAGCTCTTGGATCGCTCGTTTTCAAATGCCAACACTTGTCTATGTCATGGATTGGAGCATTAGAACAGTAGGCACATCTTAGGGAATAATCAAGGTTCTTTGGAGGAGGGTTTGGTATTTTTGACTCAATTGGTCTCAAGACGTCCAATTGCCTTAACCTTTGGAATAGACTGGCATAGGATTCTCCAAGCGAGGTAAAAGTTTGTTTCTGCTGTTGCCTTTCTCTCCTGTAATCTGGTCTTGGTCGAAAGTGTGGACCATTGTGGTTTTGGTAAGGTTGTGGAGGTGGATAGGCATTTTGTGGAGCTGGATAGGTATTATGTGGGACAGGGGCACGCCATGGTGGGTAAGGAGGGGGTTGAGCATATGACTGGGCATGGTGAACGAAATATTGGGGTGGTTTGGCTAAGTCTTGGGGTTTTATGGGGAAAAGTAATGTTGAGGGGTATTATATGGAGCTTGGGTGTAAGTTTGAGCTCGGGATCGAGGATGGGTGTACTGGTGAGGTGAACCCCTCTGGCCCTGCCATAATCCGGAGACAACCATAGCAACATCTTCCTTCTTTTTCTTGCCTAGCAAACTTCTGCTACCGCTTTGGATTGCCTGGGTAGTTGCTTTTCTAGCAGAATAACTCATGATCTTACTCGACTTGAGCCCTTCTTCTACCATTTCTCCCATTTTTACCACATCGTTAAAAGTTTTACCAATGGCTGAGATCAAATGTCCATAGTAAATGGGCTCCAAGGCTTGAAGGAAGTATTTAACCATCTCGTCTTCTTCTATCGGAGGACTGACTCATGCAGCTTGCTCCCTCCATCGGAACCCATATTCCCTAAAGCTTTCATTGGGTTTCTTTTCCACTTTGGTCAGAGACAGGCGGTCTGGAACAATGTCTATATTATATTGGAAATGTTGGGCGAAAGCCTAGGCCATATCGTCTCAAGTGTACCACCTGTTAACGTCCTGACAGGTGTACCATTCTAAAGCTGCCCCACTCAAACTTTGGCTGAAGTAGGCCACTAGTAATTCATCTTTTCTTCCAACGCCTCTCATTTTGCTGCAATAACCCCTTAGATGGGCAACAGGATCCCCATGTCCGTCATACAAGTCAAACTTGGGCATCTTGAACCCGGCAGGCAGTTGGACATCGGGAAACAAACATAAATCCTTATAGGCCACACTCAACTGGTTCCCCAACCCTTGTATATTTCTCAATGATTTCTCAAGACTCTGTAACTTCTTAAACATCTCCTCCTGCTCTGCGCTCTTGGGTGGTCTGTCAGCCTCGATGTGAGGCTCAAGCTGGTGGGTGTAGGAGTAAGGATCTGGGATTTTAAAAGTGGGCTCCGGTGTATGGTAGTGGGTATCTGGGGTGGGAAATGCGGGTTCACTAGAGGATCGGTGTAGGGTAGCTTGTGGAGGAGGTAAAAAAATAGGAGCAGCTGTCGGAGCAGGGTACGAGGTTGTTTTGGCTGGTGGAGCATGAAAAGCTTGAGCTGAAGTGCTGGGGTAATTATGATAAGGGATGAAACCAGGTGCATGTTGTGGGGAAAGATCAATGATATTGGCTATCTGGGATTGAGAAAGTAGTGGAATGGAAGCAGGGTTTTCTGTGTAGTTGGTGGGGAACGAGGGTGGAGGGTGTCCCTTAACCCATGCCTGATACATTTTTGGCATCTGATGTTTCAACCTCCGGACCTCCTCTTGCAATTCTGATTCCGACTCAACAATCTCTCTCGGTGGGTCTACAACGGCAGTGTATGTTTCCTTGCTAGCCATGACTGTTTGGCGTTTTGACCGGGTATTGTATGGATGACTTGCCAGGATGCTAACAAACTAACCACCTTCCTGGAAAAGTTAGAGAATAACAGAGTACAACAACACAAAACCAACATGTTAGCGTTAGGGCATTTATCAGATAATAATATCACATTACGTGCAATGCACCTAGCAACAAATAGTGGTTCTAAAATGGTTGTGAGGATCGCAAGGTCGTATGGCATCATCCCGATTTACTTATTCCAATGTTTTTCCCTACACCTTTCATCACTTTCTCTCTTTTGATGCAAAAATGACTTGATAAAACCCAAAAAGTGATGGAAAAATAAAATTCGGGATTTTTCATTTAAAGCCTTTAATAATAAGTATGATGCTGGAGGACCCGACACGCTTGACCACACTTTGACCGACCTTGACACCACTTACAGGATTCAGTATTCCTAGAAAGACATGAAAATAAAGACAACATGAGACAATCTTAAAACATTTAAACAAAATGGATCCTCAAATTGCTCCTGGATGCAACTGTCCTGGCTGGGATGGTCCTGGGCTATCTGCCGTGCTCAAGTTTTGCAACATGCCTTGTAGAAAAGCGCTAATGCTAGGAACGAAGACCCTGGCTTGTGCCCCTGCCTCCTGAAGACCAACCCTAAGCAAATACTGGCTATGCTGCTCCACATTTGCTGCCAATTCCGCTAACTGAGACTTTATCAACTCAAACTTAACCCTGGGATCTTGATCCGGTGCCTCCTCAAAATTAACTGTCTGAGCTGCCCGCCCCCTAAGTTGTGCTGGCAATAGGGTACTGTCCCTTGGTGGGACGGACTGTAACCAAATCAGGTACTCCTGAGTGCACTCGGGCCTGCCAATATCTTTTACTAATGTATTTTTCTTCATCCTCTTTGCATTTTCCAGTATTGTACGTACTTGATTTCGTCAACCACCCTTTTCCTAAAGTTCATGATGTACCTCCGAAGGTTCAAAGTTGGAGGCTCCTCTTGTCGTCTGCCCAACTATCGCATTACCCTGACCGGCGTACATGGCCTAACACACTTGAGTCCTATCAGCATCAGGAAAGGTTGCATGAGGCATCCTACTAAGATATCGTCTAAGGGTAGCCAAAGATAGGCCCACAAAACATTCTTGTTCGTCCTTGAACCAAGGAACTCAATCCAAGCTGTGACACTTATTGGGTATGTGAACTTAGGAGACTTCATCCTACGCTCGATGCATATCACCCGATCCCTCAAAGCACAGTCGATAGGACAAAGTAAGGAAGTTGTGTGCAAATGCTCCGTCATCCATAATTGTAGCAAAAGGTTACTTCCCTCGAAATACCTGACACCTCCCCTTACTTCACTCAGGGCTCAGTACAACTCTGCAAAGATCATTGGCACAAAGGTAACGGTTTTGTGTTGCTTTTCATGAAATAGTGCCATTACCACTGACTGTAGACGGGTATCAATGTGCCTCTCGTCTAATGGAAAAACCAGCAACCGTAATAAAGCAAGGCTGAAAGCTTCGAGGCGACGTCTTTGCCATTTTGCTTTGGTCGTGCAGAACTCATCCCAAAAGACGTCAAAACTATCCTGTGGTCCAAATCTAGCAAACAAATAATCCAAGGATATCCAAGACTGCTCGAGGCACTTTAAATGTTTGTTATCTTTTAGACCCAGGTCGTTGAGAAATATTGTCCTAGAGTGGTCCCGAGGAAGTATCATGTTCTTGCCAATGTAACTTAACCGGGTGAGACCGGACATTTCTGCTAAGGTAGGAGTCATCTCACACTCCCCAAATTTGAAAGTCAAGTTCTGCGGGTTCCAGTAGGTCAGCATTGCCTCCACTAAGTCTGGGCGGGTGTGATATCAAGAAGAGAAGTTAGGGTACCCAATTTATGCTTCAACTCACGCTGTTCTAACGATGAAAACATGTTCCACCACTTGATCAACTTCTTAGGAATTTTAACCACCATCAGTACTTTGGATCGAATCAGAGGATCCATACCTGAATGAAGGGAACATGGTTAATGACTAGGAACACTATTACGACACCACAATGTTTCCTGGCGGACAAATGCAAGACGCAATTCGGCTATATTTTCAGATTGGCCTAAGTGGCTGAAAGTGACTATTAATGCAGAGTTGACTCCTAAGCATGAGAAATACTTCATGACTCTAATATCCCGACCATCATGGTCTTAAAGAATTATTTTGCGAAAATGGACCATTTGCAAAAATGACCAATATGGCCAAATGTGGCTAGGGACGCAAGTCGGACATGACGGACCTTAGAATGATATGACACAGATTCATGGACTCAAAATCCTAAGACGTGAGCAATTGAACCACCTTTGCAAAAATAACCCTATTTTGCAAGAATGGCCGATGTAGCCAAAAGTGGCTAAACATGCAAGATTTGGCTACGACCCCGGAAGCCAAGAACCTAAGATTTACTAGGAAGACCGGACTCTATGTGGGTTGCCTAACGTATCCTGCCCTGGAAGACGAGAATCAGGTTCGCGTAGTTCGGAAAGACGCAGTTAAAGAACTATATTTTTGTCTCTTGCAAAATGACGTAAAATGCAAAATTCTTGGAACTTTTCTTGAATTCTTGAAAAATGTAAAATCTTCTTTTCTTTTCTTCCTTTTCGATTTTTTTTATTAAAGAAAATACTAGTGGGGCTCCCATTTACCTCATTTTCACCCTTTTTTCCAAGATATCGGTCTGCCAAATGATCTTTTTACCCTCACAGATGCAGCATTTTAGCATATAGGATGATTAAACGTTATTTTGGGCCAATGGCCCATTATGCCAAAATTTGGACAGGCTTCCTACAAAGGGACACGGTGCCTAGGACCGGGCCCTGCTAGGTCTAAATGACATGATGCAGATAAAATGACCTAAAGGCTGACCTAAGTTTGGGGTTCACTAACAAGGCAGTTTGGGGAAAGGGTATGGTCGATGGTGGCTGCTTAAGCTTTCCACCCACTCCATACGTCCATCGGCTTCCCCTCCTAAATTAAGGGGGGCTCAACAAAGAGTTCGTGTACGCGACGCGTGCTCCGGGACTTGTTGCAGAAAGAAATGACCAGGCAATGCATATGATGACAGTTCTAAAGCAGTAAACACATAAAGCACAAATCGTAAACACATAAACAACTAGCAAATAACAAAACATGAAAGCATAATAAACGTAACAAAAACATGAAAGCATAATAAAAACAACAAAACATGAAAGCATAATAAAAGTAAGCAAAGCTAACGAAAAACATAGAACTCAACCAAACACTTTAAAAGCCAACAAATTCAAGTACTAGCTCGAACCCGCAAGTATAATATATATGTCCCTAGCAGAGTCGACAGAGCTGTCATTCCTCCTTTTTCGGGCGGGCGAAACTTTATTAAACCCTTTTTGGTTAAACGGCATAATAAAGCTCGTAAAAGGGGTTTCCAATTTGGAAAGTGACAAAGAGATGGATTAATCATGAAAATTTAGAGTCACCACCTGACAAATGATTCTGGTATGCCAGGCCACCGTTTTAGAACTTAGGCTAGGAGCCAAGTTCATGCCAGAGATTAGGTAAGGGGGTTCATTTGACCCGGGAAGAAGGTGTTAGGCATTCCCCAGGTCCTATGAAAGTCACGGTTGCGTACTCGATTTAGTTGGCTTTTAGAATATTCGAATTGAGGCAAACACAAATGTGATAAAAACAAACGCACAAGAGGTTTGAGGTCGCTCCCACCTAATAAAAAAGAAAATGAAACTAAAATTGAAATACTACAAGTTTTACTTTTGGTCTTCACATACAAATACCTCGGGGCATTCCCCGGAATGTCAAATACATAAGTCCTTCGGGGCATTCCCCGGATTAATTCAACTAGGGAACGACCTCTCACCTCAAAAATTAACAAAATGTCCTAGCTTTGCCTACCCAAGTGTGATTAGCCTAAACATGATACTAGCGGGCAATGTAATAAAATAAGAAAACTAAGATCTAAATTAAAGAAAAATGAAAATTCAGTTCATGGCCCTGTTCTTTTAACTTTTATTTCATGCATTTAACCAAACCCGGTCCCAAAAAAAAACCATAGAAGACAAGAAAAGAGCAGAAAATCACTGCAAATTCGCATATCCCTCATGCGAACCTCATTGTGCGCCTAAAGAGTCACAGATCAGCACAAGATCTTAGGCAGTATCCAGTGTCAAAATGCGATCACATCTGCGATCGCAGATCGTGTATGCGAACCGCAAATCGCACGCAGAGATCGCAAATTGGAGCAGAGTCCTGGGCAAGGTTTTAATGTCAAAAATGCGACAATCAAGTTAAATATGCGGACCGCATATCAATTATGCGGTCGCAGATTTAACACTGAACATAAATTGACCCTATGCTTCCAACAATTAGGTCCAAAATGCGAACCACATATCAGTTATGCGGTTGCAGATTCAACACCAAACGCAGAGGATTTGATTGTTTGTTTCGATTTTTTCCCTTTGTTAAATGATTATATCAAACATCAATCACTTTACGCTATTCACTAAGGTGTAATTAGAGCCTAATCAATTCCACAAGTTAACGGATTAGAAACAAGCATCCACAGATCGGTCATATTTAAATCATACCAACAAAAATGAACAAGAATTGAGAAATGAACCTGGACGAAAATATCTGCTGGTTGGAAAGTCAATACGAGCGACAAAGCTACGGACCACGATGGTAATTTGAACCGGCAGCTAAATCGAACTCCAGCACCTCTTCGATCGAAATCGGTTTTTTGGAAGATAGGAGAAATGTGAGTTCCCCTGTTTTCTACTTTTTTTTTTTGAAGTTTTGAAGAAGAAGAGAGCCAAAAACGGATTCGAGCTCCCTTTTTTGGTGTTTGTTTACTGAGCTTTAAACTAAACCTAGATTAATCTGAAGACTCTTCTTTGAATTGCTCATTTCGATTTCCCTGTGTTTCTATTTTTTGATTGTTCTCTCTTTTTTCTAAAAAAAACTCTCTGTTCAGACTCTCCCTCCCTCTAAAGATCCTCAAAACCCTCTATATTCTTGTCCTCCAAGATAATTAACTACCTCCCCCAGAAGAATCCCCCAAAATCTGTTAGTAATGAGTGAGGATCCTGGAGAAAAAATGGAGAGTGTGTGCGTGAGAGAATCCTTTTTTGTCAGAGTCCGTTATTCATACGTGGCAGAAATGAGAAAGAGGGGTTGGGTTCTGTTGGGCTGCTGCATTTGGGATCCAAAACTTACAAGACTTGGGCCAAAATATGAAAACCAATTTTAAAGCCCAAAAATATAAGACGTTGATTGAATTAGTAATATTATAAAAGATAAAAGCTAGGTACTATTTAGATATTTTCAATTTTGTACCTAAAAATAGAACTAAACTTAATAATAAAGGGAATTCCTACAGAAATAAGCTCAATAATTATTTAAAAAATGCTATGACTTTTAGAGGCGATTCTAACGCGCGGGTCAAAAATTACATGTCTACAGCAGCTACAATAGTCGTTTCTCTTTACTTCTTTTAGTAGTTTTTTATATTTTGGGATATTTTAACATAGATTTTATCATTTTTGATTTCACAATATGAGTTTATTTATCATTTATTCTTTTAATTCGTCAATATCAAGAATGAGTAGCTAGATTTTTACTAGGGTTACGACCCAACCCTAGTATGTAAACCTTATGGGTGTTTAATTTGATGTTTGTTTATGGTTGGGTGTTTGTTATTTAGCCTTATTCATGCTTTAATTTGTGGAATTAATGGCTGCAAACATTAGTTCATGCCTATTTGGCTTTATCTCTACTTGAGAAAGAGAAACTTGGTTTAGGACAACTTGGCTAACAATAAATTGGGTCAATCGAGAGATTGATAATCTCAATTAAAGGATTCAACCTAGAGATAGTAATAACCCGACTTGAGCTTTTATCAACCGTTCTGTGCAATACCCATTTGGACTTGAGAAAGACAAATAGGGCAAAATCACTCTCTGACCGAGAAGTATTGAGTAGGTAATTGAGAGTAGATAGCTATAAGACACCCCGATCAACAAAACAAGCAGTAAGGTCTATAACCCTTAAGGCAAACACCTAGGTGATGGTCATAGCCCTAGGCTTTTTACAAAACTTGAAAAACAAAAACAGTTCTCTTAGTTTCATTTCTTAACCTTGCAATCTTAGTTTAAATTAGACATAGAATCAACCCCAATTTGTGGAAGTGTAAATTGAGATAGTTCAAACTCACGTAGTATAATACATACGCCTAACTCCCATATATAACTCCCTGTGTAAATCGACCCCGACTCTTGTTGGGTACTACTATTGCAATCGAACGTTTCATAACCTTGAATTAAGGTGTGAAATTGGAAGAGATTATGCCCCCTTATTATTTGCTCACAATTTTTGTGTATCACCTACAGAAATAGTCTATGCCCTAGAGAAACTCGGAACAAAGGTAAAGTGGCCGCCAATGATGAGGTCCGATTCGAGCACCAGAAAATCCGACGCCCTATGCGAGTTCCACTAGGAGAGCAGACACAAAATAGAAGATTGCATCGCCCTCAGGCAAGAAGTTGTAAAAATATTGCGGCTCGAACACCTCAAAGAGCTGTTGAGCGATAAAGGGAGAAATCGCCAGAGGAAGTGAACATCAAGGCCCGCCGAAGTCGCCATCACCAGCTTAAACTATCAACATGATCATTGGTGGTAGCAACGACACCTCCATCAACGGCGTTAAATTCACTAGCATTCACAAATTCAAACGATCTATCATCCGCAAATGGTATGACGGACTCGAAGAAAGAATCATCTTCGACGAGTCAGATGCCGATGCTTTGACTTTCCCTCATGATGATGCTCTCGTCATTACTTTGCGCATTTTAGATACTAATGTCAAATGTATCATGGTAGACAATTGAAGTAGAGCGTGCATTATCCATCCTCGATTCCACGCCCAGATGAGACTCGAGGACAAGGTAATGTCACGCAGCATCACACTAACAGGTTTTAATAAGATAGTTGAACGAATATCGGGAGAAATTACACTCCCCGTCCTGGCCGACGGCGTAACGCTAGAGACGACATTCCACATCACGGACCAGGCCACCGTGTACAATGCCATAATAGGATGGCCATGGATACATCCCATGAGAGCCATCCCCTCCAGCATGTACCAAGTAATCAAATTCCTAACACCTTCGGGGAGAACAGCACACGACACGGGAGTGCTATCGCATCGCCTTAGACAGCACAACAACCCAACAGAAAAAAAGACAAGGAAAAATTGGCATAGCAATCACCAGGGACGAGGTCCACACAAGAAGAGACCAGGACCTCGACCGCGTTCAATTAGACCCCAGCGACTGTAGCAAAAAGGCCTACATCAGCTGCAAACTCCGAGAACCAGGTAAATTTAGTCAATTCTTAATAACTAATGCAGATTTGTTTGCCTTCAGCCATGCAGATATACTGGGCAACCCCAAGGAGATTGCCAGACACAAATTAAACGTCGACCCGTTCAAACCCCCAGTAAGGCAGGTCAGACGTAAGTTCAATCCTGCCATCAACGATGTCGTCCACGAGGAGTTGGAGAAACTATTGGAAAATGGCTCCACCAATAGATCGCCAACATAGTGATGGTCAAAAAGAAGAAAAAAAATGGCGGATGTGCGTAGACTTCACGGACTTAAACGAAGCATGCCTGAAGGATTCCCCGTTACCACACATCAACCAACTCATCGACACAACAGTAGGGCACGAGTTACTGAGTTGTTTGGACACATACCCGGGCTATAACCAAGAACATATGGAAGAAGAGGACCAGGAGAAAACCACGTTCATCACCCATCGAGGAACATATTGTTATAAGGTCATGTCATTTGGGCTGAAGAATGCAGGGGCTACATATCAAAGATAAGATAGGTCATAAAAATATTTAAAGATCCCCTCCACAAGACCATGAAAGTATATATCGATGACATGCTGGTCAAATCCGTAAAGGTAGAGGACCACATCTACCATTTGAAGGAAGCTTTCGACATACTAAGACGATACGGAATGAAACTAAACCCAGAGAAATGCGTGATTGGCGTAGCCTCTGGAAAGTTCTTGGGCTTCTTGGTATCACAACGGGGATCGAGGTCAACCCAGACCAAATCAAAGCCATAACGAGACACTAGAACTCTTAACTACCAAGAAGCAAGTCCAAAGGTTGACTGGCCAAATCGCCACCTTATCGAGATTCATCTCGCGGTCATCTGACAGATGTCACAGATTTTTTGGCGTACTCAAAAAAGACAACGGTAGTGTACACCCGAGTGCGCACAAGCTCTACAAGAACTGAAGGCATATCTTTCATTACCACCTCTGCTCTCAAAGCCCGAAGCCGGGGAACATCTCCTCGTCTACCTGGCCGTCTCCAAAGTAGCAATAAGTGCAGTCTTGATTTGAGAAACCAAAAGTAGGCAATCTCCCATTTATTACATTAGCAAAATACTCATCAACACCGAGACGAGGTACCCGCACCTCGAGAAACTGGCCCTGGCACTAGTCATAGATTCATGAAAGCTTAGACCCATCTCGGTCATTACCACCTATCTCGGGAAGGCCGACCAAGTGGGCCATCGAGCTAAGCGAGCAAGATATCACGTATCAGCCACGAACGGTGATATGCAATTGCTCGCGGACTTTATCGCAGACTTCTATGCAAAACTAGTTCCTGAAGTCGAGAAGGAAGCCATCCAAGTTTCTCTCCAAACACAAGACCTATGGATCCTATACACCGATGGCGCTTCCAACGCCTCTGGCTCTGGACTGGGACTCGTACTGGAGGCCCCACCAGTGAATTAATTCGCCAGTCTGTAAGATGCCCAAATATGACTAACAACAAGGCCGAGTATGAGGCCGTAATTGCAGGATTGAGGGTAGCACTCAAGTATGGGGCAAAGCGGCTGAAACTCTGCTGTGATTCCCAACTCGTAGTCAAGCAAGTCACAAGGACTTTCCAAATCAAAGAACAAAGGTTGCAAAAATATCAGACCAAGATTTGCAAGTTGCTGCCCAAGTTCGACGAATGCCAGCTCAACCAGATCTTACATGCGCAGAATGCTGAAGCATACGGCCTCGCCAAACTGGCCGCAGCTACCAAAAGCATCACGACCGGGGATAAAATAATAGTCCACCTCCTCAACTCATCGCTAGACCAAATCGAGGTAAAATATGTAAGCTTAACTTGAGATTGGCGCACTCGTATTATCGCATATTTGCAGGATGGCGCACTCCCAAACGACAAAAGAAAGCCAAGAAAATAAGAATGCAAGCAGCCAAATAATATCTCCTCCATAGCGACCTGTACAAGAGGACATATGCTGGACCTCTGGCGAAGTGCTTGGGCCCAAACCAAACCTAGCGCGTCCTCGAAGAGGTCCATGAAGGCCATTGCGGTGCTCCCTCCAGCAATCGAGCACTCAACAGGTGCCTCATACGGGCATGATACTATTGGCCCACCATGAAAAAGGACGCCTCAGATTTTTGTGAACAAATGCGAACAATGTCAGTAGTATGCCCCAATAATTCACCAAGCAGACGACTACCTCCACTCAATCACCTCTCTGTGGCCGTTCCTCAAGTAAGGAATGGACATCGTAGGCCCCCTTCCAGCAGGGCGAGGTAGTGTACGATTTCTTTTGATTTTAACTAACTACTTCTCTAAATGGGTGAAAACATGAGCATTCACCCAAATACGCGAACAAGAGATAATCACCTTTATATGGAGAAACATCATCTGCCGATTCAGCCTACCCAAGGAGATGAGCTGCGATAACGGATCTCAGTTCACGGGAAAGAAAACCACCAAATTCTTCGACAAATGGCATATTAAGAAGATACTTTCAACCCCGTACCACCCAGCGGGTAACGGACAAGCAGAATTTTTAAACAAGTCCATATTAAACACCATGAAGAAAAAGCTCGAAGACGTCAGGGACTATGGTCGGAGATACTGCCAAAAGTATTATCTGCGTATAGAACTACTCCGAAGACAAGCATAGGAGAGACGCCCTATTCTTTGGTCTATGGGACCTAGGCAATCATTCCAGTCAAAGTCAGAGAACCCAGCCTAAGGTACTCCTACGAAAGCGGTACTAGTAATAATGAGAGTGGACGCAGGAACTTGATGAAATCGATGAACGAATAGATATGACGTACATAAGGATGGTCGCCCAAAAGTAGCAAGCAGAACGTTACTACAACAAGAAAGCAAAGGTCCGGCCGCTCAAAGTCGGGACTACATACTCAAAGCCAAAACTCAAGCGAGCAAAGACCCACGGGAAGGCAAGCTGGGAACAAACTGGGACGGCCCGTACAAAATCATAGCCAAAGCAAACAAGGGTTTGTTCTAGTTAGAAACAATGGAAGGAAAGCAATTAGCGAACAATTGGAATATCAGCCACCTCAAATACTTCAACTTCTAAGGGAACAAGTATCCCCAAGTCGTACTCTTTTTCCCTCACTTGAGTTTTGTCCCATTCGGGTTTTCTCAAGGAGGTTTTTAACGAGGCGACAAAGGGGACACTTCGAGACGAAGTGTGCGAGAGAGGGACTATTTTTCTCTTTCATTGCTCAACTCCTCATTACTCTCCAAGTCAAGCAATGAAGGGACTAGATAGACTAGGACTGGGACTGGAGCATCAAAATTTGTAACTTTATCCAATCATGTAATCAGAGCAACAACGTCAAAGTAATAAGAAACTTACGTTTATTAAAAACGCCTATCGGCCCTCGGCCGCGATAAACAAAGGTTAAGTTTGACCCAGCTCCAACAACACCTATTGGCCCTCGACTACACGTTAAACAAAGGTTAAGTTTGACCCAGCTCGAACAACACCTATCGGCACTCGTTCGCACGCTAAACAAAGGTTAAGTTTGACCCAGATCGAATAACACCTATCGTCCCTCGGCCGCATGCTAAACAAAGGTTAAGTTTGACCCAGCTCGAATAATACCTATCGTCCCTCGGTCGCACGCTAAACAAAGGTTGAGTTCAACCCAGCTCGAACAACACCTACCGGCCTTCGGCCGCAATTTAAAGAGGTTATAATTCGACCAAGTTTGAATGAAACATACCGTCCGTCAGCCATACCCTAACGATAGGTTAAAACTCGACCAAGTTTGAATAACACCTACCCTCGGCCGCAATTTAAAAAGGTTATAATTCTCATCTACCGACCCTCGGCCACACCCTAACAATAGGATAAAACTCGACCAAGTTCGAACCACCGGCCCTAGACCACAATTTAAAAAGGATAAAATCCGACCAAGTTCGAATAACATCTATCAGCCCACAGCCACGTTTCAACAGAAGGTTAAACTTACCCAAAAAAGAAGCCAAGTCCGATCAAGTTCAAATAGCTCATATCCATCTGAATACATACTCGACCTATGTGGGCAAAGGGGTAATTCGGCCTATAGCTATTTGACCCAAGGACTTTGATATTTACAAAAACAATAGCAAAAGTATGAAGGAGCAAAACATGCAAAGCACATAAACAAACCACAACAAATAAGAAAGGTGCAAATGAAAGCAAAATCCAACTTTGATATTTATAAACAAAGGTTCCTTACAAAGGCTCTTGAAGACGCCAGCAAAAAAATGATAGAAAAAACAAAAAACTACTGCTCACCACCACCGTCACGACCCCTGACATCCTCATCGGCTCGATCATCAACGCCGACTCCATCTTCACCCGGAGGGTATAGAGAATCATACCAAGCCTCATCCTCAAGGCGATCTATAACATCCTCACCATCTTCATCTTCTTCACCAGGACGAGGCATAGTCGGGTCGTAGCCACAAGCAACTTGAACCTCGCGAGCCTTGACCCAAGCGTCCTCAAAGTCCGCGGTAGGAACGGAACCCGCCACATGCAACTCACGAAGCACATCCAATCGGGCCTCAGCATGAATCCACTCCTCATATAGCTCACAAGGAACGTTGGGGAAGCCAGAAGCCATAGATGAAGAAGGTCGTGCAAGTAGCTGGGCCTTCTCGGCCTCTAGAGCAGCAACTTGATCATAAAGATTGGAGGTCTCTTTCTCCAACTCTCCAATCCTTTCATCAAGCTGTTCTTCTTTAAGCCTTGGCGTCAAAAAGTCAATTTCTCGCTCAGAATGAAGGGTTCGGTTCTCCACTTCAAGGAACTCCATCCTCCTCTGAACTTCCGACCGAGCAAACTCCGCCTTATCAAGCTCCTCCTATTTTTCGGCGACCTCACCACTATGAGCATCCCCCTTAAACTAGCACTCTTCGAGTTGACCTCGCAACAGGATCACTTGGGCTTGGAGATCACTGCATTGGGACTCTATACCCCTGCTAAGCTAAAACTCCTCCTCCTTACTCCTCAACGTCCCTTTAAGGACACTGCACTTCTCCATGACCCACATCAGCTTCTCGTCCCTCTTCTTCAAGTCCTCCCTCAGGACTCGCACGCCGCCGCCTTCGCGAAGCGGACATCAGAGCACGCAGTATTTCTCAAGGCACCTTGTATACTTATCCTTCAGCTTCATGTAATGTCTTTATGCCTCTTCTCCCGGTGAGCACTCTCAATCTCTTGAATAACCATCTACAAAACAAAGAAAAAGAATTAGAGTTTACGAAAGAAATCGAAGCATAAGGAAAAAAACAGATGAATAGTCGAACTTACCCGATGAGCAAGAGCAATGTTATTCGACAGGGTACTGTCGTTTCGGGTGACTCACATGTTTCATTTACCCAATTTTCATGACACCACCAAAAGCAAAAAGAGGTTGCTTTACAAATGAATATTCACTGATCTCATTCCTTTTCGGGTAAGTCACATGTTTCATTTACCTAAATGTCATTTATTGCCATTTATTACAATTTAATGTTATATTCCATCTTTTTGGGTCATCGAATATTGTTATTGTTGCTTATATTCGTTGCCATTCGGACAAATACACTGGTCATTTGTCACATCACTGATAGCTTTATTTTTAGGATATTATTTTTAATTAAAATTAACTCTTCTTTATTTAAATCTAATTGTTTCACAAGCTTTGAAAGTATTTGTTTGATGCCAAACATAAGGATATCAAACAATTATGTAATGAATGATTAAATTAAGTACAAAAGAAACTACATGATATATATATCGCACCAAAGATGTTTCTTTTCTGTTTCTGGATATAATAATAGTAGCTTAATTATTTATTTTTTAAAATCAAGTTGCTTGTTTCCCTTTGCCCGTTAGACGTACAATAAAAAAGAGCTAACTTACTATTGACTTTCATTTCTTAGAATTATTAAAGCACAAAAAAAAAAAAAAAAATTACGTGGGCCTTTTGTGTTTCATACTACATTCATTGTGATACCTTTTTTTATAGTTCTCCAACTCCATTTTGTTTCTCCTTTTTTTTAGTTTATTATGTTCTCTCTGAGTCTCTCTTTTCCTTTATGGAGGCATTCTGTTTCCGCTCCTTGGTTTTATGTCAATGTTATAAGATATATTATAATCTTTTATATAGATTGAATCCTAGTTTTAACAATCTAACAAAGGCTGGCTTTGAACTTTAATGTTTTCTAATATACTTTGTTCACATTTTAAAGTAAAAAGTAGTACCAATTTCAATAGATGACCTTCTTATCCCCATACACTCCCTCCCACTGAACAAATTTGTTTGTTAGTTCTTTCTATTCGACGGTCAAATGTGTCACAATTTTTCTTTTATAGTGAATTTTCATATTATGAAATGATAAACGTTTCACTAATTCCACCATCTTTTTGATATTATCTCAAAATGAAGAATTTATACATATCCAGTTTGATTCGAATAATTAGGCAAGCTACTGCTTGAAAAGCAAAAAGTGATAGGACAATTTCGTATGATGTATTTAACAAAAAACCAAGATTTGTACTCCAACCAAGTGCATGGGGAGAGCTTTTTAATCAGATTTACAGATGTGAATATTTTAAGTTATTAAGTATAGAGAAAAGAAGTATCAATCATTCACATAACCCAAAAAAGGGGTCATTTTAATTGACTAGTAATATATGAAAGAATATTTTTACTTTCCAATTAAATAAATTGCAAAAAGGTAAAGACAATAACTGGAATGTCAGCCAACCATACTCATACTCAACATAAAATAACTCTAAGAAAAGGAGAGTAGAAGAATATAATTCTTCGATCAACCTTAATCAACGTTATCTTGGGAAATTTATTATTAGTAAAGTAAAGAGTTGGATATTCAACAAATTCTCATTGTCTTTTCTATCAAAAGAAGCAAAGAGACCAAAAGAGAGAAACGTTAAACCAAAAAAAAGATAACATACATGAGCACAAGAAAATTAGGGCAAAGTTTACCACTAGTAGTAATTATACCCTTGGCACCATAGAATGAATAGGATTTATGTATTCTTGATAGAGGTTTTTGATTCGAATTTTGAGTATTAAAAAATTCTAATAGAAAGCATTGTTTCTTTTAATGGGCATTCGGATGCGAATTCGAATTATACATTAGTCGAACCTTAATACAAATATCAAACATCGCATAGCTAATAAAAAGAAATTATACCCTTCGCCATGTCCAACCCCAAACATTCTTAGGTTTACAGGACACTTCATAGAACATGTAAATACAAGAATGTTGCTCAAAAGGCAAAATGGAGTCTTGAAAAGGAAAAGAAAAATGTCTTGAAAAAGGGAAATATCATGGTAACCCTAGTGGGACACAAAGAAAATATAGGGATTGGACCACAAAAGACCAATGGAATAAAGTGCAAATACATGATTCAATTTTTGCCACCCCCCCNGTGATTTAGGTCTTATAGAGGCATCAGGCATTACTCTTCGAAGAGGTAGGATATAAGGTGACATTTAGGGGCTCAAAGCATTACTTGACTCTCCCAATAAGGTATTGGTCCTTAAAAACATAGTACAAATAATTCAACTTTTACACAGGCAAATTTACACTATTAAGTCATTTAAAAGTTAACTATAAGTAATAATTCATAAAACTTGATATTAATAACTGAAAATATAATTACTTATCTGTTACGATATGTTAAAATATACTTAATAGCGTAAAAAAGTTTGACATTGTTTGTGCATATATAAGCTATATATCCTTTGTAATTTGTAGCAAGCAATTAATTAAAGGGCTGTCACCAATTGTTTTGGTAAGTGTAAACTTTTGGGACGGGCTAGTAAAAAGCAGTACCTTTGAACGTGGATGAAATCATTTGGTTTGAAAGATGAACTCGTTAAGATATCACAATTACTAAGTTAATCAATTGCTGATAAAACCTAAGCAAGAAGATGGAAGGAGTAACGAGTAGACCTTAAATTATTTCATAGTTATACATTTTTCTTGATCAGTTAACGCCTTGTGAGACAGAAATGAGTTATCAGATTATAATACGATACAATATCTTTTTCACTTTAATCACCAACGCAACGGTAGAGGTTGATTTTCGCTAAAAGAGTTCCAAAAAAAATAAAAAAAAATTGAAAGAGAGTATGTCCAGTGGCAATTAAACCAGCAACCTTAATCGTTTTTCTTGTACAATTAACACCATATGAGACAAAAATGAGTTATTAGATTATAGTACAGTACAATATCTATTTCACTTTAATCACCTACGCAATAGCGAGATTTCCGCTAAGAGAGTTTTAAAAAACTTTAAAAATTAAAAGAGACTATGGACAGTGGGAATTGAACAAACAATCTTACAAATTAAGGTTTTGAACCACCTTGACCGATGAGTTATGTTTTTGAGTTGTGTCAGGGGAATTAAAAATATAAATATAAAGGCAAATCGAATTTTATCCCATATTTATGGTGTAACTTTCCGATGAAGAGGGGTGAACCACCTTCCGCTCCCCCAAATCCGCTCTTGCACCTATGCATGTATTCATGGTGTGGCCTTACAGCTGATAAAGTTAGAAAATATTTGTATTAATGAAAAATAACAAATATCCAATAAAATAATTAAGGTGCATGTAAGCTGGGATACTGCCACTACATTGTATCCCACTATAAAAAACTTGGACAGTCGCTAAAACATAATTATTAGTATGGAGTAGCTAGGCCAGATTTATTTATTTTTCCCCATTCATTGTTAGGTAACCATGATCTGCAAAGTAATTATTCAAGTACACACTGTTTCATGGTAAACTAGAGAAAATGCCAGACGTATAAAAGTATATCGCCCCACATAGACAATTATTTTGCTAGATTAGACGTAGAGAAATACAACTTCTTACCTAAAATTTAGAATATTGGTATTATTGTTTACGCATGCTTATGCAAAATCAATTCCCATTGTTATTTTTAAATTGATGACATGTAAATCTACCAAATAAATATTTTTTAAGAGTTATTAAAGATTAGCAGATTTAAACTCCGTTGACTTAACTATTAAAGCATAGCAAAGTGCATATTGCTTATACTGTTGTATCTTAAAGAAAAGAAAAAAAGAATACAAGAATAACGAATTGCATGGATGTAAAATAAGTCCAAGACAAGGGTAATTATGGTAAATCAAAATCCTGATAGCGACTCCCACTAGGGGCAACTCCCTTTGAATTACTACATTCTCTGGAATAAGCCTAAGACATGCCATTAAAAAGAAGGGGAAAAGAAAAGGAGAGAAAATGAAAAAGTGAGAAAGTACAAACTTTGAGGTCGCCCAAGCAAAAAGAGGTTGCTTTACAAATAAACTACCTCCTCCTCAATTTATATTTCTTAGTAATTGAATTTAAATTTTAAAATATTTTACTACTTGTTAACATTATTAGTAAAGTTTAATTTACGATAATAAATTAAATATATTTTTTTATTAATTTTATTAATATTAGTTATAAAATTGATTTTTATTTAATTTATAATGATCTAATTGTGTACATATTGTTATACTGTTAGTGTATAAATTTAAATCATATTATAAATCTATCCAAAAGTATACTTAAAATTATCAAGAAAAAAATCCTCCTTGGAGACTAAATATCAATTATAATTCGAATCTTATATCACAGTGGTCTATTGTTTTTTTTTTTTTTTTTTGCTCAAATAATAAAATTTTATTCAACCAAGTGTATATATGTACATCTACTAATCCTTTTGGACTCTAGGCCTAGCCTTCTATAGTCAATAAATATCTAAGTAGCATCTCAAACTATACAAATAAGCTAAAGAAACTGCTGCTTCTACATAGGAAAACAATTCAAACTCTCTAAAACTTTTTGCCATTTGTGATAGCGCTGCCTCTAGCATGCAGCTGGAGGACAATTTCTCTTACTTTATATGTACGCTCTTTCTTTTCCTGTTGGAACCTTCGGCTATTTCGTTCATGCCAGACATGATAAACAATAGCAGCAAACAACCATCTCACAATTTCTTGTCTTACTCTGCCTCCCCGCGTCCTTTTAGCCATCCGATTTAGTTCTTCATTCCATGTCTTTATCTGTATAGGCTCTCCTATCCATCTTAGCAGGTAGATCATATATGTCTTGAATAAGTACATCCAAAGAACAGATGTGCAAAGGTTTCATCCTCTCTTGAGTTGCATAAAGCAAATTCCTTAGGAACATGAAACCCTCCC
>MCJB01009998.1:312470-328816 GCA_002018475.1 Nicotiana obtusifolia | reverse complement strand
CCCCCCCACATCTTTCCAGTCGATCAATGGTAGCCAATTGTTGTCGAACTGCAAACCACAGTATGAACTAATGTCTTGGTATCAACTGTGTTCCTATAGTAATGTGTTTCCAAGGGACCTTCTGGTACTGTGGACATAGAGACAGATATGCTTTCTTGATGCTGAAACCTTCCTAAGTAGCACATTACTGCAGTTCCACTGTAATATCCTTGTCCTTATACCAGTTTTTGGCATCAAAAAATTTCCTCACAATCCAGCACGCTTGTTTAGGTGTTTGCATAGTGACTAGGTCCTTGTTTCTTATATAGAATCCATGAATCCATAGTACCCAAAGAGACTTTTTTCTTGTGATCACTGCCCAAAGAAGCTTATAGCTTGCTGCTTTGTTCCATGTGTGAAAGTTGATTATGCTTAAACCTCCAGCTGACTTAGGCATGCATAACTGTTCCCGTGACACTAGTGCCTTCCTTGATGCATCACAACTGCCTGTCCAAAGAAATGTTCTGCAAATACTCGTTAGTAAATTAATTTCTTTAGTAATAGGAAGACTTGAGCCCAATATGTTTGCATCTCAAACAGCACGCTTTTAATCAGTTGCAATCTTCCACTGTGTGATAGCAGCTTGGTAGTCTAGCATCTGATCTTTGATGTCGTTTTCTCTACCAAGGGCATACACTGCTGTATAGTGAGTTTCCTAGAGGAGAGGGAAACACCAAGGTACTTAAAGGGCATCTCCCCTAAAGTAAATTGCATTTCAATCAAGAATTGTTCCTTCAAGATTGGTGAGACGCCAGTGATATACAGAGAACTTTTCCCCAAATTTGCCCTAAGGCCAGAGACATCTGAGAAGTGATTGAATGCTTGGAGCAACAGCTGGATTGATATTCTATCAGCTCGACAACACATTAAGAGATCATCCGCAAAGCATATATGCACCAACTTCATCTTCCCACACCTTGGATGGTAGTTAAAGTCAGGGTTATATTGTAGTTGTTTGAGGGTCCTGTTCAAGTATTCCACAGCCAATATAAAAAGGTAAGGAGACGTAGGGTCCCCCTGCCTCAGCCCCTTTTTTGCCACAAACTTAGGAGTAAGCCCTCCATTGATCAAGAGTGAGTAGCTCACTGTAGTCACACATTCCATGATCCAATCTACA
Organism: Nicotiana obtusifolia; assembly: GCA_002018475.1. Lineage (NCBI taxonomy): Eukaryota > Viridiplantae > Streptophyta > Magnoliopsida > Solanales > Solanaceae > Nicotiana > Nicotiana obtusifolia. The sequence goes on along the minus strand of MCJB01009998.1, from coordinate 327,660 downwards.
AATTTCCCACGCAAGCCAAATTCCAGCAGTACACTCTTTAGAAAACCCCACTCCGCTGAATCATATGCTTTCCTTATGTCAATTTTAATAAGGCATCTAGGTGATAATCCTTTCTGAGTATAGCCTTTAACCAATTCATGAGCCACTATAACATTGTCCAGTATACTCCTCCCTGCTATGAAAGCTGATTGGGATGGCCCTACCAAAGAATCCACTACTAGCTTCAACCTGGCAGTGAGAATTTTTGCTATGAGCTTGTACATGGTGGTGCAGCAAGTTATAGGTCTGTACTCTTTCACATATGTTGGATTAGAGACCTTGGTAATGTTATTGTAGTGCAGTTGATCTCTTTTTGTAGTTTCCCATTATCAAAAAATTATAGGATAGCCTGAGTGACTTCCTCTCCTATTATTTCCCAATACTTTTTAAAGAAATCTGCAGTGAACCCATCTATTCCAGGAGACCTGTCATTAGGTAGATCCCTCAGTGCCTGGAGCACTTCTATTCTAGTAACAGGTTGAATAAGAGCTTCTTGTTGCTCTCTATTTAGACATGGTCCATCCTTGACATAGTAGGTGTTTAGGCATGGCAAATCTTGAGCACTTGTTCCTAGCAGACTTTGAAACAAAATCTGTGAATTCTTTTTACACCTGTGTAGGCTCTTTTAGTTGCACTCTTTCATCATTTCATATTGAAATAATACTATTTCTCGCTTGTCCAACTTTGAGTTGAGCATGAAAGAACTTAGAGTTGGAATCCCAATGATTGATCCAGACAGCTTTGGATTTTTGTCTAAGCACTCTTTCATGGATAGTAGACCATTTCTCTAGTTCCAGCAATGAATCTCTCTCTCTGCCAGATCAATTGAGGATTATAGAGATCATTTTCTAATTCACTTTGGATGTCACTGAGCTTTGACTGTAACTCCTCTAGTTTATGATCTAGGGATGACACTTCTCTATTCATGGTCTTAGTTGCTTGCTCAATATGCTTCAGCTTCTTGCTCAATATGTCCTGTGATGTTAATCTCCCAAGCTTTTTGAGTGGCCTCTTTGAATGCTTCCTGATGTAGTAGCACATTTAGCAATCCGAAAAGCTTGGGCAGTCTCTGTCTAGGCAGAATGGTAGAGATGAGATTGGGTGAGTGATCTGAGCATCCCAGATTAATATAACAAGCTTCCAGATTGCCATAATTGGTGAACCATTAAGCATTGACACGAGCCCAGTCAATTAAGCTATAAATTCTATCCTCAGAGTCTTGTTTATTACTCCATGAAAACTGGCATCCCTTCCTTCTGAAATCTTGTGTTTCTGCTTGTTGGAAAGGAGCTCCATTAACTCTACATGGACTGACAGAACAGTATTAAATCCCCCGTTATCACCAATGGTTCTGTCATAGTGTTGTTGATCCTTTTCAATTGCTTCCAAATTTGCTTCCTACAGTCAATAATGTTATACCCATATATATAAGTGGTGTGGCAAGCAAATCTAGAATATTTGTCTTTCACATAGAAATGCACTACTTGAGGATGTGATGATAGAATCCTAACCGCAACCTGTTGCGGCTTCCAACATACCCATATTCTACCGTTAGGATTTGAGTTATAGTCTGTATCTACCTGCCAATCAGCCCCCAATTTTCTCTTTATTCTCTCAGTCTTATTAGCTTTAACTTTAGTCTCAAGGAAGCCAATCAGAAACACCTTATTCTTAAGCAGAAAGGATTTTAATTCTTTCTGCTTGAAGGGCTTATTCAGCCCTCAAATATTTCATGATCCGAAAATCATAGAAGATTTTTATTGACGGGACTAGTAACCCTTACCACGTTGCTAGTGGCTTTCTCTGTATCTATTTTTAAGGCACTGAACTTTTTTTGTCTTAGCATCCTTTCCATTACAATACTTGTATGTATCTTATCTTGTATCTCTGGCATCTGCATTAGTTGTTTCCCTCTATCAGTATTGTCTGCTTTCTCCATAGGCATATCTTCAGAATGTTGGCCAGTTGTGATTAGGTTGGTAGCACCATTTGAGCTAACAGGTTGCTCAGCTGTTGATACCAGCATATGCACATTCCCCACATCCTTGTTTGGGATGGGAGCTGATTTGGCCCTCCACTCCTTCTTCTGATGTTTTCTCCCCTTGTTCACTTGCTGCAGCTCTAAGTTACCAGCATCATCTGGTGCCTTCTTACAGCTGCCTGTGTCATGTCCCATTTAAAGACAGTATTGACAAAATAGAGGTTTTCATTCATATTCCACAGCCTGCATTCGATATTGTCCATTGGGCATCTCTAATGGAATTGTGTCTGGCAATGGTTGGGATATGACCATTTGAAATAGCATCCTAGCATAAGCAATTCTATTTTCTTATGCTATAAGCTTATCAGTGCAGACCGGTTGCCTTAGGCAACTGGCTATTCTGCCCAAATTTCAAGTAGTCCAAAATTGGATAGGTAAATTTGGGAGCATTACCCACTAGGGATGATTTGGTTAAGCTCATTACTCATCTGGAAGTCTGGACTTCATTGCTTAAGCACTAGAGGTCTGTAATTGAAGGTATATGGCCCATTCTATAATATTGTGTTCTTATCTTCCTCACAATCAAGTTTGAATATGAAGTACCCGTCATTATCGAGAAATACCTGAGGGGTAGTGACTGAGTTCCATACGTCATACACAAATTTCAGCGTCTCCTTGAATGTAGGATTTCCTCCAACCACATACCTAATTAAGGCTAAACTCTATTTCTAGTTCTATGCTGCAATCTCTTAGGGATTCAATTTAACTACCTTGACCTTGTACTTCAGTACCGGCGGGTAATAGTCGAGTTTCATGCCCAACTGTTGCTGTCGATTCCCTTTAACCACTTCCACCATAGTAGGCTTAATTTCACTAGATTTGGCTGAGAAACTGAGCTTCCTCGACGCATTTGAAGCTCCCACTTCTGGACGTGTGGAGTTGCTTCCTCTATTGGCGGAATCGCCGCTTGCATTACTATTGGAGCACTCCCCATCCTTGGCATCCAATGCATCAATTGGATTGACGCTAGTGATTGAGGAACGCCAGATTCTGGCGTTATTTGCCTAGATGCACCTTCGTTAGCTTTAGATGAGGGCGGTGCCGGAGCAGCCTGCCCCTTCTTCCTCGCCATTCCGACTGGTGGCGCACGTTAGTAACCCTAACGTAACATGCGCCGAGAGAGAGTTAGACCCATTAATTTTAGTTTGTTACTCTCGTGTTGATTATCTGAACAAATGTATCTTTTTGCATTTTCTCATATAGAAATTTGAGTTTTATGCCCAAATATAAAATATTTTAGATGCGTTCAATAACATAAGCGGATTAGTAAAAGACGTATGATATGAAAATAAAAGTTTGTAAAGGATATATATTATATAATTTTAAAAATCTTTTAAGTTTCAAACTATATTATGTTAGTTTTAAAACAAAAAAGAATTAAAAATATTCCTCCATCATTAAAAATTATTTAAAATTATCCCCGCTATACTAATTGATCAGAGATACCCATGTCGTGTTACTATTTGAACAAATATATCAACAGGTTAACGAAAGGACCACATGGTAGTCATTTAAGCCAATTGGTCCATCCGAAATTATTTTTATAATACGGATATTTTTTATCCATTACTATAATGCGATAAATGGCTTCGCAAAAGACCGATTTACTTGAATGATTATCAAGTTTTGTAAACCTCATAAAAAATTATTTTATTGCGTTAAACTAAATATTTTGCATTGTTCTTGGCATAATAAAGAGTTGCGAAAATCTATTTACCGTGCTTTATTACGTATAAACTGATTTAAGAAAAATCTTCTTTAAATAGTTCAGCTATAGATATTGATATATGTTTTGCTTTTCAATTGTTTCTACTTTTGCTTCAAAAGACAAATAATATGGGGCACTAAGTATGTAATATACAGACATATTTAATAAATAGCTAAATACTTTTTATATTATCATTGCTATAGTCTTTTTAGAAAGATTAATTGTTGGTTGTTACTCTCTCAGGCTCATAATAATTTACTTTTTAGATTTTTTATTTTGATTCAAATTAAGTGTCCTTTAACATAATCAAGAAAGAATTAATTTTATTTTATCAAAATTTATTCTTATTTATATGTCATAATGTATCAATGTAATAATTAATTAAGAATAATTTAGTAAATATACTTAGTCTAGGAATTCTTATTTTCTTAAAGTTATGGATGGGAGGGAGTAATGTATATACTGTATACAGATGCATATATTTTGAATTAAAATTGTTTCCGGGAACAAAAGAGAATGTTAATCTGTTTTCCTAAGAAGAAGCAATTCCAAGATTCCATGTACAGTCCCAAAGCACAAAACACAAAAGCCCTGAGCCCCTGAATTTGAAAAAGACTAGCAAAAGCTGACAAGAATTTACCCCCCACGGTGGTAAAACCGTACTCCTTCCAAACCCGTTTCTGTCAACTAATACTCTCTCTGCATTGTATGTTTTAACCATAGCCAATTTTTTGCTGCACACTCCCACCATTTTCTCCTAAGCAGAAGTGAGGAAATAGCAGAGTCAGAACTGAGAAAAATAAACACTGAAACACAACAGCACTACTTCAACTACTACTCAAACCATAACCTTCACAGAAAGCCTTTCTTTTTGTCCCAGAAACACACACACACACACACACACAGATACAGAGTGGTGACATAACATTAGTACATACACCAGAAATTCGTTTTCCCACTCGAGATTCAAGAACTGTCTAAAAAGTTCTGATTTTTACTTCTATATACACTCAGTATTCGTTTTTGGTTCAATTCTTTTTTGGGGGTTTTCTGAAAATGGAGAAAATTGTGGTTGTTGTTAACTGTGAGCTTAAAGCTTGTGGTATTGTGTAGTTCCCTGTAAAGGGTTTTCTCCATTTTACTCATTTAGAGAGAAAAGTTTTAGCTTTTCTTTATCTTGTTACTCCTTTCCTCTCTTTCACTTTTCTCTCCACTCTTAGAATGGGTTGCAGGAGTATGATAGTAGTGAATTTGGATCCACAAAGGAAGAGAAGTGGTGGATTGAGAACTAAACAGGCAGGACGTGGTTCTTGCAGGGGAAGTTAGACTCATTACTGCAAAGAAAAAATGTCTTTTCTCTCTTGAGAAATCCATGTAGTATGTAATATATTATTTTGGTGCTTTCTGGGGTTATATATATACACACACACACAGACACACAGACACACTGACACAGAAACTTATGGGGTATTTGCTGAAAGAAGTGTTGAAAACTCTGTGTGGAGTAAACCAGTGGTCTTATGCTGTTTTCTGGAAGATCGGTTGCCAAAACACCAAGTGAGTTACTAATTAATGTTTTATTTAATATCTTCCATGTGGGTGTAACTATATTTTTCAAGAAAGATTAAAATGGAAGTATAAAGATGTAATCTTTGGCAGTTTGGATTCTGGTTTTAGTACAAAGTTAAGTGCTTTCTTGTTTTTAACAAAATGGAGAAAAATGTGAGTACACATTTCTAATTTGGATATTCTTTATTTTGCTTTTTGTGGATTGTTTTGATTTTTGCTTATTCTTGTTCTTCTCTCATTTTTGGCTTTTCATGCTGATGATTGTTTTTTCCTTTGCTGATAAAATGGAGGGCAAATGAAAGTAACAACTGAAAAAGTTAAAAGTCTGATAGTCCTTTATTACTGCAATAATGTAAACTGAGTGTCACTAATTTTATTGTGTTTAGTTCCTTTCTTCACAGTCTCCCTTGTTTGACCAAAGACAAAGCTTTCTCGATATGTATGATGAATCTGTGGTAATTGAGCTGAAGTTGTGTATTCTGTTGTTGATTACAGTATGATTTGACGTGTAATTGATTTATGGGATATTGTTGTACTGTTTTTGATTTGTAATCTGGTGGCTTCCGTTTTCTGTTTTTGGAATGTTGTTGCTTGTCCAGTGTGTTTTGTCTTCAAGAATCTTAATGGAAGTTGAAAAAGTAGATTTGTTGTAATCTTAAAAAACCCTTTCAACTGTTATGATCTGCTGTACACAAACATACTTATTACTGTTTTTGTCATTTTTGTTTGATTCTGTATCTCCTTATTATCAAGCTTCTTGTCTCTTGTTCTTTAGTTTCTTGCACTTTTCCAGCAATCTACCAAAATAAGAATGCAGAGAGTTGTCACCTTCTGTGAATGACTTAGCTGATATTTTTTCTATTCTTGATTAAAATTTTCCAAATGCTGCCACTGAATTGATATATCTTTTTTGGTTTGCCAGGCTTTTAATTTGGGAAGAATCTTATTGTGAAACTTCAACACTCTCTGGTTTACATGGAACTTGTGAAGTTGAGAATCCAAAACTAGCTTTCCAAGACTGGAGTGCTTGCTGGGATTTGGGTGAGGTTCAAAATTCTCAGCTTCTGAATCAAGCAGGTGAGAGCTTGCGTTTGCTTGTAAACAAAATGATGATGGACAATCCGTTCAATCTATTAGGAGAAGGGTATGACCTTTACTATATGCAGCTTATTGATGTTTTCTGTAGTAAAATGAGAGCTGGGAAGAGTTACTTCATATGTTATATCTTTAATTTTGCATCTCAGACTAATTGGCCGGGCTGCGGTCACTGGTAACCATCATTGGATTCTTTCAAAAGGTCAAAGTAAAGATGCTCATCCACCAGAGGTATGTATTTTGATAATTCTTCACATGCTGATGGTCAATTGTTTTCCTTTTAAGATGCCATTCCACCGTAATCTATAGCATGTATACACTAAATTTATGCATTTTTACTTTCTTTATTGCGTCAAAAATATGAACAGTTTGTCACGCCCCAACCTTGGGGAGTGGGACACGGCACTCAACACCTTGACTTGGTGGAGCAAGACAATATTCCCTTAGCTTCCCATCCATAACCCATGCATGATTTAATATGTAGATCCATTCTTTAAAACATTTGCCTTCCTTTAGTTTGAGAACATTACATAAATAAAGTAGTGATTGTACATGCCATGAGACCTTAATAGAAAGTGACAAAAACATAATCTAAACCCAGATATGTCTATGGAGCCTCTATGACAATAATGGAAAGAAATGGAATGAAATGCCGGTGACAAGGTCTCGGCTATACCCAAAAAGTAATTATCATAGTCTGAAACATCAAAAAATAGCCCCGAACATGAAGGAGGCTCACCAATGACCTGCTAGGAATGAAGGGAGTACCTAGCGAAGATCCGCACCATTTAATGAAGCACAACCTACATCCATGATGCAGCGTCTCTTGTAAAAATCTGCTTGTGTGGTCAAAGTTAGTTTTGTTATTCAATTGAATTTAGGAGCTGAGAAAACCCTGCTAAGGTTAGGACAAACTTAGATTGGGATGAAGCTAAATTTTTTCAATTTGGTGATGCTAAGATGTAATGATATTGGTTTCTTGTAGTATACTACTGGATTGTTCCAATGATGCTTTCTATTGCTTCCATATCTGGTGGTTTTGTTAGGTTCTGAAGGAGCTTTCTCAGCAATTTTCATCTGGCATCCAGGTATAATAATCTTGATTTCATTGATATATCTTTGTTTTGTGTAATTTGATTAAATTCTTTATATATCATTGTTGTGCAGACAATTTCAGTTATTCCTCTTCTTCCTCACGGCGTTGTTCAATTTGGTTCATACTTGCATGTAAGTATTTTTCTTTCTTTCCATTTTAAAATCTTCAAACCAAAATAAATCTCAAGTTTTCACCCACTGTTACAGCCCTTTCTTCCACTTTTTCTCTCCAATCCTTGATCAAACGTGCATCTCCCAAGCACTGTGAAATGAAAATTTCTGTGTTACTCGGTCAGCTTTCAAGCCGCTTACGCTTGGTTACGTGTTTTTTTTAAATAAATAAATCATTAGGCTATTGAAACTGAACGTAATCAATTCCAAGTTCAAACTTCAAACAGAAAGGTCTTGTATTCCTTAAAGTTAGGGGAGTGGAGGCCAGATATGGTAAGTTGGTAGACATTTTATGTTGCATATTAGCGTGAATATAATGCAGTTAGCATAAACTGATTCTGTCAATGTCAAATGTTCTTCTAATGTTTTAGTATTAGTGCTAGGCCAGATGTGTCCAGGGGTGATAATTTCTTTGTCTGTATTTTTCAACCGTGCTTAACGGGTTCAAATATTACAAGAAGTGAAAACTGGTGATTTTTGTTGCCTCAGATACCGGAGAATATGGGATTTGTGGAGGATGTGAGAATGCTAATAAGTCAATTAGGGTGTGTTCCTGGTGTTCTATTATCTGATGAAAATGCAACAAAAGAACCTGCCCCAATTACAGCCAGACCAGTTTATCTTGGGAGTTCTGTCTCAATGGAATCTTGTCGGAGAGCCAAAGTAATGAACTCTTCTTCAATAATAGATAGCTGCAACTATAATGCTAACTCAATTCAGACAGAGAGTTTAATTGGTCAAACTTCTTCTTCTTTGGCTGGACAGATTCAGGAAAGTATGCAGTCTAATGATTCAACATTTCAAGCCTCTAATATCACTAGACGTTTTGCCGAATACCATGATGATCACTTTCACAAGAAAATTTCCCCAGAAGTGACATCATACATGTCTACAAACAGCCAGCTAACAAATAATGTGATCAAAGCTGAGGTAAATCCAAAAAATCCTGACGTATGGATGAAGCAACAGGCTTCGTTGCACATTCCAAGGCCACCCTTTTGTCAGGAATCTTCTGTTGGCTCATTAACTCTAGATAGTGGCAGCATAAGATTGACTGAACAACAGATCTCTGGTGAAAATAGTCTTTCGAAAAGCAAATCAACTCTGGCAAATGGCGTTAGAGCATCTCAGCCAAGAAACGGTGATATTCTTACATCCAACTTTCATGAAAATACTGTTCTTGCATCCACTGGAGTAACTGAATTGTACAAAGAAGTGAACGAGTATCAGAAATCAATGCCGAGTCCCAATTTTTTCTTAGATGCCATCAGACCACCACACAAAACCATCTCTTGCACAGACTCTACTGGAAATGGGCTTCAGATTGGTTCTTCTGAATTGAAGGCATCTTCTTCATATGATGTTGTGAACCATGTAATTAACAATCATTCTTTGGATGGCCAAGGCACACAGTTTTTGTTGGTGGGGAGCAAAAGAATGGTAGAAAATGATTTGTTTCAAGCACTCAGCATTATGTCGAAGCGGGATGAGCAACCAAGTTCAAGTGAGTACATTCAAGATGTATATGGTGAAAAACATGAACATGGAGTGCAGAATCCCTTATTTGACAATGCCAAATATGAAGATGTGCGTGTCCAAAGTCAATCAGGGGATGACTTATTTGATGTTTTGGGTGCTGATTTTAAAAACAGACTACTAAATGGAAGCTGGAGTGATGAGCAAAGCAAAGGACCAGACTCAAACACAATGGATTGTATTAGTAATTGCTCTACTTCTAAAATAAGTCAGGATGCTTCTTTTACAGTCAACCTAGGAAACTCAGATAGTGGTATGTTCTCTATGACTGGCTTTGACCGTATCTTAGAGACTATGGTATCAAATCGTTCTACTAAGCAGAGCATGGAAAACAACCTTTCTTGTCGGACGACGTTGACTAATTTGAGCAGCTCCTCTGCCCCTAATGCTTCATGTTCCTATGGCCGAGTTGGGTTCTCCAGTCAAATTCAGGGAGAGCTATATGGGCCTCCCAAGACACTTTCAAAATCAGGAGCAACGAGTTCTGATTCATTCAAATATGAGTGCTCCAAAGAAAACACAGGAATGCATTCTCAACGTAGTTCAATTTATGGATCACAAACCAGTTCATGGGTGGAAAGTGGCCATGACACAAAGCCGTCAAGCAGTGTTTCAACAGGCTATTCTAAAAATCCAAACGAAATGAGCAAGACAAGTCGCAAAAGGCTTAAACCAGGAGAGAATCCAAGACCCAGGCCAAAAGATCGGCAAATGATCCAAGATCGTGTTAAGGAACTGCGAGAAATTGTGCCTAATGGGGCAAAGGTGATACCTCCTTACAACAGTTAGACATCCTCTTTACTCTATTATTCTATTACTTTATTATTGTCCGATCTCGTATTACAAAATTTTTGCATGTACTAATGCCTTCACTTGACGATCATGTGATTTCAGTGTAGCATTGATGCACTGTTGGAACGCACGATCAAACACATGCTTTTCTTGCAAAGTGTCACAAAACATGCAGACAAACTAAATCAGACTGGAGAGTCAAAGGTTTGAACCATTTAGCTTCATTCTCATGATACTGACAAAACTGGGTTTTCTTATTGAGATATACTGTATTCTGATTTGGTAGTTAAATTTACGGCTGGAGATCATGAAGAAAAAAAGTTTCCAAGAGCAAGAAAGTCATGAAAGAATATGATAACATTATTACTCTCAGTATAAATTCTCAAGTTTTCAACTACAAGGGTCTACTAGTTTATGCTAAAGAAATAAATCAAACAAAAAGGTTGAATTTCATGTGAGAATTGGTTCTCACCACTGTCTCTATGTTGTGAATCAGCAGATTATCAGTAAGGAAGGAGGATTGCTTTTAATGGATAATCTGGAAGGTGGAGCAACGTGGGCATATGAAGTCGGCTCACAATCTATGGTCTGCCCTATTGTAGTTGAGGATCTGAATCAACCTCGTCAAATGCTTGTGGAGGTTGGTATCTGTACATCTCCAAATAAATGATCCTTGGTCCACTTCTTACTGATTCTAGCATATCTGACATGATCTCATTATATTCGAAAAATATAATCATCTAATTTATGTGTTCTCTGCAGATACTTTGTGAGGAACGGGGCCTATTTTTGGAAATAGCTGACATTATAAGAGAATTGGGCTTGACTATCTTGAAGGGGGTTATGGAAACGAGGAACGACAAAATATGGGCACGATTTGCTGTAGAGGTAACTAATCAAGAATTGGACGAAACCTGCTTTTTGTACTCCCACAATATTACTTGGTTGTCTGTCATTTAGCATGACTTGGGATCTGATATTTAACTACAGGCAAACAGAGATGTAACAAGGATGGACATATTCATCTCACTCGTTCGCCTCTTGGAACATACAGCAAAAGGTGAAACAGAACCTGCCAATGCTAATGATAACAACACAGCAATGGTGAATTCATTCCACCAAGCAGCGTCAATACCTGCAACTGGTAGAGCTTGTAGTTTGCTGTAATCAACATTTTGCTGTTTCACTTGGTAATGTTAAGTGCAAGCGCCAAATCATACTTGCCATGACTAACATTTACACCAAAATGATCCTTCTGGTGGTTCCAACGCTAATCGATACATATTCCCCCATGACCCAAAGGTTTATCTGAATCCCCTAAAGAGTTGCATGCTTTTCTAATCCATCACTGGTTTGTAAACATGTAATATGTAGCAATCAGATGCTATAGAATACCTCTTCTAGAGAAAGAAGAAAATGATAGAATGATATGGATAGGAAAATTTCTTGGTTTATTGTATAGGAAAGTTTGAGATGATAGAAGGGGTGCTGGGGCATTTTCTTAGCTAAGGTGTGTAACCTTAAATGCAACTTTTTGTCTTTTGGGGCTTTCAAATTCTGTTACTGCTACCAAAGTGACTGTAGTAAGCTATTTTTTGCCCTTGAACTATTTTCATTCTGCTACAAAAGCCAGGTTAACCGCAAAGGGGTACAAAATGAGAAAAGAAAGAGTGGACATCGTACAGCATTAGTCCTTAAGGTTCCAAATCATATATTGCTTCATCATCCAATGTGCCTCTTGTCACCGGGGCAAAGTTACATGGTACAGCAGGAATTCAATTTAATCCTTTTCGCCGGGAAGTTATATGTTGTGTAACAAAAAATTTTATGTGAATTCTCTTGATACAACAAAAACTTTCTAGAGAAATGACAAAGGTCGTTCAAAAGTTACTTTATGTCGTACATATCCAATATCAGTTGTGATACCCTAACATATATTTTTTAAAATCCTTTGTTAAAATTTCTGGCATTGCCACTCCTCGTCACTCTACTGCAATAACATGGTGACGTACATTTTCTGTATTCCGCTCCGGCATTTCTCTTTTCCTTTACCGACTACCATTTCTTGTTCTTCTCGAGGCAGCAATATGATCAGTCTTCATGAACCTTGCCAGGGTAGCAATAGAGGCAGCCAAGAGGTGAAGTTGAAGGTTATGAGTTTTGATCTTCACTAAACTTTAGCTCGTTTTAGTTACGGCTTTCGCAATTAAATAATTATAATTTTCTAACACAAATACAAAGTTCAAGCAAAAGTTATTGGGTATTCGACTATCTTTATCGTAAAAGAAACTATGTGTATGAGTAATATTTGCATTCTCAATGTGGGCGTTAATGGTGAGTGGTGAGTGGATTCGTACTCATTGTCTTAATAGTCGATGCTATGTCTTTCAGAGCCTGACCACATTCAGTACGCTCACCTTCATGCATGGTTCTTCAATTCTAGTTATTATTTCCACTGGAATCTACAATAAATATTGTAAAGTAGATTAATCCTTCATGTATACGGAACGGTACTAGTATATAAAACCCAAATAAATAAGTTATGCCATTGGATTTCTTGTACCTATACCATATGATCATTGAATTTTACATGACAATAAAGTCATGAAACTATTTCAGTTACTGTACTGAACTATTAGGTATCTATTATAATAGTAAAATTATAAAACTACTATTTTTATTACATTAACATGTGCACTCCTCGTAAATCTTTAATTAGCAGACTCTAACTTTTAGAAATTTCCCATCTTTGTCGTCACTTCTTTTAATTTGTCTTGACACAATAATAGCAAATAGTTATGACATGAACATGTACACTCCACGTTATTCTTTGTATGTAAAAACTTATGCAATTGAAAGTGACCTACGTAAAAACTTATACATTTCCAACACCTCCTTGTCGTGATAACGAGATACAGAGACCAATGAGAATGTCAAGATAAAAACAAGGACACCATAGTCATATCTTGCCTTCAATTTTGGAAGAAATCGCAAATATGGCAGCTGCATCATGATTGTCACAAAATTAAAATGTGAACATACTGGAAACGGCAAGTTAATTAATCAAGAGTTCTTTTCGTCTTTAGTTAATTACCTATTGAGAAGACAAATGTCCCAAGTAAAATAGGCTCCAATGTCTTTGACCCAGAGTAACAGGCTAAGCAATGAGCTCCAACAGCTAGTGAACCACCTAAGAATGTTGCAATTTCCTCTATTTACTGCTCTTCCAAGTGTTGCTCCTGCAAAAACAACAAAGGTCAATTATTTACAAAAAGATATAAGCTACTATAATTAAAAAAGAAGTATGTAGAATTAAAACAAATTATAGTCTAGTAGAAGAGCAAAAAATCTTCAAGTGAAAATGTGTAACGTTGGATTACAATCTCTATATTAGTTAGTTATAGTATTGTCAATCGCTTTTAACTTATATAAACTGATACCATAACTTTTTTTTTTCACTATCAACATTATTTAGAGCCTGTTTGGCTAAACTGTCAAAAACTGCTTATTTTGAAAAGTACTTTTTGCCAGAAGTGTTTTAACCAAAAGTATTTTTAGGAAAAAGAAACAGTTTGTATTTGGCCAATTTATTTAAGAAGTACTTATTGCATCATTTGATAAATAAATTGTGTTTGGCCGATCTTTCTAAAAATTACTCTTGAATATTAAATTACCAAAAAAGATAGTACCAAAGTCTTATAATTAATTTAAAGAGAAATGAACTTAAATATAACTGTAGAAATTGTGAGTACAATTTGTGTGTTATGTCAGAGGCATGCTGAAACAAGAGACCATATTTTTGTTGAGTGTGAATTTACTCAATTATTATGGAACAGGTTACTAAAGTAGTTAAATGGGAAGGCATACAATACTAGAAGCTGGGACCATCACTTACAGTGGACTGTGAGAAACTTCAAGGGAAAATCTCAAACAGCAAAACTATTCAAATTGCTATATGCTGAGTGTGTCTATAGCATCTGGATTGAAAGAAACCAAAAAGTGTTTGAGCGTAACAGCAGAGGATGGAAAAACATAGCAAAAAAAATTGCATACTTGTGTAATGTTCGAGCCCCCGCTAGAATCAGAAATATAATACAACAGTTAATATTCTAGTTTAGTTACTATTTGTTTAGATGTCACAGTGTAAATTTTCCTTGGATAGCTAGCTGTGTTGGCTAGGGTATGATTTTGTACGGATATCTTGGTAATTAATAAAATTCCTAATTACCAAAAAAGAAATGAACTTAAATATTTATCGCAATAGACTTTTAATATTTTTTATTTTATTTAATTAAAATTTAAAACATAAAGTAAACATACATATTAAAGATTTAAATCAATATCACATATATAGTTATACCAAAGCATATAATATTATCTAGTATAATTACTTACTATTTACATGATGATTTGAATAATTTAAATACATCATTCAATATGAATTAGAAGTCTATTCCATATATATATTGATAATCCACCAGGAAATAATAAGTAAAGTCACTCACACATGATAACTTTTTTTCAACAATTTCATCTCTACTTCTATCACAAAACGCATCCATATTGTGATAACCCGTAAATTCACCTACTTGATTATGCCGTAAGGTGGTAAGTGTGTATGGGCCTAAGAATAAGAAAAATATTGAAAAGTGTTGAAAATGTTAAGAAAAAGAACAAATGAACGAAAAAGCGTTGCATTGTGGAAAAACGCGAACCGCGAAACCCACATGCGAACCGCGAATCCATCGCGAACTGAAGCAGAGAACTGGGCTGGAAAATATGCCAAAACGCGACCAAAAAGCGAATCGCGAAACTGAAAAGCGATTCGCGAAATCGCTATGTCCATCGCGAACACGGACAGTAAGTTAAGGTGAGAAAAGCGACGAGAAAGCGATTCGCGAAATCAAAAAGCGAACCGCGAAATTGGCCTCCTGCGTCGCAAAATGGAACAGAAACTAGGGTCGCATTTCGCGACCAAAAAGCGATCCGCGAAACCCAAAAGCGAACCGCGAAATGGCCCCCCCACGTCGCGAATTTGACACTTTTGCTGAAATTAAGTTTCTGATTCTCTGACCTATAAAAGGGACCTAAACTCGTTCCCTCTTCATTTTTACAAGACCCAAACATTAGAAAAGCTCTCAAAC